>JASKMD010000417.1:0-39149 GCA_030144725.1 Haematococcus lacustris
GCAATACCTGCTTCTCCTTGACGCAGCTTGTGGTTGCTAGGCATTCTGCACCTAACCCTCCAGGGATCACCTATCCTATGAAAAGTGACACAAATAAGCAGCAAGTAGGCTCAACAGCGCCTGCCCTTCACCCTGCACATCAATCATGCCACAGATTGAAGGCCAGGATGAACAGCTGACATGCCACCAGCTGCCCTTTGCGCTGTGCTGACCACAGGTCTGCGCCAAGAAGTGGACCAGGTAGACAACGCGCTGCAGTTTGTGCGCGGGGCTTTGGCAGCAGTGGACAACATCCAGCTGGCGGGCGAGAACCAGCTGCAGCTAGCAGTCGCTGTGCACTCCATGCCAGCTCAGGTGTGAGCAGGGGCACAGGCCCAACCCTCTGCCATGACTGCCTGACATATTGCCTGACATACTGCCTGCCTGTAAATGGTTGACAGCCTAGGCACCAGCCAGATGTATGTCTGGCTGTGGCTCTGCATGCCCTCCTTTCGACAGCATCCCAGTGAACCAGGGCAGCACTGACCACATACAGTACAGAAGAAAACGACTTGTACAAACCACATGCACAGGAGCACTCTCCAGCCCAGCTTTCTTGCTACCAAATGAGACACTGTCCACCAATGGCCCAGATCTATTGCTACCAAATGAGACACTGTTCACCAACGGCCATAATCTTCGTGATTGGTTTAGGATCCCTAAAGCTCTCACCGCCTTGACCCTTGCCCAGCCCTTGCCTCGCCAAGTCCTTGAGGCCACCTACGCTCGCTCTCTCCCCCTGCTGACCCTCACCCTCCACTGCTGCTGTGCCTTACTCCCGGCCCTACAGGGCGTGGTGGTGGGTGTGGAGCACCCCGTAATGCACCTCACGGGTGAGCTGCCAGCAGCCACAGCGCGTCTGCTGGCAGCCTGCCCGTCCGGCTGTGTGCATGTGTCCTCCCGTGTGGCAGCCTCCCTGCAGGTGAGGGGCACCTGCTGATGGTGATGGTGGCTCCCTGCTACCCTCAGCCTGACAGCCTGACAGGTTCTCGCATCTAAGGAAAAGGCCAACGATGAATTGCCGGTGCTGGTGAAGACTTACCTATGTGTGCCCCATGTTGGCAGTGCAAGACCTAGGACGGGCAGTGATGTTTTGGCATGGTGCCCACTAATGATGTACGATGCTGCTTTGTGTTGCTGGCACTGATAATGAGCTGGGCTGTTTGACCCAGTGCCCCGTGTGTGGCTTGTTGTGGCTGTAGCTGCCTGCTTGCTCCAGCCTGACGCTGCCCCAGCACTCTAGCACTCATTGCAGCCTTGTTGGGCCCTCTGTGCCCCTGATGCGCCTCACAGGGTGACAAGGCCCAGCTGGTGCGTGCAGCCAGCATGCGTGGCGAACCTACCTACCTGCTGCAAGCCGGGCGCTGGGCCGATGAGCTGAGCACAGTGGCGGCACGCTGTGAGAAGTAAGCCGATGGAGTGAGGCTGAGGGATGTTGTGTGGAGGGAGGGGAGACAAGCAGGGGCGGGCTGGAAGGGATAAGTGAGAAATGAGCTGCAGGGTGGGGCAGAAGGGGAGGGTAGAGGGTGGGTCGGAGGGGTGGGTGGAGGGTGAGGCAGGAGGGGAGGGTGGAGGGTGGGTCAAAAGGGGGAGAGGGTGGGTCAGATGAGCTGGGTGGTGGGTAAGAGAGGGGTGGGGAAAGGATGAGCCAGAAATGAATGGAGAGTGCAGAGATAGGTCAGAAGGGGCGGGGTGAGGAGGGGTGGGGCAGGGCGGTGTTTGGTCGTTCAGCGTGGTATGCAGTGCTGCCATCGCCACCCTCACACCTGACATGCCTACCTCACACTTGCCCATTGCAGAAGACTGTGTGGCAGCTGTGCTGAGCCCTGCCTGCTGCTCTTGCAGGTTCCGCTCCGCCCACCTGGCGCCCAGTGTGAACACCTCATCCGAGCGCTTGAAGCCTGTGCAGCGCGCCCTCATGCACCTGGTGAGGTCCTGGTCCTGGTGTATGCTGTGCCTGGTGCGGCACGCAGGGGGAATGGCGAGAGCCCTGGCCCTGCTGACCCCGCACAGCCAACTATCAACCAGCCAACACTGCCAACACAGCCAGCTCTGACCTGACCCTCCTGCACACAACATGCATGAGCCCCTTTGCCCTGACCGCCCCTGACCCCTTCAAGTAGGCCATACCCAGCCTTGATGCAGACCTGTACTGGCTCATCCCCGGTGTTCTCTGCCCTGCTTTGCCTTTGACTCAGGTGCGCTTGAACCCAGCCCTGATCTTAGAGCTGTGGAACGCAGCGGTGGCAGCCACCTCTGGCGTGATTAGCCCCCAAAACCACTACGCCCTGCCCCCTCCCACAGAGGCCCCTCAGGCAGCTGCTGGGGCTGCGCCGCCGCCCTGCATCACCACCCTGCAGCAACAGCTGAGCAAGCTCAGTCACGACAAGGAGGTCCTCACCAGGCAGCTGGACGAGGTAGACCTGCTGGCATCGCATGGCACCACATGGGGAAAAGTGGCAGATACGGTGGTGGGAGGCACGGCGGGGCAGGGGCAGGGCAGGGCAGCAGTTTGGTAGAAAGGGTAACAAGTCATTGTCATGAACAGAGGGGTGGCAACTGCAAAAATAGAAGAGGAATAAGAGGGGATGTGAGCGAGAGAGGAAGGAGCTGAGAGAAGAAGGAGGCGATCAAAGATGGGCGAGCGAGGCTGTTGACTGTTGCGTGGGTGTGCATGTGCTGCAGGTTAGTCAAGAGGCTGGTCGGCTGCAGGACCAGGTGGACGAGCTGCAGCTGCAGCTGGCAGCAGCCGAGTCAGCTGTCAGTGCAGCCAAGGCTGCTGCAGCAGCAGAACAGCAGGCTACAGCGGCTGCCATAGCTGCCAAGGTCACGGCAGAGGCCACGGCAGCACAGGCCCTGGCAGCAGCCAAGGAGGCAGAGGGCAAGGTACTTGGGCTGGTCATGCTGCAGCCGCCTCGTTGTGTCTGGCAGGCTGCTGCCATCTCTGCTGCTGCTGCCGCCTTCTCTGTTGCTGCTGCAGTTGCCGTCTCTGTTGCTGTTGCTGTTTGTTGCTGCCGCCTGCTCTGTTGCTGTTGATGTTACTGGCTCTGCTGCATTCCTGACACTTGCTTAGCCAGCTGGTGCTAAGCTGGTCATGATCCTCAATGCGCTCCCCTTCTCCCCAGGTGCCTGCTGCCAAGCTTGCTGAACTGGAAGCCGCCCTGGCCCAGGCTCAGGCCAAGGAAGCCGGGCTGGAGGCAGCTCTAGCCCAGGCCCAGGCCAAGGAAGTGGCTTGCCAGCAGAGCCTGGCTGAGACGGAGCGCAAGCTGGCCGCAACCCAGGTAGCTGGGCCTTGCAGATTACACTGCAGATTGCACTAGGGCACTGGGAACAATCACAAGCATTCTAAGTAACGTAGCCTTTTACTAACACCAATTCTACTGACGTATCTTAATGGCGTAATTGATCTAGAGGACGTGAGACAGGCAAGTGTAGGTAAGGGGGCCAGTGCCCAGTGTGCCATATCCTCTTTCTCTTCCCCTCGGCACTCTCACGCCCACCCCTCGTACTTGACTCACCCCTATGGCTGACAACCCACCCCTCAACATCCCGCACACACGCCCAGCCACATCCCACTTGCCACCTGACCCCTTCCCTGTGGCTGACAACCCACTCCTCAATACCCACGCCTCAATACTCAATACCCACGCCCCAACCAGCTCCTCAATACACCCATCCCCCCACCCTTGCTGGTGCAGGCTGCCCTGGTGAGCACCCACGAGCAGCAGGCTCTGCTGGTGGCTGGGGTGCGAGCTGAGGCCGAGGCTGTGCTGCAGAAGGCGCAGGGGGCCCGTCCCGGCACTGTGCCTCCCCTGTCCCTGCATGCCTCCTCCACCCTGAAGACCCAGCCCAGCAGCCACCACGGCCCCATCCCCACCGGCCACGCATACCACAAGGCCCAAGGCCATTGGCTGCCCAACCCCCACTACCGCCCTCCCACTGGGGAGCGTGGGCTTGCTCCAGGAGGGGAGGGGTGTGGCGGTGAGGAGGAGTACAGGGCAGGCCAGCTGCTCACCAGCTCCCTCATGGGTGTGACCGACCGAGAGATGGAATGCATGAGCTTGGCCGACAGCATGGCAGGTGGTGGCGGTGGTGGTGGCGGCACTGGCCAGGGGCTGGTGGACAGGGAGAGCCTGGCCATGCAGGAGCAGGGAGGCGAGCCAGGGAGACATGCAGCACCCTACCGCCACTACCGCCCTGGCCCGCTGGCCCGACCCTCTGCAGGGCACATGAGCCTGGCTGGTGGGGGTGTGGGTGTCGGTGCCGGCGCCTTTGCCGTGGACGGCTGGGCCCCCAGCTCCGGCTTCAGCACCACCCTGAGCAGCGGCCAGGCCTCCGGCTCGGCCTGGGGTGGCGGCCATGTCAGTGCGCGCCACCACAATGGCCACCACCACAGCCAGCTGCAGCAGGCCATGAGGGGCGGGGGCTCGCGTAGCAGCTCCATGCAGGGCACAGCAGGTGGGTCACAGGCCTGGTGTGTCGCGGAACACCCCTGTGTGGTGACGATGTGTGAGTCAGATCTCCTTGGTGGGACTGTTGCAAGGGATTGGGGCTGAACTGGCAGTGTGGGCAGGTGTGAGACTAGGGATGCAGTGGTGTGCGTTGGCCTCGTCACCAAGCACTGCCACTCAGGACCACTGGCACTGCGGGATGTGAGACACCTGCTGGCCCTGAGTCCCCTCCCCTGTGGCCCCGGCCCTCCACAGCGCACCACTGTCACCACACAACCCTTACCTTCCAGCCAGAGCTGCTGGTGTGGAGACCGCCCTGGGCCCCTCCTAATGAGAGGAGCTGCCGTGAGATCACTCTAATGCCCACCTATGCTGGGCGGTCGGTTGCGTGCAGGGCGGCAGCCGCTGCTGAGCCCCGCCGCCACCCAGGACATCCGCGTGCTGCTGGAGGAGCTGGGGCTGACGGAGCTGACGCAGCGTTTCTTGGAGGAGGAGGTGGGAGGGGCTGGGTGGGCATGTCAGGGTGGGTGTGGTGTGCTGGTTGGCAGTGATCCTTCATGGCTGAGCATGCAGCTGCAAGGCGCGCCTGGCCTGATCGGCTGCTGCTGCAGGTGACACCCTCTCTGCTGCCATACCTGGATGAGGATGTGCTGAGGGAGATGGGTGTGACCAGCATGGGGGCGCGCCTGAAGCTGAAGCTGGCCGCACAGAGTTTAGTGATGTGATGGGGGCTGCAGCATTTGATCACTCTACCTAGGCAGTACCTGGGCCAAGTTCGGGTGAGGGAGCTGTGTACAGGCGCAGGTTAGCCCAGATCTAACACTGGCTTTGATACGATCGGCCGGCTTCAAGGTGCTTAGGCAGGCTGTTGCCTGGCAATGTTGTGGTGGTCCTGGCTGCTCTGGCTGCTGCTGCCTGGTGTTGTGGTGCGATGCCTACCGCTTGGGCTGCTACATAGCTACGTTTTATTGCCGTCTTCATCTGGTTTCTCCTGTTCCTCAAGAAGCGTTTTGACACTCTCTGGGCAGCAGCAGCAACATCATATTCTTGTCAACCAGGCCCTGCACTGAGTTGCTGCCACCTGCCTGACGGGCAGGATGTTTGCGGCCTAGGCCGATTGGGAAGGTGTTGTTGGGGTGCTGCTTGTCTTCACTGCCGTGGCATTGTGCTGCAGTCTGTCTACTGAATGTCATAACTCAGACGCTCGCAAGTGGTGACCACTGCGGTGCCCGTAAGGTGACCATGCACATGCCCATGAAGCTGGCAGTGCTGGCAAGGCTTGATACTGAAGTTGTGTTGCCTCATAGATACTTTATGTTGACAAACGGGTGGCTGCGGTGGTAGGGGCCGTAGGTGCATCTAGCATGGAGGTGCATCAAGTATGGAGCAGCGGCCCTAGTGCCTGGCCTTTGTCCAACAGACTGGGTCAGTTTTGAAGAGCCCGGCAGGGGTTTGGGGTTAGAGACTGACCGTGAGGTGTGAGTGTGGCATGCTTGTTAGCTAAGGAAGGGTATGGGGTACAGGCTGCATTTGGCTGCCTGCGCCAGCTGCCCGTCTAGCTGTGCCAGCTGCTGCAGCTGGGCTGGAGGGGTGCTCTGACGAGGAAGTGGTCTGCATAGGGATGTTAGAGCTGTGCTGGCGTCGGTGAAGTGGTCTGGTAGGGTCAGGCTGGGCAAGACATGCTTCCTCCTGCCCAGCTGTGGCACAGGTGTCAGGGTCAAGGGAGCTGGGTTTAGGCTGATGGGCCGTGCTTACACAGTAGTACAGATGCACAGCATGTTGTCACCGTTCCTGGTAGGTCTAAGAGGGTTTACATCGCCTGAGCCGTGACCCAGCAGGCTGCTTGGCCAGGATGTGGTCACATGAACGGTGAGCGTTTGCGAGGGAGGGGGTTGTGGAGGCAGGGACGAGTGAGCAGGGCACGTGAAGATAAGTGTTGCAAGAGGTTTGTTGTTGTCTTTGGACGCCCATACATTTGCCGGGCTTTGCTTAAAGAGTAACTCAAGCAAATGTATGTGGATGTGATCAATAGGGCCAGCAGAGGAGGTTGATAGAAAGGATTTATCCGATGAAGGAGGGTATTGACGCTGGCCTTTTAGTTGCATAATGGTGCTCAACTACTTACATGTCATTGAAGCTGAGTGGCCGTGCAAGGAATGGCTGAATGTGACGGCCATAAGTGATCTTGTAATATGTATGGTATTCTCATAGATGTGCAAGCAGCCGCACCAAACATCATCATCAGAGACGCGCAGGCGGTCATAGCTCTGCACGTGAACTATGATGACCAGTCGCCCAAGTCAGGCGACTGCCAATGGCCAAGCTAGTAAAATAGGCAACTGAACTAAAGATAACGACGTGAAAGTCCACAACACGCCCACAGTTGCTTTTGTTGTTGTTCACTGGTTAACAGGCGCTCTATCGCGACTGTTGCGAAATAGGCACACCACCACACACACTGCGTCTTAGTCATCTGTCTAGGCTAACCACCACCGGCCGTGAGGCTGCTTAGTCGCCCCCTATTCCGGTTCATTGCAAAGGCGCCAGGGTTGTATACAGCGCAACTCAGGTGCGCATGCAAAGGTGCATGCTGCCCACCAGGCTGCCGTCAGGCCCAATCCATGGTCTTCTTCCCATGATACAAGAGGCCCAGCATCCCAGCTGCCGCCATGATGCCCGCAGGCATCATTTTCTTTGTCCTGGCATAGCGGGAGCCCATCATGCCCGCCAGCACCAAGGAGGTCACGCCTCCCACCACATGGCCTTGGAAGCCGTCCACCTGCTCAATGAGGTAGCCAGAGACTCCGTACGCTGCACCAATCACCAGACCACCTGCAAGCTGCAGGCATACGAAGCCAAAGAAGAGCTTGAACGTCCAGAATAACATCAGCATTGTATGACATGGCTGTGGCAGGGAATGTGTGGCCTAGGTTGCGGCCAGCCGGCTTGTCTGTCTGACGGTGGATAGACCAAGCACCAAGATTGTGGACTGGGATGCGAAGGACAGTGTACAGTGATGGTCCACTGCGTTCTTGCTCATACACAACACAATACAACAATACACGACAAAATGCAAGCTCAGTGCGCTGTGTGTGCAGGGGGTTGCAGAGTGTGTGCTGGCATAGCTGTAGCTGACTATGCAAGGCTAGGCTGGCACAGCAAGCAAGAACAACATATCAGGCCGTCCTGTATCCCTATCCTTATCCTTCTCCACAGCACTCACCGACGGCAGGGATTTCTTCTTGATCCACCCCACTCCTCCGCCAAGGACGCACAACGCTGCGAGGCTCCAATCGAGGTGCGCCTGCCCACTCATGTCTTGTCCTGGCACAACAGGAAATCGCGAGAGATGACGAAGTATGACAAAATACCACTAAAGCTTCTATGATAGAAGTCCTATCCCGTGGTGCCTGCATGTGTGCCTGCGGCGGCAAAGCTCACATCTGACCTGAGTCAAAGCAAGCGCCAGAGCATGAACTAAAGCTCGTCAAAGCTTGTGGCGCTGGTGAGATGCGAGCTTGTGGCAGGCTTGTTTATCTTCATACTTTAGAGTTGCAGGTTTACATTTCACGATCGACATTTTCATTTTCATTTATATGTGAAAGACTTTCACGCCAGTGTAAGCGAGCGCTTGCCGCTGGTTTCTCAGCCTCCCCTTTTGCACGAGGCCTGTTTGTAGGCCTGCACACCCCCTGTCACTGGTTTGGAGGCTCAGATCGGCGCCTAGACCGTGCTATCCCCCCTTGCCAAACCCCCGCACACCTCCACTGTTGAGTGCAATCATTCCAGCACCCAGGCCTCATGCAAGTGTCTGCCATGCCATGTAAAGCCTCATCCTCCACTACCATACCCCACTCCCGTCCTCCGCCCACTCCCACCCCCACTAGCACCCTGTGTCAGCAAATGTCATGCGATGTCCGCTGCCGACTCCTCCCATCTGCCTATCTACCCCCTCCCACGGGGCGGGGCGGGGCGGGGCGGGGCGGGGCGGGGCGGGGCGGGGCGGGGCGGGGCGGGGCGGGGCGGGGCGGGGCGGGGCGGGGCGGGGCGGGGCGGGGCGGGGCGGGGCGGGGCGGGGCGGGGCGGGGCGGGGCGGGGCGGGGCGGGGCGGGGCGGGGCGGGGCGGGGCGGGGCGGGGCGGGGCGGGGCGGGGCGGGGCGGGGCGGGGCGGGGCGGGGCGGGGCGGGGCGGGGCGGGGCGGGGCGGGGCGGGGCGGGGCGGGGCGGGGCGGGGCGGGGCGGGGCGGGGCGGGGCGGGGCGGGGCGGGGCGGGGCGGGGCGGGGCGGGGCGGGGCGGGGCGGGGCGGGGCGGGGCGGGGCGGGGCGGGGCGGGGCGGGGCGGGGCGGGGCGGGGCGGGGCGGGGCGGGGCGGGGCGGGGCGGGGCGGGGCGGGGCGGGGCGGGGCGGGGCGGGGCGGGGCGGGGCGGGGCGGGGCGGGGCGGGGCGGGGCGGGGCGGGGCGGGGCGGGGCGGGGCGGGGCGGGGCGGGGCGGGGCGGGGCGGGGCGGGGCGGGGCGGGGCGGGGCGGGGCGGGGCGGGGCGGGGCGGGGCGGGGCGGGGCGGGGCGGGGCGGGGCGGGGCGGGGCGGGGCGGGGCGGGGCGGGGCGGGGCGGGGCGGGGCGGGGCGGGGCGGGGCGGGGCGGGGCGGGGCGGGGCGGGGCGGGGCGGGGCGGGGCGGGGCGGGGCGGGGCGGGGCGGGGCGGGGCGGGGCGGGGCGGGGCGGGGCGGGGCGGGGCGGGGCGGGGCGGGGCGGGGCGGGGCGGGGCGGGGCGGGGCGGGGCGGGGCGGGGCGGGGCGGGGCGGGGCGGGGCGGGGCGGGGCGGGGCGGGGCGGGGCGGGGCGGGGCGGGGCGGGGCGGGGCGGGGCGGGGCGGGGCGGGGCGGGGCGGGGCGGGGCGGGGCGGGGCGGGGCGGGGCGGGGCGGGGCGGGGCGGGGCGGGGCGGGGCGGGGCGGGGCGGGGCGGGGCGGGGCGGGGCGGGGCGGGGCGGGGCGGGGCGGGGCGGGGCGGGGCGGGGCGGGGCGGGGCGGGGCGGGGCGGGGCGGGGCGGGGCGGGGCGGGGCGGGGCGGGGCGGGGCGGGGCGGGGCGGGGCGGGGCGGGGCGGGGCGGGGCGGGGCGGGGCGGGGCGGGGCGGGGCGGGGCGGGGCGGGGCGGGGCGGGGCGGGGCGGGGCGGGGCGGGGCGGGGCGGGGCGGGGCGGGGCGGGGCGGGGCGGGGCGGGGCGGGGCGGGGCGGGGCGGGGCGGGGCGGGGCGGGGCGGGGCGGGGCGGGGCGGGGCGGGGCGGGGCGGGGCGGGGCGGGGCGGGGCGGGGCGGGGCGGGGCGGGGCGGGGCGGGGCGGGGCGGGGCGGGGCGGGGCGGGGCGGGGCGGGGCGGGGCGGGGCGGGGCGGGGCGGGGCGGGGCGGGGCGGGGCGGGGCGGGGCGGGGCGGGGCGGGGCGGGGCGGGGCGGGGCGGGGCGGGGCGGGGCGGGGCGGGGCGGGGCGGGGCGGGGCGGGGCGGGGCGGGGCGGGGCGGGGCGGGGCGGGGCGGGGCGGGGCGGGGCGGGGCGGGGCGGGGCGGGGCGGGGCGGGGCGGGGCGGGGCGGGGCGGGGCGGGGCGGGGCGGGGCGGGGCGGGGCGGGGCGGGGCGGGGCGGGGCGGGGCGGGGCGGGGCGGGGCGGGGCGGGGCGGGGCGGGGCGGGGCGGGGCGGGGCGGGGCGGGGCGGGGCGGGGCGGGGCGGGGCGGGGCGGGGCGGGGCGGGGCGGGGCGGGGCGGGGCGGGGCGGGGCGGGGCGGGGCGGGGCGGGGCGGGGCGGGGCGGGGCGGGGCGGGGCGGGGCGGGGCGGGGCGGGGCGGGGCGGGGCGGGGCGGGGCGGGGCGGGGCGGGGCGGGGCGGGGCGGGGCGGGGCGGGGCGGGGCGGGGCGGGGCGGGGCGGGGCGGGGCGGGGCGGGGCGGGGCGGGGCGGGGCGGGGCGGGGCGGGGCGGGGCGGGGCGGGGCGGGGCGGGGCGGGGCGGGGCGGGGCGGGGCGGGGCGGGGCGGGGCGGGGCGGGGCGGGGCGGGGCGGGGCGGGGCGGGGCGGGGCGGGGCGGGGCGGGGCGGGGCGGGGCGGGGCGGGGCGGGGCGGGGCGGGGCGGGGCGGGGCGGGGCGGGGCGGGGCGGGGCGGGGCGGGGCGGGGCGGGGCGGGGCGGGGCGGGGCGGGGCGGGGCGGGGCGGGGCGGGGCGGGGCGGGGCGGGGCGGGGCGGGGCGGGGCGGGGCGGGGCGGGGCGGGGCGGGGCGGGGCGGGGCGGGGCGGGGCGGGGCGGGGCGGGGCGGGGCGGGGCGGGGCGGGGCGGGGCGGGGCGGGGCGGGGCGGGGCGGGGCGGGGCGGGGCGGGGCGGGGCGGGGCGGGGCGGGGCGGGGCGGGGCGGGGCGGGGCGGGGCGGGGCGGGGCGGGGCGGGGCGGGGCGGGGCGGGGCGGGGCGGGGCGGGGCGGGGCGGGGCGGGGCGGGGCGGGGCGGGGCGGGGCGGGGCGGGGCGGGGCGGGGCGGGGCGGGGCGGGGCGGGGCGGGGCGGGGCGGGGCGGGGCGGGGCGGGGCGGGGCGGGGCGGGGCGGGGCGGGGCGGGGCGGGGCGGGGCGGGGCGGGGCGGGGCGGGGCGGGGCGGGGCGGGGCGGGGCGGGGCGGGGCGGGGCGGGGCGGGGCGGGGCGGGGCGGGGCGGGGCGGGGCGGGGCGGGGCGGGGCGGGGCGGGGCGGGGCGGGGCGGGGCGGGGCGGGGCGGGGCGGGGCGGGGCGGGGCGGGGCGGGGCGGGGCGGGGCGGGGCGGGGCGGGGCGGGGCGGGGCGGGGCGGGGCGGGGCGGGGCGGGGCGGGGCGGGGCGGGGCGGGGCGGGGCGGGGCGGGGCGGGGCGGGGCGGGGCGGGGCGGGGCGGGGCGGGGCGGGGCGGGGCGGGGCGGGGCGGGGCGGGGCGGGGCGGGGCGGGGCGGGGCGGGGCGGGGCGGGGCGGGGCGGGGCGGGGCGGGGCGGGGCGGGGCGGGGCGGGGCGGGGCGGGGCGGGGCGGGGCGGGGCGGGGGCGGGGCGGGGCGGGGCGGGGCGGGGCGGGGCGGGGCGGGGCGGGGCGGGGCGGGGCGGGGCGGGGCGGGGGCGGGGCGGGGCGGGGCGGGGCGGGGCGGGGCGGGGCGGGGCGGGGCGGGGCGGGGCGGGGCGGGGCGGGGCGGGGCGGGGCGGGGCGGGGCGGGGCGGGGCGGGGCGGGGCGGGGCGGGGCGGGGCGGGGCGGGGCGGGGCGGGGCGGGGCGGGGCGGGGCGGGGCGGGGCGGGGCGGGGCGGGCGGGGCGGGGCGGGGCGGGGCGGGGCGGGGCGGGGCGGGGCGGGGCGGGGCGGGGCGGGGCGGGGCGGGGCGGGGCGGGGCGGGGCGGGGCGGGGCGGGGCGGGGCGGGGCGGGGCGGGGCGGGGCGGGGCGGGGCGGGGCGGGGCGGGGCGGGCAGTGTCACTTCTTGTCTAGGGACCTAGGCTGTTGAGTGCGAGGGGTGCCCTGATGGCAGAGTGTCAGCGACGGTAATTACTTTGGCATGGTTTGCTGCGCTAGCACACGGCAGCATTTTGACCAACCCCGCATTGGAAAAACTTTGGACCAACCCCAGTCGATGCCATCACTAGCGTTGGGGCACGCGTGAGGGCAGTGACCACTCCCCTCCGCGCTTTAACCATAATCTGCTTGTCGTACCACATGCTCCAGGTTTGGTCCACCAGGAAGTGTGTAGCTTCCCGCACAATTACAGACAATTGGACAAATAATAATTGCGTTGACAAAACCGTACATCACTGGACTGCACACCGACTGAAAACTCGCTAGCATGCTCGACCCCAAAATCCTAGCGGAGCAGCAAGCAACATAAAATACAAAGCAACCTCTGCACGCAATATCTGGCCAAGCAGGTCATGAAAATGCCTCAACTCAAACAAGGAGGGGTCAGCCAGCCAGCAGGGGTCAGGTGTCGCCTCCACACCATTGAACTCTTGGAGGGTGGTCAAAAATACCATTAGGGCATTCGTGCTTCCAGCACTGAACAATGTGACAGGCACCAGCTGTCATATGCAACCTGCTCTCCTGTCTTCTGCCTCCCCAAAATGAACAGCCACAGCCACGTCAGCACATTCATGGCAGTCAGCCTGTCAGCGGGCAACCACTGCAGCTTTGTCATCCTTTCAATCCATCCTGCAATACATCAACTGCCACGCACCATGAGCTATGCCCCCTTCCTGAACAGCCAGCCACATGCACTGAGGTGTGGGGTGTTGGCCACAACATTGACAACCAGCCCCTTGCAACACTATTAACTGCTCAACTTGCCAACCACTGCTCAACATGGGGATCAACATTGCATGCTGCATGCACCCCATGCACTCTGAAGGGCTCTACCCTGGTTCCTGGCGGCGGACAACCCTCCTCCCCTCCTGCTACCCTCCTACTCCCCTGCGGCACATGTGATGCAGAGCATCAGGTCATCGTGAGGAACCCGAGCCTAGCAGGCAGCAGCAACACGCACAGCATCGCAGCTGCCAGTCATTGCAGTGGAAGCGCCTCCAGCCACTCTTTTCCGCGTTGCCACGGGCAATAAGAGATACACCCATACACCTGTCAAGCTGCACTGGCCTCACAGCGGCTGGCGTGGACATAGAGACAAAGAGGTGTGACGCAATCGCCTTCACCTTCATAGCTAGGGCACAGCACCTCCTCCCTCACTAGGCACTACTAGGAGGGACCATTAGGGAGCACTAGGGGTTACTAGGGACCACTACGTGGAGCCGGTGTTTTGCTGTGTGGAGATGGCTTGGCCTCAGCACGGCGCCTGCAAGTCTGTCCTCATCCTGCCTGCTGCCTCCCAATGTGCCCATGAGCTTCTATCACGCATCACCCATGCATGTGCCCGCCAAGTGTGATGCATGAATTTATCCTGCCTATCAGCGCTACTCTGCCCAAGCATGCTCAATGTCATCTTGTGTGCATGGTGGTACATGGTGGTCACTCCTTGTCACTCTGAAGCCATCCTGCCACCCCACTTGAAAACTGAATAATTGAAATACGACACCACCTCATCCCACCCTGCCTAAGGCCAGGACTAATCTGAGCCAGCCCCCACCAGCACTGTGGACTGCGAGGGCAACGCCCAGAAGGAACCTGGCCCTCACTCCTGCATGTGATGCCTATGCCCCATCAGTTCATGTGTGACCGTTTCCACCCCTGCATCCTTCCACCCCAACCCAGAGTGGCTGCTCACCAAGCACACTAGCCCCTGGGACTACTGTCCCCCACCCCCCGGGCCGCCAGGCTTGCCCCATGCCTCAGACCTGGCACCCAAGGGGCTGCTGCCCTGTCCACATGCTGCTGCCCAGGGCTGTACCCCAGGGCCTCATAGCCTGCGCCCCCATGCCTCTGTCCCCCACGCCCCAGACCTGGCACTTCAGGTGTCCCCGCCTGCCTACCGTCACCAGGGCCACATGCCCCTGCCTCCCTCGCCAGTTTTCTGAGGGATGGGCGGGCCGCATGCGGCTACAGAGGTCACACTGGCTGGGAGTGTGACTCACCACAGAGGTCGCTGCCTGGCGCTATGAGGCCACTTGCTGCTTGCGGGCTGCGGCCTCAGGAGCTGCTGGCGGCAGCGGTGCGGTGAGGGGCCAGGGTCCAGATGCACAGGTCGCCCTGCGCATCACCGCTCACCAAGCACTCCCTGCTCCCAGTGGCCAGCGCCCGCACCCCTGCAGCAGCAGCAGTAGCTGCAATGCTGTGACTGGCAGCACCAGCAGCCCAGCAGCAACAACATCAGCAGCAGCGGCGGCACTGTCACTAACAGCACTAACACAGCAGCATGGCAGCAATGGCAGCGGCGGCGGCGGCGGCGTCAGCAGTGGCACTGTCACCATCACTAGCAGCACGGGTGGCAGCAGTGGCACAGCAGTGGCTGGCAATGTCAGCCGATGGCGTTGCGGCGACGCGGACCTTAGCGGTGCAGCAGCGCTCAGGCAAGGCGGGGGCAGGTGGAACCAATGCACACTGTAGTGTGGCTTTCACAGAGGGCAATGGCTTCAGCGCAGGCAGGGGTGAGGCAGCAGGCAGGGACCAGCCCACCTGCACAGTGGCTCGCCAGCGGCGGTCCTGCGGGCTGCAGCGGCAGCAGGCTGGCACGCTGGCGGGCTGGTGAGATCACCGCCTTGGGCTCCAGCAGCTCGAGGAACTCGGCAGCAGCGGACAGGGGATGCCAGCGCCGCACCAACTGCGTCACAGGGAACAAACGACGCAGCTCAGCTCAGCTGCGGGTTCACAAACGTGTAAGACTCGACTGACCCACAAGCTCAGGTTCTTAGCTTGACCCTTGTTGAACACATCGCTCAGATGAAAAATTCAACGCACTTAACGTAAAATCGTGTGTCAAAGGTCGCTTTCCATAGTGCGATGCGCGATAGCGCATTTTGCAATGCGATCATTTGATAGCGCAACTCCACCTCTGTGATATGGTGTTTCATAGCAAACGCTATAGATTGCGCTTTGACAAACCGCATTGCGGACCCCAGCAGTAACAGCAAACAGCAGCAGTTGGTGTCACTGCGGGCGTCACTGCTTTGCAAATCATAGCCAGGTCAACAGCGAAGGCGAAGATTGTGCTGCTTTATCACTCCCTACACTATTCGTCACACTGCATCACTTGATTCTTACCTTGTCATCACCGCCTGTGTACAGCAGGCCGTCAGGACCTAGGGTGATGCAGTGCATGGAGGCGCCCAAGTGGGCGTCATGCACCTGCATGCAGTCCATGTAGAAAAGAACAAGCACCTGCAGCTACAGCTCAGAGCCACGATGACAACAAGCTGCAGTCAGATGAGGGTAGGATGTCTCACTGTAGCGCTGTCCAGCTTGTACCTGGTCGTACTGATCCCTTGATAGAGCAGGCAGGGCGTGGAGGCAGTTGACCTGGATACTGCTTTGTGTTCAAGTGTCAAGGCATGCAGGGTGTGCGAGCCCGTCAGTGGGTAAAGTCCCACCCTGCCCTCAACCCTTGCCCCTGCCCCTGCCCCTGCCCCTGCCCCTGCCCCTGCCCCTGCCCCTGCCCCTGCCCCTGCCCCTGCCCTGTCTATAGCTTTGCGCAGACGGCTATGTTCCAGGTGGCCTCATCTCTGCAAACTGACTGCTGTATGAGCATGAGCATCACACCTGGGCTGCAAGAGTGAGGTCATCGGTGCTCCATGCTTGCAGCGCGCCGTCCAGGCCTACGCTGTACAGGCGGCTGCCGTACACTGCCAGGCCCGTGACAGCAGCAGAGTGGGCCGAGGACACCTGAGCCAGCTGCAGGGGGGCCAGGACACAGGGGCAGGGGTGGAGGGTGAGGGGCAGGGCAGGGGTGGAGGGTCAGGGGCGAGGGGCAGGGGTGAGGGGCAGGGGCGAGACAGGGATAGAGGGTCAGGGGCGAGACAGGGGTGGAGTGTAAGAGGCGAGACAGGGATGGAGGGTGAGGGGCGAGGGGCAGGGCAGGGGGCAGGGGCAGGGGGCAGCGTACCCTTAGCTTGCCTTCCTGACTTACACCACTGATGCCCCTCAGACTAACCGAGCTGAGACTCACCGGCTTGAGACTGCCGGTCTTGGTGACAGAGAAGCCGTGGATGCCGCCTGCTGCTGTGCCGACAAACACGGCGCTGCTGTTGGGGGCGGCGGCCAAGGCCAGGATGTCTCCCTTCATCACCTCCTGGATGCAGGATAGGGCAGAAGAAGGCCAAGCTGATAGGGTGGTTGGGGTGGTTAGAGTGGTTGGGTGGGGCTGTGGGGCCCCCTGGTCTGTCAGGGTATGGCATGACAGGGAGGACATGGCATGACAGGGAGGTATTGCATGGCTAGGGAGTCAGGGTGAGGGTGAGGGTGAGGGTCAGGGTCAGCTGTGGGGCAGGAGCTGCTGACCTGTGTGTGTGTCAGTGATGGCAGCCCCCTCCTGGTGTCGTGCAGCAGGAGGCAGTGGTTGGCTACACTGAACAGCCAAGGGCCTGAAGCCGCCAAGGCATGCACGCAGCCTGGGTAGCCGGCTGCCATGACGCGCAGTTGGGTGCTGCTGGCGCTGGCGGTGTCGCTGCTGCAGGGGTGGGGCAGGAGGAGGGGAGGAGGGGAGGAGTGAGGGAGGGGAGGAGGGCAGGAGGGGAGGAGGGGAGGAGGGGAGGAGGAGGAGGGGAGGAGGAGGGGAGGAGGAGGGGAGGAGGAGGGGAGGAGGAGGGGAGGAGGAGGGGAGGAGAAGGGGAGGAGAAGGGGAGGAGGGGAGGAGGGGAGGAGGGGAGGAGGGGAGGAGGGGAGGAGGGGAGGAGGGGAGGAGGGGAGGAGGGGAGGAGGGGAGGAGGGGAGGGGAGGGGAGGAGGGAGGGTTCAGGCCTGACCTGGCAATGGTGACAGGCCAGGCGAGCAGCTGGTGTGCGGCCGTGCCGCAGTACAGCAGCTCTCCCTGGACCTGATCATGCTCTGGGCTAGCTGGCTGCCGGGCCAGGCTGAACACAGGGCCACCGGGTGCAGCCAGACGGGTGGCCTGTGTAAGGCAGGGCAGGGCCAGGCTAGGTAAGGGATGTGGAGCTGCTGCTGCTGCTGCTGCTGCCAAGGCCAATGATGAAGATGGATCTAATCAGGATGAGAATGCACCTCCTACCTCCCCTCCTCCCCTCCGCCCCTCCACCCCTCCTCCCCTCCTCCCCTCCTCCCCTCCTCCCCTCCTCCCCTGGCTCTTTCCCCTGGCTCTTTCCCCTGGCTCTTTCCCCTCCCCTCCTCCTCCCGAACAGAGCAGGCTACAAGGCAGTGGCGAGCTGCAGCATGGGATGGGCCCCTGAGGGCTGGGTCCCAGATTGCTGGGTTTGGGCTGCTGCTCCAGTCATGGACATAGAACCGTCAGGGGTGTGTGTGCTGGGCGGTACCCAGGCTGTGTGGCCCTTGCTGCATGGTCAGGAGGGGGTCAGGCTGCACAGTGTCAGGAGGGGTCAGGCTGCTCAATGGCAGTGTGACCGAGTGTGACATTGTGCCAACCAGCAGAGTGATGAACATGGGAGATGGGGGATCATCAGCTTGAGGTACTGACCTGCACCTGGTGCTTTGCTGTTAAGGGCTCCAGGTCCTCATTGGCCTCACATGTCCCCTCACTCCCCTCATGCTCACCAGCACCGCATGAGGTCACACTTCCCATCTCCATGGGCACAGGAGTGACACCAAGGTCCATGTTGAAATGCGTAGGGGTGGGGGCAGGGCCAAGTCCAGCAGGTACATGAAAGCCATTGCTGGCCACACTGTTGAAGTGGGCAGCGTTAAGACTGGCGCTGTGGTTGCCTTGACAGCCGCTGACATCATCATCACTGCTGCCACGTGATCTGGTCTGATTGCTGGTCGCCGCGGCTGATCTGGTCAGATCTGATTTGAGCTGAATGCTGGTCGCTGCACCCAGCCCCTCACCCGCTGCTGCTAACCCCAGCCCTGGGCCCCCAAGCCACCGGCACCCCTCAGCTTCCTCATCCACCTTGGAGGCGGCAGAGCATGCGGCACACAGCTGCACTGCACCTGACCCCGGGCCGCCACAAGCACATGTGTGACCTGGTACATAAGAAGAGTGAGTTGCATGGGGGTAGGGAGTGATGGAGTAGCTTCCAGAGCTGGCCCAGCAGGGGGTTGGCCCTGATCCTTGGCCATGAGGCATCAGGGTGGGAAGCTGCGTGGCAGCTGCTGATGCCAGCGGCTGTGTGAGTGTCAGTGCTGCTGCGGCGGCGGCGCCTGCTGACCCAGCCTGGGTGGCCTGTGCTGGTGCCACTGCTTGTGAAGCCATTAGCTGGCCGAGCTGAGCACCCTCATGAGCCTTAAGGCCTGTGGGGGTCTGGGTGTGGTCAGTGGGCAGGTCTGCCAGGGCCAAGCCAACGAGTGCGCCATCTTGATGCTGCTGTCCAGAATGGACTAAGGGGGTCTGTGGACAGCCTAGTGCACCTGGCCGCGGAGGAGGGGGGGCCTGTAGGCCATGAGCCTGCTGCTGCTGCTGCTGCTGCTGCTGCTGCTGCTGCTGCTGCTGCTGCTGCTGCTGCTGCTGCTGCTGCTGCTGCTGCTGCTGCTGCTGCTGCTGCTGCTGCTGCATCAGGAGGGATCTTGGTGGGTGCGGTGATGGGGCACTGGGGGTATTCAAACCAGGTGATGTGAGGGAGGTGTGAGACAAAGTGTTGGTCAGCAACGCTTCCAGCTGCAGGGCAGTGAGGGCGTCACCGAGCAGCCTGCTCTCCTGCCATGTTTGTGCATGCGCAACTGCCATAACTGATTCAACTGTTGCAACAGCACCACCAACTGCCATGGAGCTGACTGCTGCGATGTCTGGACGAGAGCGGGAGGCGGAGCTGAGCAGGGGGAGTGGGGGGTGAGGCGGGGGGTCGTGGTGGCCCTGGGATGGGTTGAGGGCTGGCGGCTTGCAGGGTTCTGCGGCGCTCAGGGAAGCCCCTTCACGAGGCTGGACCTCTTGAAGTGCTGACGCATGGGGCTCCGCATGGAGGCTTGCATGGTTGCTTGCATGGTTGCTTGCATGGGTGCTTGCATGGGTGCGAACCAGGGGCCTGAGCTCCGGCTCCCGCCAGGCTCCTAGCTCCGCATGCAGCTGGCACGATGTGTGGCGGGCGGTGGTGGTGTTGCAAGCCTGCAGTCACGCCAACAGTGCCCACACTGTCAATGCTGCAGGCCCAGCAGCATGGTGAGTCAGCGTCTCTGGTGTCCACCAGACATGGCCAAAAGTGACCAGCAGCAACCCAGGCCCAGCAGCGCGGGAGCGCCTGTCGTGTTAATCAGCCATGGCCAGACATGACCAACAGCCTCAGTGGCCCAGGCCTAGCAGCGTGCAGTGGCAGCCTCCTGGAGGCAGGGTGGGGCTGAGCTGCTGGTTGAGTGCTGAGGGCTGATGGATGAGCTGCTGGCCAAGGGGTTTTGGGGCCCACAAGAGGGAACAGCAGCTGCATGTCGAAGCAGTGGGGGGTGGCAGCAGCAGTGGGTGCCGGCATCAGGAGAGGGGGACGGCAGCAGCAGCAGTGGGGGGCGGCAGCAGCGGCAGCCAGCAGCAGGCATAGCGTGTGCTTCATCCAGGTGGTGGGGTCCAGCCCTGTGAGGGTGTACCTGGTGGGCCTGGAGGCTGCTGGTGAGGCGCCAGGAGGCAAGCGAGCTGTCCAGGGAGGCGGACACCACCAGCTGCTCCCCTGCAGACCCCCAGCAGCAGCAGCAGCAGGGGTACTAGAAGCAGCCGCAACAACATCACTGACACCAGCAGTAGCAGCAGCAGCAGCAGCAGCAGGAAGCAGAAGCAGCAGCAGCAGCACCACCACCACAAACACCAGCACCACAAACACCAGCACCACAAACACCAGCAGCTGCAGCAGCAGAGGAGCAGCAGCAGAGCAGCAACTGCAGCACCATGGTGTGCCCTGAAACTCTAGGCTAGGGAGAGGCATCCTCTGATGGACCAGCTGGCTCTGGGTGGCTTGATGGGTGACTTGAAGGGATGTTCTTGTGCTGCCGCCTGAGTCACTGTGTAAAGGACATCCTTTTGGAGCCAGGGTAGCAACCCAGTGATTGGAGCACAGGCGCGGGTCAGCCAATCAGCCAATCAGCCAGGGCAGCCGGGCAGGCAGTCAGCAGGTCAGCAGGTCAGGCGGTCAAGCGGTCAGCAGGTCAGGCGATCAGGCGGTCAGGCGGTCAGGCGGTCAGCAGGTCAGCATCATGTCAGGTCAGTTGTCCACATGTTGCCCGGTCAGCAGGTCAGGCATATGGGCAGGGTGCTCACCAGGGGCATCCTGCAGCACCAGCAGGGCTGACACGCTGGCAGAGTGAGCATTCACCAGCTTGGACTTCAGACTAGTGTGCGGAGCAGCTGCAGGACCTGCACAGATGCAGAATGGGCAGGTGGCTGAGTGGTTTGGCAATGAAGTGCAAGGCGAGAGCTGGGAAGATCAGTTGGTTGAGGATGACGCCATATGCTGCCATCTAGTATGATGTGAGGGTCGCTGCTGCTTTTGCTGCTTCCTGGCAACAGAACCAACTACAACAACGTCTGCCTGGGACGAATGCCTGTGACCCTAACCGTCGTGTCGAAAGAGCGTGCAGCCCAACAACCATACAGGCGAGTCCTACTCGCGAGTCAGTGGAGGTAGTAGAGCACAATTGGCGCACATGTCGTGGACTGCCCGCACCTTCCGCCGCAGTCTCTAAAGAGGGTGCGCGTGTTGTTGTGACCAACTGTGCATCTGCTGTGATGCAGTTCTGCAGCCTGTTCCTCCAACCGCCAGATGTAGTATTATATCTTCCCATCGCTCCTTTGCTCAAATGGGTCAAGGAGCGATTGAGCGGACGTGTAGACCATCTAGCGGGTGTGAAACTTAGCCCTCGTGCGACGGAAGACTGCCTGTCGAACACAAGCATCGTATCGGCGTGCTGGACGGCGCCACTCTAGGTCCTCGCCCTTTCACTACAGCTCAGCGGGAGCTGGGGCTTATGAGCGGCTAAACGTCAAGGCTCCAACCGGGATTTGGCCCCGACACCCGGCATGCCATTTTATCAACACCAACTCTTTACCGTATGTCCGCAGCACATTATTCCCCTACTAACGGTTAAGGAGTAGGGGCTGTGTTGTCTGTAATCCGAACTGAGTAACTGCGACCTACAGCCGATACCAATACCTGATTCCCTACCCCAAGTTGGTCCCCAACCCACTTGCCAGTGTAACCGAGCGGTTGCCGCTGATTCCTCAGCCTCCCCTTGTGCACAAAGCCTGTTTGTAGGCCTGCACACCCCCTCTCACTGGTTTGGAGGCTCAGATCGGCGCCTAGACCGTGCTATCCCCCCTAGCCTAAACCCCCGCACACCTACACTGTCCAGTGCAATCATTCCATCACCCGAGCCTCATGCGAGTGTCTGCCATGCCATGTCAAGCCTCACCCTCCACTACCATACCCCCACTTCCATCCTCCACCCACTCCCACCCCCACTACCACCCTGTATCAGCAAATGTCATGCTCTCCTTACCTCACAGCCGCATGTTTCCCCTACTAGTATGAGCAGGGGCTGCGTTATCTGTACTCCGGTCTGTTTGCATGCAGCAAGCATCCGGCACCAATACCTGATTCGCTACCCCAACCCGAAGGCCGGGAAATCTATGTTGGCATGAAACACATGCTCTTATGAAAGCAACAGCCTAAGCATTGCCTAGTGGACATGCTACTGTGCTACAGGCTGCTGGGCTAGGGCCTTGGGGGCTCGGTCTCGCAGCTTCTTGAAGCCCAATGCTGGGTACTCCTTGCCCAGGGCAGGAAGCCTTCCTCGGTGTTGCCACCTGCACAGCTCCAGTGGGCGCCACGTGCTCTCCCCTGCCCGCTGGAGGTTGAGGGCTGCGTTGCAGTCCCTGTCCACCCATTTGCCAAAGTCCCCAGGGGTGGCCTGGGCCAGCCAAGGGCACCACATGAGCCCCCGCACTGGCGCCTCAAACCGCTGGCTCCAGGCTGACCGCAACAAGCGGTTCTGCACCTGACCTGGCTTGGGCTTCCAATCCTCAGGCCTGGTGGGCTTGCTGCTGTCCGTATGTCCGTAGTAGGGAGCGTCTGATGTCCTTAGGCAGACAAACAAAACTCATTAACATGGATCAACATGTTTGACTGTGGGTGATAAGTTGCAGCATCCTCGGCCGCACCCTTGATGACTACAAAGCCCACACCGGTGGCACTTTCCCACTAGACTGCTGGGCACCCCATCAAAACTAAGCTTACATATGCGGGATCGAGTTATAGATAACAGCACAATGGCCTCTTAAGGCTTACAGCATGTGTAAACTACTAGGGCCTGTGCGTTGTTGCGGGCCCGACTCTGCAGCCCGGTGCAACCGCTGTTTGCCCTTGGGCAGCCGGTCATTGACCAGCTTGTAGCGCTGCTGGCACTCCTTGCCAATGGGGTGCAGAGCCTCTCCGTCCTTCCAGCTGCACAGCTCCAGGGTGCGCTGCATGCTCTCCCCAATGCGCTGGAAGTTGAGGCATCCGTTGGTGTCCCGGTCCAGCCACCTGCCCCATGGGGGGCCCTGGGGTGGCGGGACTGGGCCAGGTGGGGGCTGGACAAGGGGCTGGTCCTGGGCTGGGGAAGGAGGGGGCTCCTGGGCAGGTGGAGGGGGCTCCTGGGCAAGGGGGGCCTGGGCAGGGGGAGGGGGGTTGGGCGGCACCTCATGGCACCACAGCAAGCCCCGCACATACTGGCCATGTCGCTGGCTATTGGCTGGGCGCACCAGCCACTGGATGACCTGGCCTG
Organism: Haematococcus lacustris; assembly: GCA_030144725.1. Classification (NCBI taxonomy): domain Eukaryota; kingdom Viridiplantae; phylum Chlorophyta; class Chlorophyceae; order Chlamydomonadales; family Haematococcaceae; genus Haematococcus; species Haematococcus lacustris. The sequence continues at coordinate 22,760 of JASKMD010000417.1, forward strand.
CTGGGGATACCCAGTCCTTAGGTAGTGGTCCTTTAGCAGCCCCACCTAGGTAGGTGCTACCATGCGTTACCAGGCTCCACACAGCACTGACGGCCGTCCAGTTATGCACTAGACAAGCTTGGCATCGAGGTGGCCAGCCCTGACTATACCTTTACAACAAGCGGGTGCAAGAAGTGAGGCATGCGGTAGCCTGGTTGGTGCATGCTGGCCCATTTGAACATTTCCTCAGGAGTGCCACAGCTGATGTGCATCCTTTCCGACGTATAGGATTACACAACATCGCTTGTGCCGCTGCAACACAAAATCAAAAATGCAACCGGCCATGCTCAAGCACCCTTGATGCGAACGCATGGTAGGCATCACACCTCATGTCGCAGCGTGAACAGCCTGGTGCCCATGCTGGCCCTGTGGGAGCTGGCTTGCGCTTGGCCCTGCAAGCAGGGTGCCTGTGAGCAAAGCCCTGACCCTGCCCACCATCTCCTGCCCGGGTGCTTGCGAGGTAGCGGAAGGTGTGGTGAGGGGCTCCCCTCCGGGGGGGTGCCTGAGCAGGCAGGCAGAGAGGCAGGCAGTGCAGCAGAGTTACCTTAAGAGTGATCAAGGCCTTGGGTGGACGGGGCGGGACAGGGCGGTGAACTAGACATGCAGCAATTGTCAGGTTGAGCAGGGGTTGCCCCTGTTGCAAGCCTCTGTTGCATCAGACCTCGTTCCTCACACGACACCTGAGTAGGGTTGGCAAGAATCGTATAGTGACTAAAACGACGGTATATATAGTGACTAAAACGACGGTATGCTCGTATATCCGTAGGCTCGTAGGGCGAGGGCGAGGGACGTGGGGCGAGGGCGCAGGGCTGCCTACGGATACACGTTGATCGGGGTGCGCTACGTGTATACATGTTAATACGCACCTATGTATGTACGCCGCTACGGTTCCGGCCAACCCTACACCTGAGCATGCAGATGCCCTCACTCTGTTGCATGCATGCGTCCAGGTGTGTCATACCTCGCCTTCCAGCGCTTAGCCAGCTTGCGGTGCTGGCGCACGACCTTGCACTCCAGGTGCAGCAGGGCCCGCTTGAGACCCTGCTGGGCTGCCGGCTGGCCTGCGCCACCTGGGCCAATACAGCAGCCACAGCGGCAGCAATCCTGTCACCTGGCAGGGCCTCTGGCAGCAATGACCTGGCAGGGCCTCTGCGGCGGCAACAAGGCAGCTGCCAAGAACACAGCACTAACACCAATAAGAAGCAGGAGGATGAAAGATGAAGAGGAAGATTCGTTTGGCATTATAACCAGCGTGTCTCGAGTGAGAGCAGCTCATGCCTGAGGCGATGCCTGCTCCCACCTCGCAGGATCACCACTATTGCTGCTGACACAAACAGCACAACACACTGCTGCAAGTGGGAGTGTGTGTGAAGGGGAGCCAAGGTTGTGCCTGCTCATCTGAAGTGGTGCGGGCCCTCACACCCCTGCTGCTATCATGATGTTGCTCAACAACCACCTTGACTACCTGCTGCCCTTGTTGCACCTGCCTACCAGCTGCCTACCAGCTGCCTGCCAGCTGCCTGCCAGCTGCCTACCAGCTGCCTACCAGGGAGGGTGGCGTCCCAGCCCCCAGGTGGGGGGTGCACCAGCAACAGCTCCTGGAAACCCTCAGGTCCGCCCAAGCAGGGCAGCTGGAAGGACGCTGCAGCTCAGGCAAGGGTGGCAGGTCAGGACAGGCAAGGAGATCGTGACATAAGAGAGGAAGGCGACTGGAAATGGCAGTGGCATAGCTGGAGCTCCCTTGGCCCATGTCCTGACCGTCAGCAGGTCACAGGTTCAATTCGCAACACCAGCGTGTCAATAGCATCAGGGCCCGGGAGTGCGGCTGCCAACGGCGAGTTTAATAATCACGCTGGCACGACACCCACGCCGGCATTTATGTGTGTGCGGGAGCGGGATTAGAGGAGGCTGCACGAGCAGGGCAGTGCACGTCCACTTACCCATCAGCGCGGCCATCACTGAGTCGGGCACATATCTGCCGCGGCCCTCACTCAGCGACTGCTGCTGCCACAGCGCCAGCCAGTTCATGGGGGGCACTGCCAGTGAGGCCACCAAGCGAAATCCCGCACTTCTGAAAGGCGCGAGCAGCGCCACGCGCTTGCTGCGCGACACACTGCGCAGCGTGCAAACAATGTGCGTAGTTTGCGAGTGCGGGCATGCCGCGAACATGCTTGACGCAGGCGCTACCCGGGGCGACTACCGATACAGAGAATAGAGAAGCATAGAGAAGTATATAAAACTATAGAGGAATATAGAGCATAGAGAAGCAGAGACATCGCCGACAATGGTGGTGCGATGAACCCAGCCCGCTGCCCTTGCCCCGCCCTCATCGCCCCGCCCGGTCCTCCACGCCCAGGTCCCATCGCCCTGATTACCCTGTTCTCCACCCGCTGGTTGCCCTGGTGTCCTACCCCGCTTTACCACTCACTGCGTTTGGTCAAGTATGCAGTTTCTCCTGCGCGCCACAGCCCTCTTCAGCCAGACCTCATACACGGACATAGCTAGCTGGGCATAGGGTGCTAGAGGGTCAAAGTCCGTCAATGCTGCCTGGAGATCCACCGCCGCACTTACCACCCCAGCCGCCCCGCTCCCCTCCCCCTGCTGCTGCTGCTGCTGCTGCTCCTGGGGAGTTGCTGGATAGGGGTGGCCTAAGGGGGCGGAGGGGTTGCGGCTGGCCTGGTCTTGGGCAAACAGCCTGGCTTTACGCAAACTCAACACCTGGCATGCAGGGAGCAGGCGGGCAAACGGATTGGCAGGAAGGCTACACGCAGGCAGGCAGACATGGAGGCGGGCAGGTGGACAGTCATGAGATGGGGGTGGGCATTGTGCGTTGTGTGAGGATAGCTGAAGTGGGATCAAGGGTTGACAGTTGATCCGGCAGCTGGCCTGGCTGCGTGTGTCCCTGGTGGCAGCAGGCAGCAGGCAAGGCAAGCATGGGCAGCTAGCATGCAAGGTACAGGAAAAGGCGTCCCTGGTGTATGTCTAGCTCAGGGTATGAGGGTGGAGGGGTGCTGGGTGTCTTGAGGGTGTGTTGAGGGTGTGTTGAGGGTGTCCCCTTGCACGCGACAGGCTGTGCATCAGAGTTTCAGGGACGATGGTAGTCCTGAAGAGTGTCGGCGCAGGGAGGGGCGAGAGAGGCTGACACAAAGTCTTGGCCCCCTGCCATAACCATGCCATGACACATTACTAACATTGAGATACATAAATTCAGGCTGGATCCCACATGAGTGGTGCACATCAGTGCACATCAGTGCACATCAGTGCACATCAGTGCACATCAGTGTATGTGCTGAGGGGGAGTGAGGCTCACTCTCATGGAGTCCAGCACCGCCTCTGGGCTGAGCAGCAGGAACCGCTTGTTGGGGTGGCTGACGGCATGGGCCTCAGCCCAGGTGGTCTTGCCTGAACCTGCACCCAGCAGTAGCCAGGCAGGCTCTCAGCAAAGGAGGGAAGATGTCAAGGTCAGCGCCAGGGTCAGGGTCAAAGTCTGGATCAGGCAAGGCAGGGCCCAAATAAAGTGTGGGTCAGGCAAGGCAGGGCCCGATCAAAGTCTGGGTCAGGCAAGGCAAGGCCTAATGACAGATACAGCTGGTGCGCCTGGTGAGTGTGGCAGTGCTGACCCAGGCCTCCCAGGGTGAGGGTGTGTAAGTACAGGGGGCCACCCACCTGGCAGGCCCACCATCATGACCAGCTCACAGGCAGGCGGGGGTCCCAGCAGCCAGGGGGCGACGCAGGCGCAGCTGCGGGTCTTCAGAGCGCCCTGCACTCTCCAGGCAAGGTCAGGGCAAGTGTGGGTCAGGGTCAGGTCAGGGTCAGGGCGGGTTAGGGCACAGTGGTCAGGTCAGGGGTGGGCAATTGCTGGCTGTGTAGGGTAGGCGGGTAGGGGCTATGCCATGACATGCACATGCAATTTGTACTGTGCGCTCTCAAAATCACAGCTACAAGCCTTCCTACAAGCATACACGTACATTCTGCACAGCTGGTGTGCTTTTACAAGCGTACAAACCAGCTGCCATCACTTGCACATGCAATACCCTACCAATACATGCTCCTACACACAGTCAGTGTGTTTCCACAGCCGTCACACATAAGGGGGTGTACTGGACACAACAGGCCAGCATGTCGGGGTGAGGGCAGGGGCATGGGCATGGTGCTCAAGTGGCCACCATAGGGCACCATGTGAGGGTGAGGGTGTGGGCGCAAGGGCGTAGGCGAAGGCGAAGGCAAGGGGCCAGGGTTGGCCATGTGAGTGTGAGTGTGAGTGTGAGGGCACGTGGGTGAGGGCGAGGGCAAGGGGAGGGGTTGCTCGCACCATGATTGCCTGGTACTGGCCTCCAGGCTCAAACAGACCAAAGGTCTGGTGGCAGCCTGCGGGTGGGCTGGTCAGGTCCAGACGCACCTGAGGCCACCCAGCAGCGCAGCAGCGACTCAGCCCCTGGGCAGCCCACAAACCTCCCGCTGCTGCAGAAGCTGGCCAACGCAAACGCAACGTCAACATGTGGCTTGACTGCTACAGTTGCTGCTGGTAAGCCACACTGTCACAAATGCCACACTGCCCCAACTGCAATGTATAAACAATCCATTTTCCTCTTCATGTGGGTGCCAGGACCAAAACCTGACTCCGTCTGGTTGGTCGCTCGGTCGGTCCGCCCGTTTGTCCATCCGTTCGTTGGTTGGTCCGTCAGTCAGTCGGCTAAATATGCTTTCCTATGTCAACAGGCCATAACAGCCCTAGTACACCGGCACCTTTGCTGCTGCTGCTGCTGCTGCTGTCAATTGTCCTGGCCTGGTGGCTCTGTCCCAGCAGTGACAGTGGCCCTGCAGCCAGCTGCATAGCCACCTACCCTGGCGTTCCGTAGCAGCAGGTGAGGGAAGAGCGCATCCTTTGAGCCTGATGGTTTGCTGGGGAGGCGGGTCAGCAGGAAAGGGGGACGGTTGGCCTTGGCGGCGTACACCGCCCCTCCGGCATCACCGTGCAGGTCAATGAAAATGGTGACCCTGGCGAGCAAGGTCAGGGTCAGGGTCAGGGTCAGGGTCAGGGTCAGGGTCAAGTGCACGAGCACATGGAACACTGCACCCACCCTGCCCACTGTGTTGAGTTGTATGTTGAGGCCTAGAATTGCAATCCCCCTGCCCCTGCCCCTGCCTCTTGCCCCCTGTCCAGCCCCTACTCTTGCCCCTACCCCTGCCCCTAGCCCCTGTCCCACTCCCTGCCGCTCCCCACCTTTTGCCCTGACCCCCGCCCTGTACCAGCCCCTGTCTCTGGCCCACATCCTGCAGATCTCTGCTGCCCTTCACCTTTCACCCAGGCCTATGCATGCGGCTAGGCGGCGCTCGTCCTCCCGGCAGTTCAGCGGTGGCGGGCTGAACTGGCTGCCGCTCACAATGCTACCGCTGCTGTTCCACCCGCAGGACACCACCTCCTGGCAGCAGGCAGCAGGCAGGCAGGTAGGCAGGCAGGCAGGCAGGCAGGCAGGCAGGCAGGCAGGCAGGCAGGCAGGCAGGCAGGCAGGCAGGCAGGCAGGCAGGCAGGCAGGCAGGCAGGCAGGCAGGCAGGCAGGCAGGCAGGCAGGCAGGCAGGCAGGCAGGCAGGCAGGCAGGCAGGCAGGCAGGCAGGCAGGCAGGCAGGCAGGCAGGCAGGCAGGCAGGCAGGCAGGCAGGCAGGCAGGCAGGCTGGCTGGCTGGCTGGCTGGCTGGCTGGCTGGGTGGCTGGGTGGCTGGGTAGGCAGGCAGACAGGCAGGACGGAGCCAGTGGCTGCGCACCGGGGCGTCGCTGCGCAGCTTGACCTCGCCTAGGCGGGCTACATCTGTGCCCAGAGTGGACACGCCCACTCGTACAATGGCGCTGCTCCTGAGGTGCTGTGTGTCCTGCACGTTGATGGCCTGGTGCTCCAGCGTGCTGTATCGTGCAGCACATGCGATGCCATGTCAGTCTTCCAGCAGCACCACACCATAGTTGTGAGGACTTGCAACCTTGCAGGAAGCACGTGTGTAACCAGCCTATACTTTTATATGTGCTGCTCCGCTTGCACGGCCTCACCAGATTGAAAAGCACCAGCGACCTCCGATGACCCCGAAGGTGCTGCGCACGCCGCCGAAGCAGTATCCAAAACCATCGTTGCTTAGTGTACTGACCTCGCTGGCGTCCGTCGAGACATCAAGGTTCAAGGAGGCGTCGGACAAGTTGAGGCCATGCAGCATTGCCTGCTCTTAGCATGCCAGCCCCGAATACACATAGCACACGTAGCATGTAATCACACATCACGGCAAAACCGCTCGTGTCGCTCGTGAGCATTGCCTGGCGGGTCGCCGAGAACCGAGCCAGTTTGAAGCCAGTTTGAGAGTCGTCCCCTCCGCTGACAAAGGGGCGGACACACTGTCGCGTGTGCCGAGCCGTAGGTGATAGTCGAGGGGGTGGGGGCGTACCTTCTGCAGCGGCGCAGGCCCTGGCTTGCCTTGCCTGCCTGCCTGCCTGCCCTGCCCACCTAGCTACCTGAACACCTCTGTGGCCATTGTGACCTGACCACAAGTTGCCCTGGTCCACCATCGAGCTGCCATCAACACCAGCACCAAGACAGACAGGTGCATGCTCTCAGCCCAACTCTGCCTGCCTAACCCTGCCACTTCACCAGCTCCAGCCGCTGCACCCAACACATTAAAGTAAACAACTCTCACACCCTTGTCAACACCGTTACCACACAAGAGAAAAACATATACTGACCCTACCTTGCACCCTGCCACCCCTGCCACTGTTTGGCCCAGCTCATACACACCCCTGTCTTCTTTGACTCACACGGCTGCAGGCCAGGCCTATCCCAGGGCCCTGACCTTGCCAGCTGTGCTGAGAGGGGCCGCTGGCAGCACAACACCTGAGCTTGAGCCCGAGCAAAGGGGAGGGTGACCGACTCCCTCAGGGGCCAGCGCGCCCAGGGCGGCAGCAGCGGGATGGCGGCAGCAGGGGGTGGGATGACAGCAGCAGGGGGTGAGATGACGGCAGCAAGGGAAATGGCGGCAGCAGAGGGTGGGGTGGCAGCAGGAGGGGACATGGCGGCAGGAGAGGGTGGGGTGGCAGCAGCAGGGAGTGAGATGACGGTCGCAGCCCAGCCCTGCCAGTACCCTGACAACGCCAGTGTGCCTTTCCAGCGCCTGGTGAGAGCAGCCCTGGCTGTCCTTCACCCCCTTCACCCCCTGACCTGACCTTCACCCCCTGACCTGACCTTCACCCCCTGACCTTCACCCCCTGACCTGACCTTCACCCCCTGACCTGACCTTCACCCCCTGACCTGCCCTGGCCCACCACTGCCTAACAGCAGACGGCCTGCGGCTTACCACCAGTAGCTGCCTGTCTGCTGGCTGACCTGCCAACAGCTGGCTGACCAGCCTTCAGCAGCTGCCTGGCTGCTGGAGGGTTATGCCGGGCGCACCTTGCCTCCTAGGAGGGGACCTCGGGGGCCTGCCAACAGCGGCCTGGCCTGCGACAACCTAGGATAGGAGCTATCCTTCTATCCTATATATAACCAACCCCGGTCAGCTCTCGATCTGCCTGATCTGCCCCGATCTGCCTGATCTGCCCTGATCTGCCTGATCTGCCCTGATCTGCCTGATCTGCACGGTTTGCCCTGTTCTTCCCTGATCTGCCTGATCTGCCCTGATCTGCCCTGATCTTCCCTGATCTGCCTGATCTGCCTGATCTGCCCCGATCTGCCTGATCTGCCCTGATCTGCCTGATCTGCCCTGATCTGCCTGATCTGCACGGTTTGCCCTGTTCTTCCCTGATCTGCCTGATCTGCCCTGATCTGCCCTGATCTTCCCTGATCTGCCTGATCTGCCCTGATCTGCCCTGATCTTCCCTGATCTGCCTGATCTGCCCTGATCTGCCCTGATCTTCCCTGATCTGCCTGATCTGCCCTGATCTGCCCTGATCTTCCCTGATCTGCCTGATCTGCCCTGATCTGCCCTGATCTTCCCTGATCTGCCTGATCTGCCCTGATCTGCCCTGATCTTCCCTGATCTGCCTGATCTGCACGGTTTGCACTGATCTGCCCTGATCTGCCCTGATCTGCCTGATCTGCACTCCATAAGCCTGCTTAGAGCAGCCTGGCCGGTGCTAACCTAGGCGGGGCTCTGTCAGCAATGCCTGCTGCAGGACATGGCAGCAGCGCTGTGCTGGTGGCCTGTGCGCCACCCCTGACCTGCAAATAGTGCATGTACTGCCTGTACTGCCTGCTGTGCTGGGTAGTCCCCCTGACCTGCAAATAGTGCATGTAGTGCCTGTAGTGCCTGCAACATTGTGCGCCGCGCCGTGCGGTACAGTGCCTATCAGCCTGCAGTGCTGTGTAGTACCTTTCCGACAGCGCCCGCACACGGCCCCTGCTGATGCAGTCGTGAGGGTGCTGAGAGCCTCGTGGCTGTGCTGCTGGTGTGTTGAGGCCAGGTGGTGTGGTTCCAGAAGATGTCCGGCAGAGCGGGGAAGTGCTACAGCTGGGCCCAGAAGCAGCGGCTGCTGGAGGAGTTCATGGCGCGATACCTGAACAGGTGAGTAGCCCCTGAGGGCGGGGGAGGGGAGGGTGACGGCGGTGGGGAGGGGAGGGGAGGGGTGGGGCAGGGGCCACGTGGCTGGTTGGGGGCAGGGTGGGGGCCTTGGGAGGTGCGGGGGGGGAGGGGGAAGGGGGTGGGCAGGGGGTCAGGGGGCTGACTTATGTGTGCAGCCTGAGTTGGGTGACAAGGGCAGAGGCAGGAAGGGAGGCAGGGAGGTTGGAGCAGGGGTGAAGGGAAGCAAGGCAAGGGGTGAAGGGGCAAGGGGTGAAGGGAAGCAAGGCAAGGGGTGGGGTGGGGAGGTGAGGGGTGAGGTGGGAAAGGGGACCATGTGGCCATGGTGTTGGGGAGGAGGTGTATGGAGGGAAGGTGGAATGCTGGTGTTAGCCTTGGCCACGTGGGCCACCAGTCTCTCAGGCCCAGCAGCCATACTAGCCTTGCAGCTTAGTCCCATACACGACTCTTACACCAACAACCAACTTCCAAGGTTGTCCTACTGTCATATGGCTGTGGGTCCTTCAGGCGCTCACATGACACCTTCCAGATCATGCGCCTGCTGTGCCCTGAGGTGAGGCGCCTGCCCCTGACCCTGACCCTGACCCTGACCCTGACCCTGACCCTGACCCTGACCCTGACCCTGACCCTGACCCTGACCCTGACCCTGACCTTCCTGTCAACACTCCCCTGTTGACACCCCCACATTGCTGGTGTTTCCCCTGCTGCAGCGTGACCGTGTGCGGGGCAACTTCAGGCTGTTGGCCACAGCTCTGGCTCGTGTACTCATCCTGGCTTGCAACGTGTCCAAGGTCAGCCTGCCATCAGCTGCCATGCCATTCTGCCTAGTATTCCAGTACCCTGAATAGGAGCCGGCTGAGGCGCCAGGCTGACCCAGACCTCTGCTTACCATGAGCTGAGGGCCCATGGCAGCCAGCGGCCTGGCTGCAATCTCAAGATGCCATGCACTCCATGTGCCCCATGCACTCCATGCATCCCTTGTTCTCTGCGGCGGCGGCGGCGGCGGCGGCGGCGGTGGGCACTGGAACTTCCTGGCTAGCTCGGGCTGCTGCGGGGTGCTGCTGCAGGACAGTGAGGAGGCTCAGTCGCTGCTGAACTGGAGGACTCAGCAAGGCCAGAGTGTGGGGCCGTCTTTCCTGGACGCATGCTACCAGGTGACCACTGTGGAGGGCCAGAAGGCAGAAGGCACAGCTACTGCCCCACTGCTGGAGTATGCCTCTTCCTCCTCCCCTCCTCCCCTCCTCCCCTCCTCCCCTCCTCCCCTCCTCCCCTCCTCCCCTCCTCCCCTCCTCCCCTCCTCCCCTCCTCCCCTCCTCCCCTCCTCCCCTCCTCCCCTCCTCCCCTCCTCCCCTCCTCCCCTCCTCCCCTCCTCCCCTCCTCCCCTCCTCCCCTCCTCCCCTCCTCCCCTCCTCCCCTCCTCCCCTCCTCCCCTCCTCCCCTCCTCCCCTCCTCCCCTCCTCCCCTCCTCCCCTCCTCCGTGTAGTGTCACTAAGCCTGAACGGCCGTGCCATGCCCCACGCTCTTGCTGCCCCTTCCTGTCCAGTCCCTGCCCCTGCCTTCCCCTTGCAGCACCTGCTGGTGAAGTACTGCTGCGTTCAGCCCGACGACGCAGACAGGCGTGGCCTGCTGACCGTGGGCCAGCTGAACGCAGCACTGGATGAGCTGGCTGACCCGGCCAAGGGCTCCATGGAATACAAAGCCGATGTGGTCAGGTGCGTGAGGGGCCACTGGGGAACGAGTGATATTGTGTGGAAAGTGAAGGTGTGATATGTGTGAAGGTGTATGAGGTGTGAAATGTGAAGGTGTGATGTGTGTGTGTGATATGTGTGTGAGATGCGAAGAGGAGTTCTTTGGGAACACGCCTCTTAGGGTGTTGATAAGCTGTGTTTGTGAGAGCATGGCTGTTCACATTGCCCCACTGCCTTTGTTGCTCGACAAACAACAATGGTGTTTGTCCCAGTCGACTGCTGTGGTGATCTATTGCTGACCTACTGCTCCTGAGGTTGCTGCTGCTGCTGCTGCTGCTGCTGCTGCTTTGTAATTGTAGGCGCCGCTTGCTGACTTGCACGACTGCGTTGCAAATGCGGTGGATCATCTGCATCATCCTCAAGGACCTCAACCTGTGAGTGTCTAACACATCGTACGTCACACACACCACCCTGTGGCAGGAAAAGATTCGAGTACGGTGCATGCGCCATGTCCTTCGCTCCTGCTCTTCCTCTCACTGCTTCTCTCACGCAAGTCTTCTCACTCTCAGGCTCACTCCCATTTTCACCATGCCTGCTGTCTGCTGTGTGCACCAGGGGCAAGGGTGAGGAATCCATCATCAAGGTGAGCTGCACCACAAGCTGCCCATAACATCCTGTACTTGGTGGCAGTGGCCCCCCCCTTAACTGCCCTCTGCCCTCCGCCCTCTGCCCTCCGTCCTGCCCCTACTCCTGCCTCTGCCCCTGCCCCCGCCCCTGAGCCTGTTGCCCCTGGCCCTGCGCCTGCTGCCCCTGCCCCCACTCGTTGTGTTGCCCAGCGTCACTCCTCATTGGCTTGCAGGCATACCACCCTGACGCCTTTGACCTCTTCAGCCTTAGCCAGGACCTTCACCTCGTGTGCAAACAACTGCTGGACCCCTCTCAACGCATGCAATGCAAGGTGTGACCCTGCATGCCTTAAGTGTGATCACACTGCAACCTACGCAAGACATATGGCCTGCTCGCCACACACCACGTGACATTCGTTGAGCATGGCGCTAGCTACACATGCTACAACACACATACGTTACGAGTCGATATGCTTCCATATGGTGCATGCTCACTAGATCCAAAACAGCCAAGCTGATGCTGGTCACGAAGGGTCCAGGACCATCACATAGCTGGGAACACAGTTGGTCCCGACTGGTTACGAAAAACAAGCATCACAGCATTTTCTTATGCCAATAAACATTGTATTTAAATACTATACACAAAAAGACATTTTTCGGTTACGAAGGCAGCCGAGGCCAGCCAACGCAAGGGTCCGTTTGGTAACGAAAGTCATGCCTAGAAAACAAGTTTTTGGTTACAAGCACTGGTGCTGTCACGCATGCATGCATGGTCCCAGGATGTTGAGCCAGGCCTGGCCATCAAGCCCATGCTGGCCACAGCCTGCTTCAGTGTGGTGGAGGCATTCAATGGCATGAAGGGGCAGCCTTTCCTGGTGGAGCTCAAGTTTGATGGCGAGCGCATCCTTGTAAGGGCCACCCCCACCCCCACCCCCACCCCCACCCCCACCCCCACCCCCACCCCCACCCCCACCCCCACCCCCACCCCCACCCCCACCCCCACCCCCACCCCCACCCCCACCCCCACCCCCACCCCCACCCCCACCCCCACCCCCACCCCCACCCCCACCCCCACCCCCACCCCCACCCCCACCCCCACCCCCACCCCCACCCCCACCCCCTGCTAGGCTCAGTCCCCCAGTGTTTTGCTCTGCCGCTGTGTGCAGCTGCACTGCCAGCAGGGGGCGGGTGAGGGGGGCACGGACCTCGTCAAATACACTTCACGCAGGTCAGCCCGCCAATGCCTGTGCGCCCTAGTGTGACCCTCTGGGAGGGTGGGGGGGGGGCTCAGGGCAAGGGGGGGTCAATCGCTGCAGGGTGTTGGGTATGCTGCTGCTGCTGCTGCTGCTGCTGCTGCTGCTCCTCCCCCTGTGCTGCTGTGCTGCTGCTGCTTCTGCCCCTGTGCTGCTGTGCTGCTGCTGCTGCTGCTGCTGCTGCTGCTGCTCCCCCTGTGCTGCTGTGCTGCTGCTGCTGCTGCTGCTGCTGCTGCTGCTGCCCCGGTGCTGCTGCTGGTGGCTAGGTCGGGTCTGCTGGCTGTTGTGTGTCAGGGGCCATGAGCACGGCATGAAGAGCGAGTACTCGGTGCTGGATGCATGTGTGCACGCTCAGCTGGAGCCGGGTGATGTCATTGTGGATGGCGAGCTGGTCGTGTGGAACAAGGCGATGTGAGTCTCACACGGTTTGCCGAACAAAGATTCAATATTGTTATTTATAAACTATTTATTTTCTTTTCAATTTTCAACTTTCTTTTCAATTTCATAACATTGTCATGCTTGATGGTTATTACTATGATTTGTCGTGGAAAACGGAACTTGAACCGGGTTCTGGCGCAGAGCCACACTAAGGGGAGGTGGTGGGAGGGTTTGAGTGAGGCAAGGACCTGACCAGGGGCACAAGGGGGCACCCACCCACCCACCCACCCACCCACCCACCCACCCACCCACCCACCCACCCACCCACCCAACCTGTGAGTGTCTAACACATCGTACGTCACACACACCACCCTGTGGCAGGAAAAGATTCGAGTACGGTGCATGCGCCATGTTCTTCGCTCCTGCTTTTCCTCTCACTGCTTCTCTCACGCAAGTCTTCTCACTCTCAGGCTCACTCCCATTTTCACCATGCCTGCTGTCTGCTGTGTGCACCAGGGGCAAGGGTGAGGAATCCATCATCAAGGTGAGCTGCACCACAAGCTGCCCATAACATCCTGTACTTGGTGGCAGTGGCCCCCCCCTTAACTGCCCTCTGCCCTCCGCCCTCTGCCCTCCGTCCTGCCCCTACTCCTGCCTCTGCCCCTGCCCCTGCCCCTGAGCCTGTTGCCCCTGCCCCTGAGCCTGTTGCCCCTGGCCCTGCGCCTGCTGCCCCTGCCCCCACTCGTTGTCTTGCCCAGCGTCACTCCTCATTGGCTTGCAGGCATACCACCCTGACGCCTTCGACCTCTTCAGCCTTAGCCAGGACCTTCACCTCGTGTGCAAACAACTGCTGGACCCCTCTCAACGCATGCAATGCAAGGTGTGACCCTGCATGCCTTAAGTGTGATCACACTGCAACCTACGCAAGATATATGGCCTGCACGCCACACACCACGTGACATTCGTTGAGCATGGCGCTAGCTACACATGCTACAACACACATACGTTACGAGTCAATATGCTTCCATATGGTGCATGCTCACTAGATGCGGTCACACCCCATGCATGTGTTGTCCAGTGATTTGTTTTTCCAAAACAGCCAAGCTGATGCTGGTCACGAAGGGTCCAGGACCATCATATAGCTGGGAACGCAGTTGGTCCCGACTGCTTACGAAAAACAAGCATTACAGCATTTTCTTATGCCAATAAACAATGTATATAAATTCTATACACAAAAAGTCATTTTTCGATTACGAAGGCAGCCGAGGCCAGCCAACGCAAGGGTCCGTTTGGTAACGAAAGTCATGCCTAAAAAACAAGTTTTTGGTTACACAAGCACTGGTGCTGTCACGCATGCATGCATGGTCCCAGGATGTTGAGCCAGGCCTGGCCATCAAGCCCATGCTGGCCACAGCCTGCTTCAGTGTGGTGGAGGCCTTCAATGGCATGAAGGGGCAGCCATTCCTGGTGGAGCTCAAGTTTGATGGCGAGCGCATCCTTGTAAGGGCCACCCCCACCCCCACCCCCACCCCCACCCCCACCCCCACCCCCACCCCCACCCCCACCCCCACCCCCACCCCCACCCCCACCCCCACCCCCACCCCCACCCCCACCCCCACCCCCACCCCCACCCCCACCCCCACCCCCACCCCCACCCCCACCCCCACCCCCACCCCCACCCCCACCCCCACCCCCACCCCCACCCCCACCCCCACCCCCACCCCCACCCCCACCCCCACCCCCACCCCCACCCCCACCCCCACCCCCAACCCCCACCCCAACCCCAACCCCACCCCCAACCCCCACCCCCAACCCCCACCCCTACCCCCACCCCCAACCCCCACCCCAACCCCAACCCCACCCCCAACCCCCACCCCCAACCCCCACCCCTACCCCCACCCCCAACCCCCACCCCCAACCCCCACCCCTACCCCCACCCCCTGCTAGGCTCAGTCCCCCAGTGTCTTGCTCTGCCGCTGTGTGCAGCTGCACTGCCAGCAGGGGGCGGGTGAGGGGGGCACGGATCTCGTCAAATACACCTCACGCAGGTCAGCCCGCCAATGCCTGTGCGCCCTGATGTGACCCTCTGGGAGGGTGGGGGGGGGGCTCTGGGCAAGGGGGGGTCAATCGATGCAGGGTGTTGGGTATGCTGCTGCTGCTGCTGCTGCCGCCGCCGCCGCCGCTGCTGCTGCTGCCGCTGCTGCTGCTGCTGCCCCTGTGCTGCTGCTGTGCTGCTGCTGCTGCTGCTGCTGCTGCTGCTGCTGCTGCCCCGGTGCTGCTGCTGTTGGCTAGGTCAGGTCTGCTGGCTGCTGTGCTTCAGAGGCCATGAGCACGGCATGAAGAGCGAGTACTCGGTGCTGGATGCATGTGTGCGGGCTCAGCTGGAGCCGGGTGATGTCATTGTGGATGGCGAGCTGGTCGTGTGGAACAAGGCGATGTGAGTCTCACACAGCTTATCGAACAAAGGTCAGCAGCAGCAGGGGTCAGGATGCAGATTAAGGGCCTTGAAGCGTCAGGTGTTACTTCAATATTGTTATTTATAAACTATTTATTTTCTTTTCATTTTTCAACATTCTTTTCAATTTCATAACATTGTCATGCTTGATGGTTATTACTATGATTTGTCGTGGAAAACGGAACTTGAACCGGGTTCTGGTGCAGAGCCACACTAAGGGGAGGTGGTGGGAGGGTTTGAGTGAGGCAAGGACCTGACCAGGGGCACAAGGGGGCAGTGGTAGGGGCAGTTGAACCCACCCACCCACCCACCCACCCACCCACCCACCCACCCACCCACCCACCCATCACCCCCTTTCTGCCCCTCTGCCCCTCTGCCCCTCTGCCCCCTTTATTTGCTCAGCTTGTCTGCCCAAGGGCCTTGTTTAGAAACACCCCCCCTTTCCCAGTTCCCCACCCAAGCCGAGTGAACCCCTCATGCCTCAATCTCCCCCCTGGGCCTTCCCCCCAGTGCCCCGCCACCCTGCCCCTCCCCAGCCCCACCCACCTTGCCTGCTCTGCCCCCTGGGCCGCATGCAGCCGTCAGTTCGAACCCTTTGGGACGCTGAAGGGCAGCGTGAACGCGGCCAGAGGGGGCCAGCCTGCTGGCACAGTCTTAGCAGTGGTGGGGGCGGGGGGGTGGTTAAGGTGGTTGTAAGAGCTGGGCGGTGCGGGGGCTGTGGGGGCTGCGAGGGTGGTGGGGGGTGTGCGGGCGCTGGGAAGGCTGCCTCCACCGCCAGTGAGCCTGTGACTGCCTGGTTTTTACGCTGTTTTCAATGGATGCTTGGATGGTGGGTCGGTTGGTCGGTTGGTCGGTTGATTAATACGTGTGCTTCCTGGGTGGTCAGTCGTTCTCCCCTGCTAGCGCCTGCGCAGGTTGTGTGCGTGTGTGTGTGTTCCATATCCTTATGCCCATGCTACCCCCAGCCAGCGCCAGGGTTGCCTGTTGGTTGGACGCTTGCTTGGTTGGTTGGTTGGTTCTTGCCCCCTGGGAGGGCAGTCGCCCTGCCTGCTAGCGCCTGTGAAGGCCAGTCTGCTGTGAAGGCTCCTGGCTGCTGTGAAGGCCAGTCTGCTGACCCCCTGTGGCTGCAGGAGGGGCTGGCGCCTGTGTGCAGGCCAGGCTGCTGACCCCCTCCACCACCCTCCCTCGCCTCCCTCCGCCTGGCTGTTGGCAGTGAAGCCTGGCTGCTGACCCCCTGTGGCTGCAGGAGGGGCTGGCGCGTGTGGGCATGGAGGACTGCCCGGTGCCTGAGGTGCAGGACCTGGAGGTGGGGCCCGGGGGGGGCTGGGGGGGGGCTGGGGGGGGCTGGGGGGGGGGCTGGAGGGGGCTGGAGGGGGGTAGGTTTGGCTGCTTGCAGGGGGG
>JASKMD010000418.1:0-12688 GCA_030144725.1 Haematococcus lacustris
CATGCATCATAACCACGCCACACTGTCACCACAACAAGGCCAACAGCAGCATCACTGCACAGCTTACATCACACCTACCATGCCTGCCTGGTAGCAGCACTGCTCAACCAGTGTTGTGAGCCGAACAGGCTGCCCATTGCTTACAATGTACTGCTTCCATCGGAGCAAGAACTCCAGTTGTATGTGAAGAGGCTTACCATGGGAACCAATCGCCTTGAGTCACGTGTTCTATGTACGGAGTACATGCACGCATGAACAGTTCGCGAGCCTCTATCACTACTACTACATAACATCATGGCAGTTACTTCCCATGGTGCTGAGGGCAGCAAGCGTGTCTGGCACACCCTCTACTTATGGCATCCATGGATGGCATGGTATGCACGGTACAGACATAGCAGGCATGGTGGCCTCCTGTGCCATGACTGACCCCATGGGTGCATGGCGAACACAGCTTCCCACCCACCTGGCTGCTGCGCGAGCCGCCTGAGGTGCTGTGGCTTGCATGCACACTGCCGGGCTGACTCCCTGCCACTGCCTGTAGCCGTGCCCGGCCAATGCTGACAGTCAGGCTCTGCAGCTGGTGCTGCTCCTCAGCACTCAGCCCTGCGTCCATCTCGTCCTCTGCACAGCCCTCCCCGTCATCCCCACTGCTCCAGCCCAGCCCAGCAGGAGAGCCCTGCCCGCTGATACACTCTGGGGTGGTCATCACAGGCGGCAAGGCTGGGCAGGGACTGCAGCTGGTGGCAGGGCTGTGGCAGGTCTGGTCAGCATGGAGCAGATCTGGCTCAGGCTGCTGCTGCTGCGCAGGGCTGCAGTACAGCTCCTCCCAGCTGCCACTGCTGGTGGGGCTGATGGCCGGCAGGGAGGCGCGAGGGGACTGGATACTGTGGGGCGGCACCAGGCCCACCCCTTCCTCCTCATCATCATCATCGTAACAATTCTCCTCCTCACTGCCACAGACTGCCTCCCCATCATCAACCATGGTGCCAGCCAGGTGCAGGACTGGCTGACGAGGGCCTGCCTGGCTGGCGCTGGGGATGCCTGCACTGTGCATCCTGTATCCCTCAGCCGTGGCTGCCCTGCCGGCCCGCCCTGCTCCTTGTACTACTGCCGACGCCTGCAGTGTGGGGGTGATGTTACATTCGTGTGGGTTCAATGTCTGAGGCGACTGCAAGGCCCTGATGTGACAGCATACACCTGGCACACGTTTGACCACATGCTTCTTTATCATGAGACATGCACAAGAAACAAACCATGTTCAGATGCAGCAGTGATCACTAGGTACCCACAAATAGACAATTATCACCATTGGCCCTCATCAGTTGCTGATAGTCATGGCAGCGAAGCATGCAATCATCATGGCTGCAGTCAGGCCAGCATCCCACCCCCAGACGCGTGTTCAGGCTGACCTAGACAGCTGAAGCACTGGCTAGCTGGTGCTCAGCTGTCCTGCGCCACGCACCTCTGGCGTGCAAGCAGGTGGGCTGGCTGAGGGTGACACATCAGAGCCTGGGCACAGATCAGGCAAGGGGTCTGCCCCGCCCACGTCCGTGCATGCAGCTGTGGCCTGCGAACCCTGCTGAGCAGCGTGGTCCAAGCCGGACCAGAGGCTGCCGCTGCGCGTGCTGCTGAAGCTGTCAGTCTGCCTGCTGAGGGCAGCTGGGCTCAGAGGAGCAGGGTCCGCGCTGCCTTTT
Source organism: Haematococcus lacustris (assembly GCA_030144725.1). Classification (NCBI taxonomy): domain Eukaryota; kingdom Viridiplantae; phylum Chlorophyta; class Chlorophyceae; order Chlamydomonadales; family Haematococcaceae; genus Haematococcus; species Haematococcus lacustris. The sequence goes on from JASKMD010000418.1 coordinate 1,695, forward strand.
TTTGGAGTGCGGGCGCAACGGGGGCTGCATGACGGCATGGGTGCTGGGATGGCACAGCCAGGCGAAACGACCAGCTGTGGGCTTGCAGCAGCCACTGGGGAGCTATGATGCCACTGGCGCCGGTTGCTGGCCGGAGTCTGGCTGCAGCCCCTGGGCCCACTGTGCAATGCAGGTGACTTGGGCAGCTCGCAGGGGGGTGCAGCTGCATGGGAGGCAGCAGCAGATGCGGGCAGGGGTCCCCTGGCTGGAGAGCAGTGGCTGTAGTGAGCCCCCGGCTGGGCTGGAGGCTGGAAGGCGGTGCTAGGGCCGCAGACAGACGCAGCTGCTCGGCCGCCAGTGCTGCTGCTGCTGCCCTGGCTCTCTGCAGGACTGTCTGCTGCTGTGGTGGAGCTCGGGGCGGGGTGCTGTGCCCTAGCATTGATGTGGGGTGCTAGGGAGAAAGAGGCAGCAGCTGCTGTGCTGCAGCTACTTGAGGTGGGCGGGGAGTTGGGTGGGGAGCTGGGTGGTGGCTGGATATGCTGGGTCGGCACGGAGGCATGGTAGGCATCGGCGGCCTGGCCAGCTGCATGCAGATCTGCTGCGAGAGCCAGAGCGTGACTCGCCCGCAGCGTCTCCTCAAACATGACCAAGGAGTCTGTTAGCGACATGTCAGCACGCTGGGCAGGAACAGCAGGTGGTGCTGCAGTGTCGGCTGCCCTGCCATGCCCCAGCACACTAGCTGGTTCGGGCTGCTGGCATGGCAGTGCTGACTGTGCTGGAGGACCTGCGCCATCTGGCAAGCTGCAGGCAGGGTCTGCAAGCCCATCAGCAGCCTGCTGTGCCGCACACTGCTGTAGGAACTGCTGCACGAGGCTGGTGCGCACCGTGATCTCGCCAACATTGACCTCGTCCGAGTCCAGGTCAGCCTGGGCAGGCCTGTGGTACACAGGCTGCACAGCTGCCTGCCCTGCTGGCCAGGGGACTACGGGCTGATAGGGACCTTGCAAAAGTTCAGATTGGGTTGCAATAGGCTTGCTGTGGGATGGGATGGGAGCTGAGGCAGGGCCAAGCGGCACACTGCCTGCCTGCAAGCAGAAGCAAAAATATGCAGACACTGTCAGTGTTGTCATCCTGGGTGCTGTCAGCAAGCAGTTGAAGATAGCACATGAATGCTGTAGCACTAGGCAAGGCACATGTTACACGCATGCATGCACCGTGGACACGCACCTGGCCAACTGCCACGTTTGGAGTCAGCAGCTGAGACAGGATCACCGTCAGGTGCGGGTCAGTAGCCTTGCTAGCCCGCAGGCTGGCGGCCAGCTGCCGGGTGGCAGCTGTAGGGGCTGAGGAGCGGGACACCAGCGGCACTGCAGGGTCAGGGACTGGAAGCTGAGTAGCAGATGCACTGCCTGTGCTTCCAGCAGTCATCAGTGGTGCTGCTGGTAGCTCTGAACCCCAAGACAGGCGGTCTGGGGGCTGCCAGACCTCAGCTGTGGTGGCGCCAACTGTCAGGGCTGCTGGGTAGGGTTCACAGCGGCGTGGAGAGGTGCCAAACTGCACGCCTACTCCTGCTGGTTTGTGTGCTGCACCGGGTGTGGATGTGGTGGCAAGGTTAACATGCAAGGGCTGGGCATCAGCACAAATGGTGCTGTTGTCTGGTTTGCTGTGTGGCAGACCATACCGCGATCCACGAAAGCTCCCCTGCAGCCCAGCACGCCCAGTCATGCTCTGGGACTTGCCCATGAACATGGGACCGCGCTCCAGTGCGCCTTCGCCTTCACTTGCCATGCTGGTAGGCTGCCCTAATACCATGTGCACTGGGTCGGGTTTGCTGCATGTCAAGGCAGCTAGGAGCTGAGGGCTGGTGTGGAGGGCCTGCGTCACGTACTTGTGGACCATGGCTTCTACTTGTGCTTGGATAGCAACAGGCACTGCCCCATCAGGAGCCTGCTGGAGTGATAGGCCTGTATGCTGGCTTGTGCCAGCTGTGACAGCGTCTGGCTGCTGCATATCAGTGAAGGGCACTGGATGCAAGGGCTGAGGGTGAGACTGAAACTGGGTTAGCTGATAGTCCCGGGGAGGCTGCTGGTGGTGGTGCTGATGCTGCTGCTCACGTTGTGAGCGCATGCGGGCCAGGTTGCGTCCAAGGGGTCCCAGCCCTGGGCTGCCCAGTTCGGCTTCATGCTGAGGGTCTTGAGCAGCCCTTGGTGACGTCATAGGGTGCGGGCTAGCCTGATCCTTGCGCTTTGCACTCCCCAAGGACAGCATGGCACGGATGCGGCTGCCCAGCTTATTAGTGCGGTCCCCTGATGATGGTGGGGCTGGAGCATCCACCCGGCACACCGGCAACTGTTGCGTAGGGAGTGCAGCACACCCTGTTGTTACATCTGGTATGGCTTCAGCTGTGCACCGTCCAGGCGTACTGGCCCCAGATGGCAAGCTGCAGAGATCATCCCCGACACTGCTCACAGTGGGTCGGGTGCCTTGGCTGCTGGGACGGGAGCTCAATGCTGCCGGCTGCCGCCTGGAGCTTGCGGCTGATGGTACAGCCAAGGCCGCAGAGCCTTGCATGCGACTACCTACTGCACTGCGCCGAGCTAAAGATGTGGAACGCCGGAGGGAAAGAGCTCCCAGAGCTGTCAGGGTTTGAGGTGCACCTCCACCACCAGATGCAGAGCGCAACTGAGATAAGCTGTTGCTTTGGTTGCCTGATTGGTCTATTTGTGGTGCAGGGGCCCGCATGACAATGAATTGACCTCCTGCACATGGATATGGCGCCAACATACAAGCGTAAGTAGCAAGCCAGTCGCACCATGCTGTAGCAGAAAAGTCAGGCGCTGCCCGTCAAAGAGAGCTGTGCAACAGGGGCTGACCTAGGCATGGCACTCCTGCATCAGATGCTGGCTTGCACGTCTCTAGCAGCTGGTTGCACTGATCTTTGAGCTCTGCATTTTGCCTGCGAAGGCAGACAGCATGCACCAGCTGTCACGGCAGCAACTTTGAAAGTTTGGGACGAGACAGGTGCCTGTTGCCCGTCTTTGTGTATAAGCACACGTGCGGTCTACCTTTTGAGGTCAGCCACTTGCGCAGTGCGGATCGACAGGTTGTGGTGCAATGTCTTGACGGCCTTTCCCAGCTTTGCATAATGCTCCGCGTCTACCACTACCGTCTTGACAGGCAGCGCTGGCTCATTCTGAACGGAGTGTATGAAGCGCTCGTCAATCATGTGTTGCGCGACACAGACGCAAGGAGATGGTTACCGCACCTCAGCTTGCATTGCGGTGCTCACAGCTTGGCTGCACGCATCGCCCGTACTCTATTGTCCAAGGTCAAAGGTTATGAAACACACATGTATTGACCCAACCGTCAATCATCTTTTCATCCGTCAATGTTGAATGACGACCAGTGTAGGATAAGCACCTAGGTGCCTGACGCAAAGGCCGCAATGCCTAACAGCTTGATGAATTCGCCGGGGCTCCCGGCCCAGCGGAATGGGTACATTGTTCTTGCACAGCATTATGATAAGATAGCCTTTTGCTAGAGGGGATGTGACATGGCTAAAGGTACACCTCAGGAGTCAGGAGTCAGGACCAGCTGATCAAACATCCTAAAGTTTGTGGGATATGTTGGGGGTTTATGGTGTCGAGGTGCACCTCAGGACCAGCTGGTGCAGCTGGGGCTGGGTGGGTAGCTGCGTCTGGGTGGGTAGCTGCGTCACAGGGGTGGTGGTGGCGAGTGGGGAGCGGAGGGGTGTAGGCCGGCTGCAATCCAAGGAAAGGGAAGGTCCTGGGGCCGATGGGGCAGCTGCGAACCCTGGGCTGGCCTGGCCCTCGATGGCATTGAGCTCACACAGAGGGGCCCTCGGACACGCACCTCCCCACCACAGCGTCCTTCTGCTTTTTCGTGCCACACAGCAGGCCCTTGAACCTCAGTCTGCCGCCTGTATTGAGCCCGATCCCGCCGGCTCCCCCTGCAGCTGACCCGTCAGGTCTTTTGCTACCTGCCATGCTGCCAGGTGCCCAGCCTCTGCTGCAGGCGGCATACACCCGCCCACCCACCACAGGTGCTTGGTCCAGACACAATGTGCTAGCGCTTCTTGCCTGTCATCACGGTAGCAAAAACTCAGCAGCAGCGATTCAAGGTGGCTAGCTAGCATGAGACGGCTAGTGCAGCTGAAGGTTACAATTACATCCAGCAGCATAATTAGTGAGCTTCCACGGGTCTAACCCTTTCGTCAAGCTTTCCGACTTACTGGCTGTACCCTAGGCGGGGTCACCAACAGCTGAGAAATTAGCGCTTCTATGCTTCTTTGGTGTCATCGCAGTTTCTTGTACCGGGTCTGTTCTTACATGTGACCATCATTCAACCCGTCACCAAACAATCAGTAAAACTCGAGACCATACACCACAGCAGTAACAGCATCAATTGCTAGTAACCATGACGACAAAGCATGACCACTTGAGGCCAGATATACCAGCAACCATCTAATCACATCCCAACAACCTCACCAATGCCCCTTGATGCCACCCTGGCTGGCAGGTGGCTTGAAACTGGGAGCAACTGAGCCAGGCGCTGCCCAACACGCATGGCCAGGCTGCTTCAACACCTCGAACTGGAGTCTCAGCGGGGGTCAGATGCGCAGGCTACACTACTAATAGTCGACAGCAGGTAGCAGCAGCCTTTGGCAGGTAACCCAGGGTAGTGTGCCAGAGTAGTGTATTTTGTAGGTGTCAAGGTGGCTTCAATATGAAGCCCTATATCCCCATATGTGACTAGTCTATACAACCCTAGGCTCAGTTAAGACGAGTAGCCGTCTAAGGATGAAAGGTGCTTCAGTGTACTACAGTCAGGGCAGTACCCCACCCTACACGCTTGTCATGTCCAACCCAGACACATGCATTGATGACTAGCTTGTGCTTCTCTGTCTAGCTCCACGCACCTCTAACTTGTAATGTTGAGGCAGAACAGCAGCACATCAAATCTCTAGTCCGTCATCCAGTCGTACCTGTGCAGCACCGCACAGTTGACGAGAGCGTCAGTGCGGGAGTAAGCCCCGTTGAGTTGGTGGACAAGCCACTGGCTACATCACTGTGGCTATGGCGAGCTGCCCACCGGCGGCGTGGCCGCGCGACGGGGTCCTTCCCTTTCGGGGTGGCACTCTCTGCCTCATTGCCCGGGGACTTTCGCTCGGTCGTGTCGTGTGGTTTGCAGGGTGCACCCAGGAGCTGGGTTCTGCCTATTGTTGACCGGCGTAGCCCTCCGCACTGCGCTCTCACCTGTAGGAGAAGAGAGGGCCAACGACGAGGCTCGGTTCCTGCAGTGTAAGGAAGAGCACGACAGCACTGGGACAATGTGCAGGAATGAATGGCGGCGCACGTAGCCTCAGCGATGCACTGGCCTCCGATGGTGATGCATGTTTCCTGTTCTCATCAGGTGGATCAGATGAGTTTGGTGTGGATGTTGTCTTCATCGGCCAGTGCGATGCAGCGATCTAGCTGAAGGTGCAGATGAGTATAGTGATGATGCGGGGCTGGGGTGCGATGCGGATGTGCGGCGCCCAGAGGAGTCAGAGTGGTGCATGAACCAGCATCAACACGCAGGCTTTGCCTGTCAGAACAGGTCTGTGTTGGTTATTGTACTCATCACGCTCCCGGGCGCGTGCCTGTCTTGTGAATGCGCCGCTACAAATCCGACCAGACTTTCTACTGCTTGCCCCTCACCTGTTGTGCTCCCTCCGTGCAGCTTGTATGGAAGCGCGTGGCCTCATGGCATTGACGGGGCCGACGGCTAATAAGTTGCCCAGTCACACAGCAAAGTGTGAGGGTTAAACTATCCAACTGGACTATGACAAATGCATGACCTTCAATATTTGCAACGCTGTCCTAGTTCATATTGAAGGTCATAAGCATCGGCATATCCGCTAAGTAAATGGGAGAAACCTTAACAAATGCTTGACACACCACGCATCTGTGTTATACCCCAATGCGACGACGTAGTCCCGGTGTCATAACAATTCTACCGTAGCAGAGCTCCACGCGAATTAAGATCTTGTTTAAGTCCTATTCAAGGTCAAAACATACCATTTGCTATGACACTCCATGCACCAAGGAGAAATCCTACAATTCTTTGGTGCGGCATGTCTGGGCTGGTGTGGCATTGCTTCCGTCTACAACCCTCACTGGCTACTGTTTGAGCAAGCAGGAACAAATGAATCACGGCCATTAACGAGTCTCAGTGCTTTGTGGCTTGCAAGCAATGCAGTAGGATGCCATTCTGAGCATGCATGCGGTTCTCTGCCTCTTGGAACACCACTGAGTAGGGCGCCTCCATGACCCCATCTGTTGTCTCTAGACCTCTCTCGGCAGGGAGACAGTGCATGAATATGGCATCCTTGCCTGCCTTGGCCATCAGAGCCTCATTCACCTACAAGACAAGACAGGCACACACAGTCTCGAGAGGTGGCTCGTGCACCACCCATCACAAGGCTGCTCCACAATGAGTGTCACCAACTGACGGATGATCACTGATGACATACGTGTGACATACGTGTGACGTGGGTTAGGTGGAGATGCTGTGACAGGACTATGGCAGGGTGGTGGGCGATGGTCGGAATGATGATGGTGGTGGTGGTGGTGGTGGTCATAATGCGGACCTCTTTAAAAAACATGGTGTTGACTAGCTGTGCCCTCCCTGCCCTTTTCCTTCTGACGGCCCGCACCTGGAAGCCCTGAAACTCCTTCACGCGCACATCCAAGGTGTCCTTCTGCCCCATGGACGCCCACACATCCGTGTACACCACATCCGCACCCTGGATGGCTGTCAGGGGCTCATGAGATACACTGATCTGTGACTTCCCTGCCGCCTGGGCCATAGCCACTGTGGCTGCATCGGGCTCATATCCCGGTGGGCACACACACACAAACTCAAAGGACATGCGCGTTGCCAGGCGCAGCCACGAGTGGACCATGTTGTTGCCATCCCCCACGTACACCACCTGCGCGCACACAAGGGAGCAGCCAGTGGTGCACGCAAGCTTGCCATGTGCTGCCTGACACCCTCTCCAGCAGATGCGACGGGTGCTGTGGGTTCTGTTGGCTGAGGGCTGGCAGCTGGGGGCTGACAGCTGCAGGCTGATAGGTGCTGTGACCAGGTGGTGTGACCAAATGCAATGACCAGGTGGTGTGACCAGATGGTGTGACCAGGTGGTGTGATCAGGTGGTGTGATCAGGTAGTGACAGGGTGCGGGATGACAATGAGTGCTGTGGCCATCGCTTGGGTAGGCTGCCGCTGTGGTCAAGTGCTTCCACAATGCATTAGGTGTTGACACAGCACCCCACACACTACATGTCGGCCCAGCATGTGGCAACCTGTGTTGGCACCTGGCACAGGCAGTGCTAGGGCATGCAGAGGTAGTGCTGTGGATAGCCATAGACATAGGCGCCGGTTGCAAGGCAACCTTGTTGTGGGCTGTGGCTGCATCGCATTGGGCCTGGCGCTGCACTCCGCTACCAGTAGCCAGGTTGTGCCTGCAACCCTAACCCTGACCCCCCCCCCTCGGACCCTAACCCTAAACCTTAGGACCCTACCCTGTAACCCTGATCCTAACCCCCCAAACCCCTCTACAGCTAGGCGCCTGAGCTTGACACTGGAGCTTGATGTGGCCCAGACGGTGGTGACTGATGCAAATGTCTTCTCACTGAGCTGCCTGCCTGCCTGCCTGCAGTGCCATGTCCATGTCCCTCATCCTCAACCCCTGACCTGCAGCTGCCCCTCACCTTCAGCCCCTCAAACCTGCCCTTGCGCTCGATGATGGTCAACACATCTGCCATGATCTGGCAGGGATGGTTGTAGTCGGTGAGTCCATTGATGACGGGCACAGAGGAGAACTGAGCAAGCTCTAGCAGGTCCCCGTGCCCAAATAGGCGCGCCATGATGACATCGTTGTAACCGCTCAACACCCTGGCTATGTCTTTGGTTGGCTCCCGCTTGCCCAGCTGTATGGTGTTGGGATCGAGGTACAGCGCATGGCCGCCCAGCCGGAAAAAGCCCTGCAGCACGTGGGCGACAGCGTGTGTGCTCTGCCGGCAGCAGCACTGTCTCAGCCAAGCCATTGCCCCCAGTGGCCACGAACCGTTTCAAAGGACACCCGGGTTCGCGCGGAGGGCTTGGTGAAAATCATGGCCATCGTCTGCCCGGCGAAAGGCTTGAACGACTCATCGCGCTCATAAAACCTTTTCTTCGCCATCAAGCCGAGATCCAGCATGCTCTGCAGCTCGTCCTTGCTGAAGTCATCCAAGTGCAGGAAGTGCTTGCCCGCCTTTGGCGTTTTTATGTCTTTTCCGCTGAACAGCTGCTTCGCTTCCGCTGTGCTTGAAACCAGGACTCTGCTGCGAGCAATCGTCGCGCGATCCGGGCGACTGAGCAGGTAAGATCGCTGGCTGCAGGTCGCATTATTCAGGACTCTTTCGGTATGCATCATAACGACTACAATGCGACTAGTCGGAAGGCGACTATATTTTGGGTCGGATTCGCAACACATGCACAACGTGTTTTGTTTGCAGCTCCTCATGAGCTCAAGCACCCGAGGAAGGGAGCTCAGCAGTGTGTACTCTAGTGATGAGGTTACATGGTTATCCCACACCCAGGCCAGGTCGGCGCATACTCAAGAATTGGGCGCCTCCTTGACTCTGCAGACCCATCCCTCTGGCTGTGGGTTGTAACGTCAAGTTGTAGCGGAACAAAGCCTGGTCATCAGGGGGGAGGAGAGGTCGCAGGGCGTGGCCCAGCTGACGGTGGCGTGCAGGGTACCCTCGACCCACGCCACGTGCAAACAGGAGCAAAGGCGGGGGCGGCTAGGGTTGCCATCCGGTTGATGGGTGGAGCTAACGCAGTGTGACTTCCCCTCGCAGTGCACGCTGGAAGAGAACAAGCGGCTGGCGCAGAGGGTGTCTGACTACCAGCAACTGCCCCTGACGACCCGCAACAGAAGGGGAAGACGGGTGCCAGCCACAGCTTCAGCCGCAACGCCAGCCCCACCCCTGGCCATATTGACAGCCTGACCCCTGGCTGTACTGCCAGCCCCACCCCTGGTCGTACTGCCAGCCCCACCCCTGGCCGTGCTGCCAGCCCCACCCCTGGTTGTACTGCCAGCCCCAACCCCAGCCCTGGCAAGTATTGCAGGCCAAGGTTAAAAGGCTGATAAACAGGGAACGAGAGGCATAATGAGGGTGTGGGATATGCTTTTCACAGGGACTGAGTGAGGTCTGTGTGGCCTATTTGAGCCCCTACTCCCCAGCGAAAGAAGGAAAAGCGGTGATCATCACGGCATGATGGCCACAGCTCTGTGGAATCACACACTATTACATGTAGTTTTGCATGACTGACGCACGGACGCATGGGCATCTGGTTCAGGATATGGCATGCAAGGGTGGGGCTGGTCAATGAGGCCATTGCCTGTGGTATTGAGGTTTGCACCATGGGCTGACGCATGCACCCCCTCATCCTGCAACGCCGTGGTGCCTCTACAAGTCAGGTCCCACAAGGTCTGTTTGTCAAAATGTACCGTGAGCCATTTGATGCCGCGCTTACACAGCCTTGATCAGCGAGCCTTCCCGATATGCCTACTGCATCAAAGGGCCTGCACGGCCTGGGCGCCCACCACTGTCGACAAGTGTCCAGGTGGCAAGGTTAATGTATATGGATGCGGCGTTCTTTCTAACGCGGGTGCCAGTAGGTACGGTCTACAACAGCGCTTGCGCGAGGGCCGGCGGTTATGTTCGGTAACGGGGTGGCTCGCATCTCGCATCGGGCTGCCGCAGCTCGCTCGCAACATGCCTAAGCGTTGCAACGGCCCTCCTCCTCCACCACATCAAAGCATATACTATGAGCTGCAGGCAGCATGACCGAAGGAACTGTTTTTTTCTGGTCTCTCCTTGGACGACATTATTGAGAGGGCTGATGAATGCTGAGAGCTTCCTATGCTTTCTTAGGCTTTCCTAAGCTATCCTCAGCTATCCTCTGCTGTCCTATGCTTTCCTATCCTTCCTATTCTTACTACGCTGACTGCGTCGGCCCATCGCTAAAAATGGCCGCAAATCTGCATCATTTGTGCCGCTGATGAACGCTGGTGGTAGCTGGAAGGAACCTGAACAATCTCTACCTTCGTCGCAGCCTGATGAGCGCGAGATAATGGAGTAAATCAGACATGAGCATGGTAGGTATGTCTGGTGTATCTATGGGTCTCAATCCTAAGGATAACGCTATCGGGCAAGGTAGAGATGCTCGAGGCACACCTCTTGCATCTATGAAGGAGGTCAGCACGGCGTTCGATGCACTTCCTGCCTAGAAATAAGACTTCTACGCACCGTAATTCCAGGAGCTTCCCAAGCTGCGCAGGGCAGATGTAATACACTGCAATAGCTTCTAATGGGAGCTATGAGCATACTTCAAAGCTAGGGCGCAGAAACCAGACGGTTACGTAGCAGCAACAAGCAGCAAATCGATCTCAAAAATAGCACTGCAGATTTGCATGACGGCACCCCATCCCGGTACGCCGACCGACCGACTAGTGGCCGCTCTACCTCGCTCGTTGCTGCGGCGTTATTGTATGCACGTGCACTACCGTTAGGGTGCAAGGAGTCACTGGTGCCAGGATACCGCGGAGGGGGGCAAAGTTGACTTTAGCCCGTCCCTCGCAGGCCAAGCTGCGGAGCTGCACGCCGCAGCGGGGCGTCGCGGTTTGACCTCTTGGAGTTCAGTATACGCGACAAAAAGTGACGGTACATTTTTCCGAGCCATTTTACCTGACCTTGTGGGACCTGACTACAAGTCATCTCCTGCAAAAGGCAGCGGCACTGATTCGTGCACTTTGGGAGGTGCGTGTAAAGGCCATCCCTTGGTCCTGCGTGTGCGTTCTGCGTTCATGTAAACAATGAGGTCGCGTCATGTCGATGTGCGAGGCAACATTTGCAGCGTATGTCACGCGTCACCCAGTCACGCCCGCCCTCCGCTTTCCC
>JASKMD010000419.1:0-71629 GCA_030144725.1 Haematococcus lacustris
ACACCCATGACGCCTAGATAGCCTCACACACAATGACATTGATAGAAGCTGTAGGTTCCCTAGGCTGTGCATGTACATCATGGTGTGCAGGTGAGAGCATGCGCTGTGATGCCCTGTAGTTCTGCAATAATTCGAAGGGCGACAGCTGGAAGCGCAACCTTACAAGGTGACGCCCCTCACAGGCCGGTGTTGCCATACAATTTTGTGCCTTGCCTGGCTGTGTGGATGTCAAGTACTGACGCAATACACCAGCTTATTTGTGTGCGCTGATGTAAGCGCACACCACATTTGCCACACGTCATGTCACGGGCCCCAGGCTTCCGACCTGAATCTTCACCGGCCCCAACCACTGCCTCAGGCCCTGCCCCTCATGGGGTGCCAGTGAACTCTATGTGAGAGGCATCAATTGAGCAGACGTTTGTATGTGCTACACTTGCAGCCTGCGCCATGGCTGTCGCACACTGCTGCACCACACTCACTGCTTGCCACACTGACTGCATGCTCTGGTGCATCACACACTGCTTGCCTTACTGACTTGCCTTACTTGCCTGTGGCTGCACCAGCACCATGACAGTGGCTGCACCAGCACCTAGGCCCTCAACCTTGAGCCTTCATTGCAGTCGAACACACTAATAAATCGGCACTGAGACAGCAGCCGTCAGAGACAGAGGCTCAGGTTCAGCAGTTGGTGGGGTGTTGGCAGCAGTAAGGCTGCTGTGATGGACGGCGCAGCACGGCGCCACCCGGGACTTTGATGACCTGCAGCCAGTTACAATCAACGTTTTGACAGGCCGGCACACAATGCGGGGACACAATGCGGGGACACTAACAGTGCGGAGGCATACAAGGCGGGTGCGGGTGCCCACCTGTCGTCGCTGGGTTTTCCATTCAGCCCTCCGCTCCTCGCGTTGTTTGCCTGGAGGTGTGCTAGGACCTGCGCTGGCATGAACAGTAGCGATGTGAGCAGCGCGGAGCTCACCGGACTGCACAGTTGCAGCGGACCACACCACGACTACGACGAACCTTGTTTTCGCGGGCTTTCAATCGGATGCGGCTCTGGATCCGCGCTACTCGGCCGCTTCCTCGGAGGCATTGCGCCACTAGGCTCATATCAGCTCACACCTGCTGATACCTACTTATAGAGAGGCGATGCCACTCACTCTCGCACTCCCAAAGGGCACTTCGACCAAAGGGTCATGATGACCACGGTGGTGATAGAGGTGATGAAGATGACGATGGCGCCATGCCACTTGGATTGCACCACCACCAGCCTTCAGCCCCTCCATTGCCTCCGGCTGGTGCCATTGTGTCAGTGAACGATGGCGGCCATGATAGTGTCACACTTCTCAGTTATCATCATTGCCATCATCATAACAATGGCATCTACCAATGCGCGGTCCCAACAGTACACCACCAGCGTTGCTGCGCCTGAGTGGCAGACAGCCTCCCTGTCCGGGCACTACCAAAGGGCACTACCAAAGGGCATTGCCAAAGGACGCTACCAAAGGGCACTACCAAAGGACAGCAAAGTAGCGAGGAAAGCACATAGCCCAAGCGGGCCTGCTTCCACTAATGCTGAGTGACTGTCTACCTGTCTTGTTGCGTAGGTCAGCAGGAGCCTAGGTCAGCAGTGGCCTTTTTGTCCACCCCTTTCATCCACTTAAACCAGCAGTTAAACCAGCAGTTAAACCAGCAGACCACTTAAACCAGCATTGCCTTGTCCCCTTTGCCTCTGACAGCAGGAGGGGCTTCGTGGGCGTTGCAGCATGCAGCCCCCTCCTCCCCTTGACGATGAGGCCGAGGACGCGCTTAACAGTTTCCTGCGCAATCGCTGTAATGGAAAAAGTGGCTGCACCAGCAGCAGCCTGAGCCATCCCGGCCTTCTCTGGCTGCAGCAGCGCTGTCAGGCGTGCAGCCAGGGTCGTAAATCTGCGCAGCTCGCCTTGCAAACTGAAATCCACGGCCTTCTGCTCGCCCTCCTCCTCCTGCAGCTTGCTAATCTCCAGCCTGGCAGCAGCCAGCTCAGACCTGCAGGCAGCCATACTCAAAGCAGGTGCAAAGTGCAAAGGACAGCAGCACCTTGACTGCGAGGGGCCCATGGCCCATGGGCCCGCTCAACTCACATACACATGTATGGTAGTGGAAGGGGTGGAGTGGGGCAGGGCCTACCTGACCTACCTAACCCTTCAAACGCAAGCCCAGACAGCCTCAGGCCCATTCCATTGACTGCAGAATGCACAGGTGACAAGTGACCCACCCATCTCCTCCTCCTCCTCTTCCTCCTCCTCCAGCTGTCAACTCAGACGCAGGCGGTTGACCAGGTCCGCACCACACAGCTCCATTTTCGTGTCCAACACGTCACGAATCATAGCAGCTGACATAGGCCCGGTCACGCTGATGCATGGCTTGCTGGCATCTTTCCCTGCGAACGCTCGAGTGTGGGACTGACAGGTGGAGCCTAGGAAGACAGCAACATGCTTTGGTTCCAATGCACCTCAACAGTCACACTGCATGCGCTAAACACTTGCAAGTGAGGCACGCAAGCAAGCAAGGCAGCACCGTCAGCATCACTAAAACTCGTTTGACCAAACACTGAACAAGCCAACTCTGCAAGTCATGTGCGAGTAGACATGTGCATGTGGCAAGCCATGCGATTGCAATGACGGCATGTGCGCCTAGTCTTAGATCAGGTAGGGCTTCCTATGGCTGATGACTTGGCTAGTCACACCTGGTCAGTCACACCGGACATGCAACCAACCTCAAGGTTCAGCGAGACACATGGATTGAGTCCTAGCAGGAGCAAGGCAGACCCCATGTGGTCACATTCACACTGCGGCATGACGCAGCAGGGAACTGGCAGCAGATGACAGCTTTCAGCCAGCTTCCAACCAGCTTTCAGCCAGGGTGCTGTGTTGGACCTCACTGTCTGGGGCCCAGGGGTGGGTGTGCCTCGTGACCCCTCTTCAACACACTGCCAGTCTGGTGCTGACCTGTACCTACCAATGAACAGGAGAGTGGGCAGGGAGTTGACCTGCAGCGATGACGTGAACTGCTTGTGTGCATCAGCATCCACGCACAAGACATGCAGGTCATTGCGGGGTCTCAGAGCCACCAGTTTTGCCAGCTCCTTTTGTACCAGCTTGCACGGGCCGCACCTGAACCGCAAGGATGGAGGGCAGACAGGGGCAGAAGAAACAAAACGTTTTCAGTTCCAAGTTTGTTTACATGGCGTGCTCAGGTTCAGCACCTAGGCCCTCAACCTTAAGCCTTCATTGCAGTCGAACACACTAATTGTGAACCACTACAAAACAGTGTTTTTGTCTGTGTGGAGTTCCCATCGCATGGCATGCTCATGGCCTATACATGGCATACACATGGTCACGGTCGCCTACCACCTACAGCATTACCTGACCCCTGTGACAGGGCTATGCGTAGAGTTGGCATGACAAAACATGCACTAATTGAAAGCTGATGACAGCTCCCATGGGGGGGCACACACTACTGTGCCAGGGCACTCCGACCACAGGGCACTCCAGGAGGACAGAGACAGCAGCCGTCAGAGACAGAGGCTCAGGTTCAGCAGTTGGTGGGGTGTTGGCAGCATGAAGAGAAGCTGAGCTCAAGCAAGCAGCTGGAGCTCGTGTAGTGTGTGGGGAACGCTGCCACAGCTGGAGGGGCACGGGGCAGGCAGGTAGGTGCGGCACCACTCCAATGGGGTTGGGTGTGCCTGATGAGCCGCCATCAGCACCACAGTCCATGGCCATGCTGTAGAGCACGAACAGGAGGCCAGATAAAGCTGTGGTGATGGGGCTGCAGTGGGAGAAGGTCACCCGCAGGCGACACCCTGGCCATGCGAGTAGTGCTGCATTGAGGAAGTGCTGAGTATAGGGGACGCAAGATGAACGTGAGTGACAGTTGACTCACACGAAACGCATCGTGGAGTGCTTGACGACACAGGGCAGCACTCACACGCAACACTGCAAAGCTGGACAAAGTGAGAATGCTAGCCTTGGAGAAGAATGTGATTTGTAGTTCAGCTGGCAACAGACACCTGCCATGAAGCTGTCAGGAGCAAGCACAGGTGCCTGGAGCGACCAGCTCCTTCTGTATGCTGAGCGATGAGGGCCAGCGCTTCCTCTGCTGTGGCACGGCTTATTGCACCACCCCCTGGAAAGGAAAGAAGCGTGTTGTGCAAAGACGCATGCCAACTTGAAGCAGCATGACTGCCACACACAACAAGGTTTCAACACATGACAGAAGCTGTGACCCTTACCGGGGGAGAGGGCTGAGGGGCGGACGCCTGACCCCAAAGCTGATGGCGCGGGGGCACGAAGAAGCAGGACACTTGACCGGCAATGACGTTTGGAGTAAGGCTGCTGTGATGGAAGCTGGGCCGCACGGGGAAGCATGAGCAAATGATTAATCGGCCAAACCGCAAGACCTAGGAGGCTTTACCCTTTAGTGTCTATATAACGACGGGAATGTGATCACGAACTGGCAACAAGTCTCGTAAAAAGTTGATTTGACATGTTTGTACTTCAACCGTTCAGCAGATGGCTCATCGTTGATACGATGGAGGGCATCAGAGGTAACAAGTGGCAACGAGATACGGTGGATACATGCATGGAAACAAGCTCACTACCTATATTGAGTCATAAGCTGCCCACAGATGAAAGTACGACGAGAGCTGGTCATGACGTCTGTGTGTGTGTGAGAGGTGAAGTCTTAAACGGGTGTCCGTTGCCTGCTGTCATTGTTGTCAAAGAGCCATGCTGCATCTCATCTCATCGTTCACCTAATTGCTTCTATCACCTTCCGTCGCCAATACTCGCAGCTATCGCGTTGGGGCGGCGGGGTGGCGATTTTCATACTTTATCGTCATGTTCCCCGCCCTAGTCTTGTGTGTGTTGGCCACGATTCTCACGCCTGGCAGCGCCGTGACGTGGAAGCTGACCTCAGCTGCTCCAATTAACCTGACGGCATGGCAAGGCCTGCCAACCAATTCTCCGGACTGCACTGGTGAGGCCACCAACATCATACCAGCCTCGGCAACTCTTCCTCGACATACGTGTCTACATGCCCTGCAGTGCCCGGGGTGTGTGTGCCTTACACAGTGAAGGTGGCGCCAGGCCAACTGCTCTATTGGTGCGGCTGGGACACCAAGTCTCGCACAGAATATTCGTTCAACAGCACCACCACCAATGTCACCACCTTGCTGATGCGAGAGGACGATCTTGTGGTAGGGGTGCACCGCCCTTTGCCGCCGCACCCTTTGCAGTGCAGGACAGGTGGCACAAGCTAAGCACAACACAGACCAAAGTGGTGCTGGTCACCAGCATCACGGCGTTCACTTGTCAGTGGCGCTTGCGCCCAACAGCTCTCCTGGATGCCAGTGGTGGTTGCTGAATGATGCATAGACTGGGCATGTGCAAGCACAGCCATGTCATGAGCCTGACTATGCAGCCTCACAGCAACCTCCCTGTGTTCCCACTGCTCCATGGCCTGAGCCCCACTGCTCACCAGCCCACCAGTGCCTGCCTGGGCGCACTACGTGCCCCTGGCCCCACCGCCCCACACCTCCCCCTGCCTGCCTGGCCCTACTGCAGGGCTGTGCTCTGACAAACCTGAGCAGAATCAAGACCTGCCAGGTGGTGGACCTGTCCATGTGTGACACCAAGACCAGCTGCTACTTGCGCATGTTCGGCATGGCCTTCGTGGATCGTGCATGGTGGGAGGTGGACTGGGAGCAGCTGGCTCAGACACCAGGCAGCTAGCGCTGGCTGCCTAGCCGGCCCAGCCGCTTGGCCCAGATGCCCAGCTCAGCCTCTGCCTAGGTCTTCACCTCTGGCATATGGCGCCGGCGTGACTTGGCGGTCGTATCTGCTCATGCGCCTGCCACCTCTGCTCCTGCTGCTTTCACGCATCATCATGATGGGGCAGGTGCTGAATGGGGTTTGTTGGCATTGTGTGCCAGACCCACTGCTGGTGGCGTGGCCAAGGCCCTAGCTACTGCTCCTTTCACTCTCCTTATCATGATGTGGCAGCAGGTAGCATGGGGTGTAGGCTCCTGCTGTGACGCTGCTCTGCTCAATGTGTGTGGCCTCGTGTGTTCCGTGCAGCTTCCTCATTGCCAACAATGACAAGACGAATACGAGTGTGACGTTCACACTATGGCAATACTATGACGGTGAGTAGCATCATGATCCCTTGCTGGGCCTGTGCCCACCTCCTGCACTACTGAGGAGGACCCAATGAGGGGCGTGTCAGTATTGCATGTCAGCATGATTGGCAACATAAGGAGGTAGGGCCAACACTAAGGAGGTAGGGCTCCGGTGGATACAAGCCAACCTCCAAAGAGCATGTGGGTACAGCACCTTGGCCCTCAACCTTGAGCCTTCATTGCAGTCGAACACACTAATTGTGAACCACTACAAAACAGTGTTTTGTCTGTGTGGAGTTCCCATCGCATGGCATGCTCATGGCCTATACATGGCATACACATGGTCACGGTCGCCTACCACCTACAGCATTGCCTGACCCCTGTGGCAGGGCAATGCATAGAGTTGGCATGACAAAACATGCACTAATTGAAAGCTGATGACAGCTCCCATGGGAGGGCACACCCTGCTGCTTCCTCGGAGGCATTGCGCCACTTGGCTCATTTGTACTAACACCTGCTGATACCTACTTATAGAGAGGCGATGTCCCTCACTCTCGCACTCCCAAAGGGCACAGGGCAAAGGGCACTCCCAAAGGGCACTCAGCAGTTGGTGGGTACAGCAGTGGTCAAGACAACAAGGCATCATATGTCATGGGTTCGACAGAGTGATGACACATGGTGCTCAAGCATGCATGTACACCAGCAACATGCTGGGGCATGAGTCAGATAGTCATGTCGCCAATGGCTGTGCCTCCTCACTTTACACAGGTCCCACGAACAATGTGCTGGCCTAGAGCAACCCGTCCGCTATACCATGACTCCCCATCATGGTCTTCTGCCACCACCTTCTGTTGTGCGCCAAATCCCACCCTTTGTGCTGATGCAGGTGAACCCGTCTCATGTTGTGTCCTCCACTGGCACTCAGCCTTACCTGCCATGCTGCTTCTATCCATGCTCATTTCCACCTCACCTCCTGCCTGCCTGCTTGCGCACCTGCTCACCTGCCTACCTACGTGCCTGCTTGTCTGCTGCACGCTGCAGGCCGGCGCACTGTGGGCACCGCCTTTGCCGTCATCCTGTTCATCCTAGTCGTTGGCTGGGGGCTTGGCTCCGTGGGCTACAACAGCTACATACAGATCAAGAAGCCCAGCCACCGCATTGACGAGCTCGCCCGCGTCACGCCGGCAGTGTTGCGAGCTCCCGCGCCGGACGTCCCGGAGGCCGTGTCGCGACTCGACGGCATCGACGGCTTGGGCAACCCTGTGCCGGCGGTCAACCTTGGCGTCAGCCCTGCGCTGGCTAGCAGCAGGCCGGGGTCAGCGGGGCTGGTTGACAAGATCAAGGGCGTGTTTGGGAAAGGGCCAGAAGCAAAGGGAGGGCACGATCATTAGTGACATCAGCTTCAAACTCCACCACGTCCGCAGTAGTGTCCATGTCGCAGTGTCCGATGCCGTCAGCGTTGCTGGAACACACATTCTCCTCATATGTTTATGGAGCATGTCACGCCTCTCATTTTTGGCGTACCCCACCACGCTTACAAAAAGCAAGGCTCCTAGAGGACGCACCGACGTTGAGTCAAGTTCACTTCTTGTGCGGGATTGCAGAAAAGCCCTTCATGGAGCTTCCTTCAACACCATTGTGACATCACATGTGGTATACAGTGGTCAAGCCATACATATCTGATTCTATCGAATTGCGCGGATTATTTGTTAAGAGGATGGCTCTCACCGTGCTTGTGGAATCCCATCAGTGCCAGCGATATCCTGAATAGTAAGTGTTTGTTTTGGTTGTTCCTGCTGTTAAATCACTTGTGGTCTTGTTGCTGACTTTTTTCATGATAAGCAGGACGCCAGCCGTCACTCACCTAGCCGTCACCTCTTTGTTGTTCCCTGTTGCATGGAAGTTGCCTCTGTCGGTCAGGATCAACGCCCACCAGTGATGGGTAATACATGTATCGATACAGGAAATACAAGAAAATACAAGAAAAAACGTGTATTTTTTGTATCGATACAATACAGCGATACAGAGGCGACATGTCACGCGGGAAACGAGCAGCTAGGAGCAGCGCAGCCAGTCCCGCAGCCTGTCCTTGATGGCTGGGCAGGACGGCGACGGCGGAAAGTCAGGGCCTCCCAACTCTGAAGTTCTTGCATGTAAAACCGGCACATGCGACCGACTGCTCCGGGAGCAGGCCGATTGCTTTAGCCTTGCGCGGCATGGCTTTAGCGCGGACTCTAGTTGTGGCAGCAGCCAGCAGCTGCTGCGAAGGCACCCACGCAACTTGCCGGCCGGCACTTGTATTTTTTAATACGATACGTGTATTCTTGTATTATACAAAAAATACGTATCTGTATCGATACACGTATCTTGTATTACCCATCACTGACGCCCACCATCCAAAGATGCACTATGTAGGTGACGTAAGCCCCAGGTCCACATCGCAGATCTCAACTTACAGCCAAATCTACTGGAACGGCAGGAAGCAAGCGCCTGATGGCCGGACGGTTGGGCAGTGATGCAGTTAGCCAAGTTACCAGGCAATCCCGGCCAGGGCGCAAGTCGGGCGGCCCCAACATGGGGTTGGTAATCTTCATGCAAGTACTCTCTCAATACCGCATCGTTTTCGATAGCTTTTGTCACATTGGCAGCCACGGTTTAGTCCGCGTAATCTGACCATCAGCGCTAGCCAATGGAGTCTTTGCTCGCGTACTGCCACATGTGCCCGCGAACAAATCACAGCGGCGATACGGGTCTCCTTGGCACCGTGAGCCACATCGCTGTGACCCCATCTACCTAGCGTAGTGAGCTGGTTGTGCACAAATGGAATGTCCGGCCAACACCCAACGCGATGCCTGCCGGGCGTGCAGGGCACCTAGACGGGGTGATTGAAACATCTGGACGTATTCGCTTTCGCCGAATACACCATCTGGGTCGGCGCACACTAAGGTAATACCGGGTTACACCCCCCCCCCCTCCACTGTGTCCTCCACCGTGTTGCACCCGCTGCACCCATAGAAAAAGCGATACGTAATGTTTGTTCTTGACTCATTGGTGCATCTCTTGAAACAGATTGCACATTAAATAGCTCAGGCCTCAATCAGTTTGACACTTTCAAAGTTACATCATGTTTTCCAAGCAGAATCAGGGCCACGGGGCTGTGGGGTGGCAGTTGAGCTATGAAACTTTGCACGCAGGTGGATGGCATGTAGAGGAGTGTAACTCTTAGAGGAGCCGAGTCATGATTCGGTCATGGTGTGGAGTTGTGTGTCTGACTGCATGGCCCCGGTCGTGAGATCGGCTAAGGGAGTTGGGGGTCACCGACCAAAGTGAGCTTTTGGCTTGTCTGAGTACGAGCGTTTGTTACAATGTCCTAGATGAGCTTAACCTAGTAAGTAGCATGTTGTAGGTCCAAATGGTCGAGCTGTGGCATTGCCCTCCAGGTATGGGGAGGAGGTGGGCTCAGTGCCACATCGCTGCAACCGCTTTCCGATCCGACTGCTTCTGCCGACGCGCATGCTCGTGTAGAGCAACCTAAGCGGCGCGGGTGGTCGCAGCGATGACTGCATGCCCCGAACCGGCTCAAATCTGAATTACTAATTTTGATGCTTTGCTGTGCACGGCCTACTGACTGGATGATTACTCTGGATGGGTGGAAGGTAACTGGCTGGGTTGGCTACATACTGAGCCAGCTAGCATTAAATTTGGCGCAGCGAGTGCAGAGTTACAGCCGTCCTACTACCAGGGGTCGGTTTACTGTCATTTTTTGAATGTTGGGGCCGCCTGAGCGCAAGCCGTTGCTCATTTGAGCCAAAAATCTTGGGAAATGATGCGACCCAGTTGGGCCCGCTGCTTGGACTTGATGGAGCCGGACATGTTGTAGTGGCGTGCGTTGGGCAGCAGGTCCAAGAACAAGAACGTCTTGATCACGCAGTAGAGCACCACATCGCTGGGCTGCGGTCCCAGCTCGCACAGCGGCGCAGGCTCCACGTACTCGCCGGGCTCCGCAGCACCAGAGACGGCGGCGGGCGTTGCGGGGTGCGCCGGTGCGCCGGGGCTTAGACTGCCGGGGCGCCCGGGGCTCGCCGACTGTGCGCGGCTAGCGTCGCCGGAGCCTGGCAGAGAACCCGGCCCGCCGTGTGCATTGCCCGGCCGCCCGCGATGCGGAGAGGTGCTGCGCGACACCGTGGCAGAGCTCGCGTCGCGTGTGCTCCAGCCAGGGATAGTGGCGGGCTTGCTGATTTTGGCGGTAGGGCCCACGTTATAGATGGTGGCTGTGGGCAGCTCGCTGATGTTGGCCAATGCGACGGACTTGAGCACCTCTGGCTGCTCTATTGGGTCATCCGCCCTGGGAAGACGCAAGCAAGCAAAAGGTGATGAATTGGAGTGACAGCCTACCCACAGGGTAACTATCACACAGCTACGCAGCTATCAACGTCAACGTGAGACATCCAGCGCCCTCGCTCTCTCGCTATGAATTTCAGCATCAACAGCTACACTGTGTAGACCATAATCAGCATTCCAGAGGCGCAAACAGCAGTGCAGAAAGACGTGTGTATATTGTGGTGGTTGAGTAAAAAAACAGTGCTGTGACTGACAGCGAGCATCAGCAGCAGTGACAACGATGCAGCTGGCGCAGAAGTTGCGGTTGCATATGTCTAGGTGGCAGGGTGTGACCCAGGGGAATGCACTCACTCATCAGGGTTTTCTGGCGGCCGCCACTCATACTTTGCAGCGGCCAGGCGGCACAATGTTTCGATGAACTCCAAGAAAAATCTGCATGCAGCCCATTCCAGCCTCAGCAGGAGCCTCAGCCTCAGCAGGGCAGGCAGGCATAGGCAGCTGCATGAGCATACAAGCAGGTGCTTCGTGATAAGAAGATCAGTAACAGTCCACCCAGCGGGCAGCCAACCGAGTGTTGTCTCCATTGCACAGGCTGTGCTGACTGCGCTACTGTTGCCATGCTTGCCCTGAGACCCAAGCCGGCTGGCTGCACCGACTGGGGTGCTGTGCTCAAGGCCTGGAACCCTGGTGGGTGGCTGTGGCAGCAGCAGCCAGCTGGCATGGTGTGATGTTGATAGTGGGGGACCACAGTGAGGCGTTAGGGTGTGTGTGCAGCGGTCACGCTACTGGCATGCGTAGCTATGCACGTGGTGCTGTGCTCAAGGCCTCAATGGTGGCAGCCAAGTTACTTCTGGTGGTAGTGGCATTGTGCTAGGCGGCATCCTAGGCCTAAAGGCTGCGGATATGTGTGATATGGTGGTGGCACATGTAAACAGCCTGCTGGCCTGGCCGGGTCAGGTCTGATGCGTGCGAGGAGCTGCTACTGTTAGGCTGAAGTCCAGATTGAGGTTGAGTGTGGGTGAGGTTGAAAACCTACAGCAATGCCTGCACATCATAGGCACATTTCCACGCAACGCTGATGACGAGCAACAAGGGACCTGCAACACAGCTTGGCCACACACAGGAAGGGTGCTGGGTCACTCACATGAGGGGCTCGCTAGGCCTGTTGTGGGCATCAAAGTGGTACGCCTGGGGTCAGGCCACCATATCAGTGTCTAACCCATCAGGTACCAGCTGGTGCTCAGCTGCTGCCAAGGAGCACCTAGCCCTGTGACTGCCCCGTGCCTGATGGTCTGCTGTGCCTTGGTCACACCCTGGTCACACTGCGGTCACACACAGGTCACACCCTTGCTACACACCATGACAGCTGCACAAATATGATGTTTGGGCACCTCTTGGCTCAACCTTTCATGTGTTACACTCATGCACCCTAGACACACCATGACTGGACCCACCATGGCCCTGTCAGCCACTAGCAGGAACAGCTCCTCCTCGTGTTCAGGCGTCAGCCCGCAGTTTGACACCGCTGCGACCTTGGAGAACTGGTGCAGGTTCATGGCCAGCTTGTCCTCATGGTGCACCACCTGCTGCAGCACACAGGCTATCTGCTGAGGGGAGCAGCAGCGGCCCAGGGCTTCACGGTGCCATGTTGTGAGGGGCAGGAATTGAACACGGGTCAGTCAAGGAAAGACCAGGAGACGAACAGGGGTGGTGAGAAGAGGAGCGGGAGGTGCACATGGGGTGGTTGCTGACCGTTGGAAGTGGTTGCTGACCGTGGTTGAAAGTGGTAGCTGACCGAGCCCAGCCAAGCTAGGCTGCTAAGGGGCTGTTCAGGGGCGATCCCACCAGAGGTAGTATGGCATGTAAATCATGTGTGTGGTGATGATGTCAGCAGTTCATGAACTGAGTATTGAGTAGTGGTGAGCGACCGGGTGGCAATGCAAGGGGAGCCATGCAGTCATGGAGCCAGCAGGCACACCTAAGCAAGCATGTGCTTCCCAGCCTCGACGTCATGCTCCTACTTCAGTAAATCGCAGGCCCCTGGACCTAATCTGACCTGCACTCCTCGATGCATGCCCCACCTTGCCTAAGTGAGCGTAGTAGATGTACACATCGTACAGCTCATCCTCCACGCTCTGCCTCCATGCGGCACATGGGCAAAAAGGCACCAGCTCACATGGCAAGGCGGGTGTGGAGGTGCAGAAAGTCAGGCAGGCAGGGGAGGCATGGAGGCAGCAGTAACATCCAGCAGCAGCAGCATCCAGCCAGCACATGGAAAAAGTGCAGGCATCGGTGCATGGAGTATTGATGCATATAGCAGGGATGGCGTGGAGGGCAGATACCTGACCTACCTACCTACCTGACTGACCTACCTACCTACCTGACCTACCTACCAACCTCTTCACGCACTGGGCGCATCCCTGGGCACCCATCCTGCCTGCTTCCGCTCCCAGACAACCCAAAGCAGAAACCTCACTCTCCCCTCACTCTTACCTCCAGCTGGCCATCCCCTCACTCTTCCCACCAGCTGGCAGAATGGCGAACCTCACATGGACTACAGCAGGGTGACTCTCATATCAGGGCAACCACACCTTGAACAGTGTGACAAGGTGACCCTGCGTTTCTAGCATGCGCTCCGTCATGTCCCCGCAGGCTGTGAACAGGTCCTGAAGCACAAGGTGGTCATAGCTGGGCAGCCACAGCTTCTGCGCTGCCTTGGCTGCGGCAGCGGCCTCTGCGGCCTCTGCCAGGGATGCTTTGGTGGGTGGGGCCTGCAGGAAGATGAGGAGGAAGAGAGAAAGGTGGTGTGAAGGTACAGGACGGTACAGGGAGCTGCAGGAGCACCAGGAATGCCTCAGACTCAGCAGGAGCAGGAGCATCAGCCGCAGCAGCAGCACCAGCCGCAGCAGGAGCATCAGCATTGTCGACGTCACCATCATCAGCAGCAGCAGGGCAGGCAGAGCCAGCCGCATAAGCATGCAACCTGGAGACTGGTGATAGGAAGACCAGTAACGGCCTACACAGCGGCCAGCCACCACCCACTGCCCTTGCTCGCTACACCTTACTACCCACACCCCTTCCCAGCCCCCGCACCTTGCTTGCCACAGCCACCTTGCTGCTGAGCGGTTGCTGCACGGTACTGATGACAGGGGCAGGGGGCGCCTCAAGCCCAGACTTGCGCATGCGCCGCAGCTCACCCATCACGTCGCGAATGCCGTCCAGCATGTCCTCCCTCGGCCCCGAGGCAATGAGTGAGAGCAAGCTGGCAGGTGTGATCTGATTGGGGTTGGCCACCCCCAGCAGGACTGGCAGGGAGACGGAGGGAGGGCCACCCAGGGGATGAGGGTGGGGGGCCCCTGCTGCTGCGGCGGCGGTGGGTGGCACAGTAGGGGCACGGGAGGGGGAGAGGGGAGCGGGCTGGGCGGTGGGGCTGGTGGGAGTGGCTTCTTGCAGGGCTTCTGGTAGAGGGAACTTGGTGGCTCTGCACCAACAGGGGCCAGGCGGGCAGCAAGCAGGAGGAGGGGAATAGGGGCACGGCCCACCAGCAGCAGGCGCTTAAGGGGTGCTCTGCTGCTGGGTTGAGGGCAAAGATGGGGATGGGAAGAGGTGGGGAGGGACATGGGATGGATGGGTGGCGTGGCAAGCAAGCCCGGCAAGCAAGGAAGTTGTTGGGTAGGTGGACAATGCACACCGTAGTAGGGAACAACGATGATCGCAAAAGCCTTACTTTGTCCCAATGATGATCTCAGTAATAAGCAACAGTGAAGATGCAATGTCAGTCAACGTCACTGCATGCACATCCTCTGCATCTCATCTCGTGTTGTGAGCATGTTGTGTCCTACTTCACCCCAGGCATGGTGGTGCTTGTCATGATGATCACCATCATCGCTGGCATGTCTGTATTGCTGGTGACGCAGTTGGCGGCCTTAACATGTCTGACTTAACATGTCATGGCCAGCACCTAGGCCCTCAACCTTGAGCCTTCATTGCAGTCGAACACACTAATTGTGGACCAGGGCAGGCGCCAGGGCCCATTCTACAGCCCCAAGTGGTAATGATCTGAAACCACCCAACAATATCAGTCACCCAACAACACTAACTGCGTGACTGCCAGGTCAGTTCAGTACCTTCTGACTGTGGAATTCAGGATCGGCCGACTCCCCAGCTGCTGAGCTGCAGCCGGGCCCTGCTGCCCTGGCCCCCCCAGGGGGCTGTTGCCCATGCGCTTGCCCGTGAAGGCTGGCGCAGCGACACCGCTGGAGGGTCTGCTCGCTGCCCCTCCGCCACTGCCCCCGCCTGCCCCAAGTGCCACAGCATTGGAGCCATAGTTGTAGACATTGGCACCGGCCTGCGCTGAGCTGGTGTCCCCATGGTCGTCAGCTTGCATGATTTGCAGAGCTTGCATGGGCCCCATGCTGGTCGCGTTGAAGGAAGAGTAGACATTGAAAGCGTTGCCGGCAGGCCCGGAACTGGCGGGCTTGTTTTTGCCCCGCCTCAGCTGGCTTTGCAGCTGCAGGGCAGGCCAGGGGGGTGCAGGGGGGTGCCTGGGGGGGAGGTGTAGGGTAAGTAGGGGAGTAGGGTAAGTAGGGGAGTATGGTAAGTAGGGGAGTAGGGTAAGGAGGGGAGTAGGGTAAGGAGGGGAGTAGGGTAAGGAGGGGAGTAGGGTAAGGAGGGGAGTAGGGTAAGGAGGGGAGTAGGGTAAGGAGGGGAGTAGGGTAAGTAGGGGAGTAGGGTAAGGAGGGGAGTAGGGTAAGGAGGGGAGTAGGGTAAGGAGGGGAGTAGGGTAAGTAGGGGAGTAGGGTAAGTAGGGGAGTAGGGTAAGTAGGGGAGTAGGGTAAGGAGGGGAGTAGGGTAAGGAGGGGAGTAGGGTAAGGAGGGGAGTAGGGTAAGGAGGGGAGTAGGGTAAGGAGGGGAGTAGGGTAAGGAGGGGAGTAGGGTAAGTAGGGGAGTATGGGAAAGGATGGGGGTTGTCAGGGGCAAAGCCTTCGGGAGCAGCAGGACTTGGCAAGTGGGTCGGCCAGCAGGCGGGAAGGTGGTCAGGCTATGAGCTGGATTTGCAGGCAGGCAGGTGGGCAAATGGGTGGGTGAACAGGCCGGCAGGCCGGATGGTGAGGGACTGGAGCCTGCCTGACTGACCATGGTCACCATCTGCTTGTAGTCGTAGAGTTGGCTGCGGGTGGCCTCAGTGACCTCTTGCTCCTCTTCAAGGCGTCGTTGAAGCGCCTGCACCTGCAGGTCAGGAGGGGCAGGAAGATGTTGAGTGAGGCGTTAAGCAAGCTAGGGGCAGGTCAGGGCTGGCGGTGTTGCTGGCCGGCACATACAGAATGGTACCTGCACCTGCAGGTCAAGAGGGGCAGGGTGGTGTGGAGCAAAGCATGGATCAAGGTGAGCCAGGCCAGGCCTGGGTCATGGCCGGTGACACAGGCACAGCACTCATTATCATCACATGACATTTTCCGTTATGCTGTCCAGTTGAGATTTGATGGCACTGCCGCAGCATAGGTGGGGGCAGGTCAAGGGTGGTGTTCCTGGGCAGGGCTGGATACACAGACCCAGCTTGAAGGCCGCATGATCTAGCAGTGTTACTGCAGCAGGTCCCTGGTTCGAACCCCACATCAGGCAGTTCCTGGGGGCTCAGGGTACCTGGGTGTTACTGGCCTCCAACTCAGAGCGCAGCCGGGCCACGACGTCTTCCAGGCTCTCTTCCTTGTTTTGGGCGCTGCGCACTGCCACGGCCAGCGTAGCACGGTCTGTCACTAAGTCGCTGCGGACGGCGTGCAGCTCCTCCTGTGCAGCGGGCAACAGAGAGCTCAAGCAGCTTGCTTGCACTGCAGCGACAGTCAGGCAGGTCTCTCAGCTGCCGTGCTTCTGTGGTGTCGCCCAAGCATAAGGAACAAGTGAACACATGTGGTGCTGCGAGTACTGGAAAGAAGCTCTGGACACGTGCTCCAAGACGTGCTCGAACACGTGCAAACCCTAGTCATATGGGAAACACCTGTCCTGCTGCCAAGTGGCTTCAGAGTGCTGAGACTACAATTTGCTTGTGGAGACAACGACGGCAGCTGATGCTTTGGGGGCAGAGGAGGTTGGGTGGCAGGGAGATGGCACATGCCAAGGGAGGTAGCACATGCTCGAGCACCAGATGCAGCATGCTTAGACCCCCCAGCCATTTATTGCAGCTCGGCTTTATAGCGGGCAGCTTACCTTCAGATTTGCAACCTCAGCTTTCAACGCATGACGCTCAGCAGTCAGACGGTCACACTCCCTCTGGAAGTGTGGCACAAGGTATGGCAGGCAGTGACTCAGATAATCAGTGCCACCACTTTATCTCCCCCAGGGCGCATGGATGGGTGCATGAAGCAAACAAGCATTTGGTGGGGTGCAAGCCAGCCAGCCAGCCAGCCAGCAGACAAGGAGGGCAGGTTCACACAGTGGGGCAGTACAACAGGCTGATCCGGAATGTGCCTGGGTGCAGGGTCAGGGTCATATCGCTGCCAAGGTCACCAGCTACCAGAGCTGTACAGAGCAATACAGGGCGAAAGTGGCTGCATGGTGCTGAGCCAGATAACTTCACATAACAATCACAGTAACAACCTGGCTACCCGGCTGGTGGTTAACCTGTTTGGGTACAACTGCAACAGTCCTCAGGCATACACTTGGACACATATGCACATGTTACAAGTGCTTTGTATGTGCCGATGCAATGTGGCAAGCAGCCTGCCAGCCCTGTCACATGACAGGCAGCAAGACCCTGGAGCTGCTGAGCAGCTGGCCGGTGATCACCCCTACCTCAATTTCCCTCCTCCCAGCCACCGCGGCCTCTGTGTCCCTCTGAGCGTCCTCCACCTGCCGCTGCAGCGCCTTGGCCGTGGCCTGACTGCTCACAGCCAGCTGGCTCAGGGCGGCCTCAGCCCGGGCCACGACGTCAGTCTGGCGCTGCAGCCGCTCCTTCATGACCTCCAGCTCCAGGGTGAGGGACCCCGCCACAGTGTGGGTGCTCAGCTGCTCCCGGGCGGTCCACTGCAGTCAGACATACTTTCTGCGTGACTGCCAGGTCAGGTCAGTACCTTCTGACTGGGAATTCAGGACCGGCCGACTCCCCTGCTGCTGAGCTGCAGCCGGGCCCTGCTGCCCTGGCCCCCCCAGCTGGAGGGACTTGACAGGGACCGCTGGAGGGTCCGTGCAGGGAGGCTGTCTGTCACTCAGGCGCAGCAACGCTGGTGGTGTCCTGTTGGACCGTGACATGTTGGTAGATGCCATGTCATGATGATGGTAATGATGATGACTGAGAAGTGTGACAATTTCATGACCGCCATCATTCACTGACACAATGGCACCAGGCGGAGGCAATGGAGGGCTGACTGCTGGTGGTGGTGCAATCCAGGTGGCATGGCGCCATCGTCATCTTCATCACCTCTATCACCACCGTGGTCATCATGACCCTTTGGTCGAAGTGCCCTTTGGGAGTGCGAGAGTGAGTGGCATCGCAGTAGGTATCAGCAGGTGTGAGCTGATATGAGCCTAGTGGCGCAATGCCTCCGAGGAAGCGGCCGAGTAGCGCGGATCCAGAGCCGCATCCGATGGAAAGCCCGCGAAAACAAGGTTCGTCGTAGTCGTGGTGTGGTCCGCTGCAACTGTGCAGTCCGGTGAGCTCCGCGCTGCTCACATCGCTACTGTTCATGCCAGCGCAGGTCCTAGCACACCTCCAGGCAAACAACGCGAGGAGCGGAGGGCTGAATGGAAAACCCAGCGACGACAGGTGTGCACCCGCACCCGCCTTGTATGCCTCCGCACTGTTAGTGTCCCCGCATTGTGTCCCCGCATTGTGTCCCCGTGTGCCGGCCTGTCAAAACGTTGATTGTAATGCAGGTCATCAAAGTCCCGGGTGGCGCCGTGCTGCGCGGGTGCAAGAAAACCAAGCGCAAGCTAAAGGCGCATTTCCAGCTGAGGGCCGAGATCCATTCTCAGCTCCGCGTAATCGCCTCCCTTTTCGTGTTGCGGATCTTCCTGACATGCTTGGTGGGCTACCCCACCCCGGGGTACCCCAGCGCCCCTACACCTCCAGCCGTGCAGCCTCCTCGTGCACTGGATGCTGCACCCTTACCCCCACTTCCCCTGCGTGTCCCTGCCCAGCCAGCAGCCATGGACATGGACTGGGCTCCTGAGGCTGAGCCAGAGCCGGAGCCTGAGCCAGAGCCTGAGCCTGCCCCAGCACCACCCACGCTGCGGCCACCCAGTGCTCGCATTGCTGCCCGCCACCCTCCACCGGCAGCACCCACTTGTCCACCTATGCCCCTTGACTGCGAAGATCCAGTCATGTTGCAGCAGCTGCAGGTGTTCTGCCTGTAATTTGCCAACTCCACATTCCTCACCCCCTACAACCAGCTGCAGCGGCGGCCTGGGCGCCCAAATCAGAACCTACACTACATCATCAAGCCTGCCTTTGACGACCCCAGCAACCAGGAGCTACTAGCCAAGCTGCAGCAGCTGGGCAGCGTCAACTTCACCGGTGACCACAACACCATCAGCCATCACTCCATGCAGCTAGCGGTCGCCATGCAGCAGCACTACTCCAACCCAGGCAAGTGGTGGTGGTGCATAGACTCTGGACCTGGACCTTGACATAGACCTGACCTGACCTGACCCTGACCTGACCCTGACCCTGACCTGACCTGCATGCATGCAGAGCGCTATGTCAAGCTCTACGCCAAGGCTGCCAGGGCCCAGCTAGGCGGCCCATGTGGTGCCCAGTAGTAGCCCCCCGCAAGCCCCCACAGGCCCCACGCAGCAGCCAGGCAGCCACACAGGCAGCAGCCTCAGAGCCTGGGCCCAGCACTCCCCTGCCAGCCAAGCGCAGCAAGCGCACCAAGGCTGAGCCAGAGGCAGCTGAGCCCACAAAGGCCAAGGGCAAGCCTGCCAAAGCCAAGCCAGCACCACAGCCGGGCAGGTGGCTGGACAGGGACTGCAATGCAGCTCTAAACATGCAGCGCATTGGGGAGAGCAAGTGGCGCCCACTGGAGCTGTGCTACTGGCCAGAGCAGGGGAAGCTGCCAGCCAAGGGCAAGGAGTACCCTGGCTTGGGCTACAAGCGGCTGCGAGACAAGCCTCCCAGGGCCCAGCAGCAGCAGCCTGCTGTGGCACAGTAGTGTGTGCCCCCCCATGGGAGCTGTCATCAGCTTTCAATTAGTGCATGTTTTGTCATGCCAACTCTACGTCATAGCCCTGTCACAGGGGTCAGGCAATAGTGTAGGTGGTAGGCGACCATGACCATGTGTATGCCATGTATAGGCCATGAGCATGCCATGCGATGGCAACTCCACACAGACAAAACATTGTTTTGTAGTGGTTCACAATTAGTGTGTTCGACTGCAATGAAGGCTCAAGGTTGAGGGCCTAGGTGCTGATGGTTGCTTCTGCTTGTTATGATGACCACGGAACAAGCAACCATGAGCGGCAAAGTGGCAGCAACTGACTGTCTCTGGACTCGTCGCCTGACATTGTGTGGTGGTAGTGCTACCTAGGGGCAGTACAAAGTACAAAGTGCCCTAAGGCGTGAGATCTATCAACCCAGCTGGGACCCCATCCTACCCCATGCTGGACCAACATCTACGCTACTTTCACCCACTAGAGTGTAGGAGTCAGGAGAGGGGGGCTGGGCTGTGGGGTTGCCTCCTGCTCCTCGCCGTGCGCTAGCAACCGCTCCACGGAAGGTGGCACCCCCATTGTTGGGGCCCCCGTATGGCTGGTTGGCATGGGGCCGGAACCTGCAGAGTGGGCTTGCATGGTGTGTCCATGGAGTGCACGAACGCTTGCATGGCAGTGGCGGGAGTGCATGTAAAGTGCATGTGCATGTGCACGTGTAGCTCAGCCCCAGACCAGCCAGGGCAATGTTTTACTCGCCTGCTGAGTGTGTTGTCGTGTTGTGCACGCTGAGCGAACAGTGACACTGTGCACCTCATCCATTTGGGGGCCAGAAACACAACTGCCCCAGCCAGCGCATCACAG
Organism: Haematococcus lacustris; assembly: GCA_030144725.1. NCBI lineage: Eukaryota > Viridiplantae > Chlorophyta > Chlorophyceae > Chlamydomonadales > Haematococcaceae > Haematococcus > Haematococcus lacustris. The sequence continues at coordinate 20,507 of JASKMD010000419.1, forward strand.
TCCACCAGCACTCACTGCCCTAGGTAGCACACAGTGGGCCTTGTTCAAGACTCACCGTTGCAGGACGGTTGCAGGCGCGCTGCCAGGTCTCACGTGGGCGTGTCTGTCGTTATCTTCGCCATGACGTCTGACATGAGCAGGGGATATAGCCGGTGCCCTGTGCACTGGGAAGGCATGGCCAGGGTTCAGGGCCCCTGCATTGTGCTGCAGCACGGCCCGCTCTGACATCACCAGGATGCTCTTGTCTGCTGACTGCAGGAGACCTGGGGCATGGTTGGCTTTGGTGGGAGGGCGTGGTGCAGGTGCGGGTCCCATGCCTGTCACAAAGTCGTTCCTGCAGCAGCGGGGGGAGCAGCCCATGTCAAAGGAGGAGATAGCAGATCAGGTCTGGAGATTGGCTGGGCTGAAAGTAGCCTTGTTCTCCCCAGAAAGGAAATCCCACATCCCAAAGTCAGCCTGCATGGGCAGTCAGCATTTTCACCAAACCATGTGGCCTAGGCACCCCCTGTAGTTGCATTAGCAGCCAGAGGGTTGACCAGCAACAGCTGCTGTCACCACACCACCAGACAGAGCCAGAGAGGCAGAAGATGCTGAGGGTGTGACGACGACAAAGGGAGGCACAACCTTACGAGGTGGCGCCCCTCACAGGTCGGTGTTGCCATACAATGTCGTGCCTTGCCTATCTGTGTGGCTGTCAAGTACTGACGCAATACACCAGCTTGTTTGTGTGCGCTGATGTAAGTGCTGGTCCCAAAGAACGCCAATCTAGGTCCTCCTTTCAGGACCCATCCAGGTGGTGATCGTGCCCAGCAGAGCTCCGCCTTGTGTCGCTGCAACCCCTGCCCTTGTGATCTACCCTGCACCCTCATCAAGCCATGAAGGGCGCTAGGGCTGTGTGACATTCACACCTTAGGCTCGGGCCCGCTGCCACTCCACCCTGTAATTCTAGATCACTGAGTGAAGGCCAGCCTAATCAGGACCACAACACACTGCGTGACGTCCAAATCTCGGGCACTCTGGACCACTGCCATCCACAGCTGCGCAGGCATGAGCCAACCTTCTTCAGCTACCGCAGCTTGTGACCTCCTCACCATCACCCAGCTACCCCTGCACCCCTCAGTAATGTATCATGACAGCAGCAGAGTGAGTCAGGCACTGCATGCAGGCACACTGTCACTACCTATGCGGTGTGGTCCACAGCCCAGGCCCCTGGTGGGGCCAGGAGGCATCAGCTCACCATCGCTCAGTGAAGGTGCCCAGTCTTCCCTTGGAGCTGCGAGGATCCCACTGTACTGCATGGACAGCCAATAGGGCGAAGACGTTGGGATGGACTTGTATGAATTCAGCGACCATGCCCTGCAAGGTTAAATGGAGCGAAGCAACATATTCGATGTCATGCAGGAAGAGACTCTGCACGGACGTCAGGATAGTGTGACAGCAGCTGTGGCAGTTGTATTGTATGACACCGCTCTGTACAGCAGCTGGCAACCGTAACCGCAAGCGGAGGAGGGCATTGGCACGCACCTGGATGCGTAGGCCATGCGCGCGCTCAACAAAGCTGACAATGTTCTGAATCAAACGGGTAGTCTCAGCTTTCGCTTTTTGTGACGCGGGCCGAGCTGCGTCCTGGCGAGCGGAGTAGTCGTGATCCAGGGGTACGTTTGATTCGTCGCCTTCAGGACGGTCAGCAAAGCAAGCCGAGATGGCATCCAACCTGCAAACTGAATCTGGCCTACATGCCCGTTGCTTGACGCCACCCCGCCACCCCATGTCCCACCGCTGCGCCGCTGTGGGTCTGGGTAGACGCGCGCCCCTCACCGTTGTGCGACGACACGAGACCGCGAGCCTCGAGCAAGCCCATCGACACCAACTGACTCTCGACCAGCAGCTCGTCGGCAGTGAGCGGCCGTCGCTCCTCAGTGTCCTCGGAGAACCCTGTTTGTGCCTGCACCGCACGTAGCAAGCCGCACCATCGCATAAACACCTCGTCCTGCACGGAGATGGGGCTGGACCTGGCGCCGCCCGGGCGATAGGCGCGACCCCTTGGTTGGGACCAGCGGCCAGGAGCAGCATTGCAATGGCTCAGACCACCTGCTCAAGCCCCAGGAGCAGGAGCCTGTGGCACAGTGGTGTGTGGTAGACACTGGTCCAGGTGTGCCAGAGATCAATAGAACATGATTGACATGCCATCATGTCAACTCAGACATGCAGGTCAACAGTGCCACAGGTGAGCTATAATGCTGTGACCTCACCCGGAACTAGGCTATAGCCCTGTCACAGGGGTCAGGTGATAGTGCGTGACCTCACCATGTCCACATAGCACGCGGGGTCGTCCAGGGCATGTGTGTAGCGGGAACTGAAGCGCCGAGTGAACACGGTGCAGGAGTCCTTGTCTGGCCCGCCATACGTCACCATGTAGCGCAAGTCACGCAGGGGTACGGTGTAGGCCTGTGGGCAGGGGGAGTGACAGGATGTGCAGGCATACTGGGTATTAACCCAGGCACCCTAGCAACCTTGGCAGCTAGAGTCAGGCACCAGCATTGGGTTGAGGCTATAGGGTCAGGCACCGGCTTTGGTAAAGGTCCCCCACGCAATCACGCGGTCGATCGCAGGAAAGTAGCGGGAATAGGGTGTGAGCACCGGCAATGCTGGGCGATCCTTGCCTTGCTGACTGTGGCTGGTGTCAGTGCCACTGGCCTGGCCTGTCTGCTTTGACCAGCCCAGGCATTAAGGGGTGTAGGGGACTTGCTGTGACTCCACAGCGTATCACAGGCATGCTCCTCTCATGCTAGCTGCTTCTGGGCGAGCTCCTCCTGTGCTGCTTCAAGTCCATGCAGCATGCACTCCCTTGGCCTGTCTGCCTCGCCCACTCTTAGTTGGCTTGTTGACATGTGCCATGCTGTGCGATGTCCGGATTCACCACATTACTCAGAGATGAGCCAGCATGATATCCTAGGGCTGCTGGCTACTCCTCCCATGCACATTCATTGATCCCAGTAATTGAGAACAGCAGGAAACAGGCAGTACGCCCTGTGTGGTGTGTTGACTGACACGGGGTGCTGGTTGTAATTGATGAGGGAGTGACGCATACTTGCATGCTTGCTTGTGTGCATGGTGTTGTTCCTGGGCTGGTTACCTGGATGCAGAAGGGCAGCTCCACGCAGGGGTCTTTGGCCACCAACGCCTGCTCATAGGGGCCCAGGGTCTGGGACAGCTGCACAGCCAGCCAGGCAAGGACAGGATGCTGCTGAGAATGAGGATGGGGTGAAAACAACTCGTGACAAGAAATCTTGAAAACGTGAACACATGAAAACTTGTGTAAAGAATGAAAGCAAGGCGAGGATGAGGGGACGCGAAGCAGGTGAGGATAAGGAGGGTGTAGGGGAAGGAGGGGGAAAGGACGGGCAGGAGGTATGGGTGAGGCACGGCAGTGTGGGAAAGCAGGAAAGGAAAGGCGGGCAGGAACAGGGCTGCCCGGAGCAAGGCGTGCTGTGCTCCGGGCCATGCAGCGGATGACTCACAAGGAATTGCAGCTCATGCTGCTTGAGGGGCCGAGCTATGCCTGAGCTGTAGTGGCCCAGCGCCACATATTGGTTGGGGTTGGCTGTTTGGTCTGCGGTCTGCAGGCAACGAGGCAAGCAGGCCGGAGACATGTCAGGCAGCAGGCAAGTCAGGCAGGACTGGACAAAAGCAACATACAAGGTAATCTTGGTGATGCACATGCATTGCATGAACAAGGGATAAACTTCAACCGGTGTGCGCCCAGGAGCTGGGAAACAGCTTTGGGCAAGTTGGGCAAGTCAGGCCAAAATGTGCAAACAAGGCTATACAAGGCTAAACAAGGTTAAACAAAAGTGGCTAAACAAAGGTGGCTGTGTTGGCCAGACCAGGCAGCTCTGCCAGCCAAGGGCAAGGAGTACCCAAGCCTGGGCTACAAGCGGCTGCAAGAGCAGCCTCCTGCTGTGGCACAGTAGTGTGTGCCCCTTCTTGAACTGTCATCAGCTTATATATCAGTGCATGTTTGTCATGCCAACTCTAGACTAAATTATGTTACAGGGGTCAGGCAATAGTGTAGGTGGAAGACGCCCATGCCATGTGCATGGGTATAGAACTCCCCACAGCCAAAACACCGCCCCCATGTAGTGGTCAATAGTGGTCCCTTGAGGTCCCTAGTGGTCCCTAGCAGTAGTCCCTTGTGAGGGAGAAGGTGCTGCCTTGCCTCCTTCAATGGCCATGCTGGGCAGCCAGCTGGTTTTGTAACACAAAGGTCAGCGCTGGGTTGTGTACTGCAACCAGCTGATACAACCAGCTGTTGTAACCAGCAGCCGCTGAGTCTGCGTAACTGGCCTGAGACCAGGCCCCAAGGGGTGCCAGTAGAGCAGCAAGCTAGTGGCTCACAGGTGTCACGAGGTTTAGTTTGACCAGGGAGGTCACAACCTGCTAGGTGATGGCTTGACATGTTTTGTTTACCTGCTGGCCAGTGAGCTTGATGAAGAGTCCCATGGGGCTGACTTCTGCAGCAAAAAGGAGCATTCCCTGCTGACACCCTTGACATCTACGCCTGTCAAGTCCAGCTGTTATGGGATGGCCTGACCCTGGGCCTGACCCTGCTGCCTGAACCTGTGCCAACAGTCACCTACCATGAAGAGAACAGCGTGTAACCACTCCATCGCGATTTGTGTAGAACCAGCCAATTATGCGACCACCGCGGATGATTGCTGCAAAGTGCAGTGCGACATGTGGCACTACGGGTGGATGCTGCGCTCTAATGCAGTGCTGCTATACCCGTGTCTGGGATGTTTAAGCGCAGTTTCAACCCGGATACCTGCGACGAGGCAAAAGGTTGAGGCTGACTATTCGCCCGCCCCGGCCTCGCAATGCGCCAGCTGAGTGCGCCAGAACTCACGCTGACAAATAGCTCATACAGCCCGGCCCAGTTCTCGGCAAAGTCGCCGGACATTTCTCGAGCAGCAGCCTTGCGCAAGGTCAAGGACCGTTACATTTGCGAGGTCATATGCAAGATAAACAACAAGAAAGAAATCAGTGCAAACATTGCAGCATGTGAAGATGAAGTCTACATCAGGTTCAGCTGTGACACGCCCTGAGGAAAATTCAAATTTTGACGAACGGAGCCCATAGGCCACGGATAGCAGTTGCGCCTGGTGCGTTGTAGTCGTCCTTTTGCGCTGTATCTCGCTGATGGTTGTGCCTGGCCTGAAGCCTGTGGCACCCTCCACTAAAAATGTGCCTGTGGCGCAATCTTGCTATTGGGTGCTAGCTATTGTAAGGTCGTACGGGTCAGAACGCCCATCGCAGCACCGTGCAGCATCACGTGACGGTCCAGTGGAGCGCGACGGTGGCGGGAGGTGCATCTATAGTCCTAGTTCTATCTAGTAAGTGGCGCAGCACCATCAAAAGCGGCATGCCCCATGCCTCGATTGACCGGAAATTGGTGTTCCTGTGACTGGCGCCAGGCACTAGCCAGGACTCCATCCGCGACCATTGTCACACACATGTGTCCATAGCAAACACATTTACACAATAGGTAAGGTTGCTGCAACATGCAAGTGAGGTGTGAGTGACAGCATCACAGCAAGCCCATGGCACGCCCAGCCATGCCACAGCCATGTTAACTAATATAATGGTATGCCACTGAGCTAGTGGCCTGTTTGCACCCAAATGAAACTGCAGCCCAAGTTTCATGTGGCGCTGACGATGCGTTAAACACTAACATGGGTATGTAACCTCCTAACCTCATGTCCTCTCACTACCACCATGTGCCATCCTATTTGGCTGCAGGAAGGCATGCCACGGTGTCTCTTTTGAGGTGTGTGATGGCAAGCATGGGTCTAGTTGGTGACAGGTGACATGTGCACCGCTAGAGCATCCAACCAGTCACCTATGTGCATGTTCCGTACTGGCTTCACGGTGGACTGCCCATTGCCCACCACAGCCCACAACTCTTGCAGCTGGTTTTTCAGCAACTTTGAGGTGGTTGGTGGCAGCTTGTTGCTAGCTAGCTTGCAGCGGTACAAAGCTACTGCCTGCAGGTGCCTGCCCTTATCTGTAGCCTTGTCCGCTGCATACTGCTTTGCCTCCTCTTGCTGCATGGTGGCTGTTTGCCCACAGGCTGACCGTGCCTCTACAGATGCCAGGCTGATAGTGATGGACCCCACGCTTCTCTTGCAGACAGATGTGGAGGTGGCAGCAGTGGGTGAGGGGGTGGCAGCGGCAGCTACGGGAGAGGGGTGGGCAGTGACAAGCGAGGGTGATGCTTTGCCAAAGAAGGCTACAGCTGCAGCCTGCTTGTCCTCCTTGCGTTGACGCTTGGCCACCCTGTCCTCCACCCTGCTCTCTGCTAGGCTCTCCCGTGTGATGTGAGGCACCCAGGTGTCCAAATCCTCAATGTGCGCCTTGACGTGAGCTGCCACCTGTTCTGGACTCATTTTCTCCACGCCGCTGCTGCTCAATGGCTTCAATGCTGTCTCACACGCTGCGTTGGTGATGTGGGCTGGTTTGTACAGGAGAGCAAGGAGCTGCTCCAAGCGGGAAGACAATACGCCAAGGAGGTACGTGCGCTGCAAAAGGCAGGCGCCAAGGGGTGTGATGTGCTGAAGGTGCTGTTGTGTAGCTTTGCATGCTTTGCATGCATGTGGGCAGGTTGTGGGCATGGGCGTGAGCAAGCATGTGCGCATGTGCATGTGTAGCCACTAGAATCTGCCCCTTACCCACTTTGTCCCATGCCCTTGTCCCCTACCAGCAAGTCACCGACAAGCTCCTTTGATGGTGGCCTCTCGAACATGTCCATGCCACCACAACTGAAATGCCCTAACACTGCCCATGCCGCTCGTTGCCGGGCTGTGCTGTCAGTGTCCCCCAGCTGGGCGATTGTTGATGCTGATGTTGGGGTATCTTACCATGAAGCTTGGCGGTTTGGAGGTGACATTGGTTCCTTGGTAAGGCTGTGTGGCAGAGGAAGAAGGGTCCTGCATGACGAGCAAGATCGAGGCACGGTTGAGGGCTGAAGTTGTTGTTTGTTGTAGCCGTTCTCTACCTGCTGTTGATCAAGCATTTCATTGTATATTATTGTGGAGCTTTGTAAGTACCAACCTGTCGCTCAGCTTTGGTGGCGCCCCCTGCCCAGCAACTTGTAGGCCGTGCCGGATGGCGGCTACTTCCAACTCCATGGAATGTTCATCCTTCTGATGCTGCAGCGGTTGTGCCCGTGAAACCTGCAAGAAACACACAAAAATAGCATGCACCATGGGGCATGCACCCTGCATTAAGGATCTGCAACAAGGAGGTCCACAGAAACATGTGGTGAAAACAAACATATGATGCATGGCCACTAACCTCCAGCACTGATTGTGTGGCGGGCCCATCGCTGCTGCCGGACACCGGGCGTTGTGCGGCAGTTGACACCGGACACCGGACACCGGACGTTGTGTGGCCCCTGCCCCTGATGGTGGGTGGACACTGGGCAGGACCTGCAGCCACATGCGCCAGTCCAGCCCCCTGCCCCTGCAGCCCTGCCCCTCCCTGCCCCTTGCTGCTGCCAGCTGGTGGTGGGTGGACGCCGGGCAGGGTGAGTTGAGGCGATGGTGCTTCATTCGCAGCTTGGTGCCGTTTCTGACAAAGCTGTACACAGCCAAGGTGAGCAATGAGGGCGAGGTCTTTGGCTTCACAAGCCGCTTTCAACTGGCTGTCCACAACACTGGCTGGCCCAATGACATGCAGCTTGTACTCTGGGGCACGAGTGAGGCTACCCTTAAGGCGCAAGGCTTCATGACGCAATCGCCATGCCACCTCCATCCCATCCTCCCCCTGGTGCACACCCACAGCTACCCATGCATAGAACTCCCTGGTGACGGTGGAAGAGATTGCCGCTTCGCGTCGTCTGGGCTGTCTCGTGAATGCGAGCCGTCGCGGGACGCGGGTTACACGTGTAGTGTGAGATTTGGCAGGTTAAAGACTAGCGACATTGCGTTCGCAAGTACAACTGGTTCGATCCCAGGGAGCCCCGTTCTAAGCTCTAGCCATTCTCGCAACACACCGCTGTAACCCAACACCCTAGTCGGAAGTCACCGCCTCGACTGGACCGGCCTTCGAGCTTGTGTCAAAAGGTCATCTGACGTTGCGTCCCCGCACGTTACAGCTGGTTTCCGACCCCGAGCATTTAAGCTCGCGGTCCAGTCAACATGACTTCAACTACCCAAAATGTCGCTTCGGCGAACAAGACCAATGGCGCCTCTGGCGTCCTTCCTCCAGCTTCAGCTGTTGCAGCTACAGCGGAGACGGGTCCTGCACTCGGTGCAGCACCGGAGCCGGGCGAGTTGCCCGCTTCACTTCCCGCAGGAGGCCAACAGTTGGCTGAGGAAGAAGAGCTTCTGGACGAGTTTGGCCTGGACCATTTCGACAGCACTTCGACTCCAGTCGACGAGCTCAACGCGCAAATTGCCACCCTCCAGGCGCAGCTGGTCGCAGCGCAGGCCAACAACCAGCAAGCTGGTTCGCTGGTGAGTCCTCTTGCTGCTAAGCGTGCTGCTAATGCGGCTTTGCTGTCAGCTAGCCCTAGTCCAGCTAAGAGGCCAGTCGAAGTAGCGTCGCAGCTAGTCAGGCCTTTGGCTGCTGCTCTGCGCGCACTCCAACACTTGACTGCTGCAATGCACCAGCCTGTTGCGCAGAAAGATGTTGCCTCGGGTTCACCCGGCACTTCGAACCCTCGCACACTTGCTGCTGTGCGGGACAAGTATGCTGGGGTTCGCCCCACTGCTGCGCCCCTGCCTGCCAATGCCACTGCTGTTGCTGGTCCTGATTCCAACTCACGTCGCGGGTTGCCCGTGACTGAGCGGTGGACTGATGCCAGTTCGACCTCCGGTCGCCGTGCTCTGTCATTCCTGGAAGACCTTGAAGCACACTGTGTTGCACATGGCCTGGACCCTGCTCTTGCTCTGCCCTCTTTCCTGTCAGGCAAAGCCAGGGATGTCTGGTTCCAGTCTGTTAGGGACTCATATTGAAAAGGAACCGGCTCACGGGTCTTGCATTACAGCAGCAGGGGCAAACACAAGTTAAAAACTCTAAACTTCAAACTCCAACCAGAAACCAGAAACCAGCCCTAAGACCCTTAATAGGGGCTCTAACTGTTTCCCACAACACTCCCACACAGGTAGAGCCCCGCAAAAAAGACAAACACAGCTAGGTCCATGACACCAGAGAACAGCTCCCACAAACTCTAGCAGACATCAAACAGGTCTCCACAGTTCCACCAGCTCCCACTGAGCCACAGAACTGCACAACCTAACACCAGATCAAACGGGTCTCCACAGCTCCCACCAGCTCCCACCGAGCCAAAGGACTGCACAACCCAACACCAGATCAAACGGGTCTCCACAGCTCCCACCAGCTCCCACAGAGCCACAAGACTGCACAACCCAACCTCCCTCATTGCGACAGCCTCAGCTGCGCACAAGCCGAGCACTCCGAGATCCCAGCGTCTCCTCTAGGCCGTCCTCGACCACCTCCCACAGGTCGTTGTAAATCAGGTGCGACTTCATCAGCAGCTCTCAGTCCTCCCCGTTCGACTCAATCAGCTTCTCCACCGACGAGCGCAGGCCCTCCCCGGCCATCCAGCTCGGAATGCTCACCGATCTCGCACGGGCAGTGGTGGGCCCATAACCTGAAAAGGAACCGGCTCACGGGTCTTGCATTACAGCAGCAGGGGCAAACACAAGTTAAAAACTCTAAACTTCAAACTCCAACCAGAAACCAGAAACCAGCCCTAAGACCCTTAATAGGGGCTCTAACTGTTTCCCACAACACATATGCCCTGACCCACTCTGGCTACCCCACATGGCCCTACCTGTCACAGCAGTTCCTTGAGTTTGTAGGGGAGGACCTCACCACTGATGCTGATGCAGCACGTGCTAAGCTCCTTGACTCAACTCACCTGCGTATGACTAATGGTGTTGCCCTGTCAGCATACATTACTGACTTCAGGAACACCCTCACCTTGGCTGGCAAGGACTGCATGACAGATTCCATGCTTGTGAATGTCTTCCAGCGTGGCCTGTCAGCAGACCTGCGTGGCCCTGTTGCCAAGGATCTGCGTGCCCTTGTGGCCCCCACTTTGGATGAAGCCATTAAGGCTGCCATCACCAACCACAAGGCCCTTGTGGCTGCTGCTGGCTCTGGTGTGCATCCTGCCTCAAGGCGCCCGGTTGCTGCTGTGCACCAGGTGGCCCAAGTGCAACGTGGGCTGCAGAACCTGGCCAGGTTTCCTGGTCCACCTCCTGGGCGTCCTGCTGCTCCCTCTGCTGACAGTGAGGGTCCCCCTCCTGCCAGTGGCTACTGCTACCACTGTGGATTGTCATCCCACTGGACAAAGCACTGCAAGAGGAAGGCCTCTGGCATGAGCAAGGAAGAGGCCATGAAGGATGCTGGTACCTGGGAGCTGATGCAAGACCTGAAGAAGGGTGGCTCTGCCCCCTACAAGGCTGCAAAGCGTGACCGCAGCCCTGACCGTGGTGGTGACCATGCTGGTCCCTCCAGGCAGTACCAGGGTAGACGCCCTCAGACTGCCAGGATGGAGGCCAATGGCATGGTGAAGCACTTTCAGAAGTATCAGCGCAAATAGGAGTTTGCTCAGCCAGTAAACCAAAACTGTGCTGAGTACTCTGAGGCATGCATTGTGTGTGAACCTGCCCATGTGCTGACTGCTGCACATGCTGATGGGGAATCCCTGCACTTTGCCTTTGCTGGTCACCTGAATGAGCATCCTGCACGTGTCCTGTGTGACACTGGTGCTACCCACAGCTTTGTCAGTGCATCATTTGCTGCTGCACATGTTGTACCTGTCCACATGTTGAAGCACATGCAAGAGTGGCATGCTGCTAACAACACTGTGTTGAGCTGTTCCCAGTTTGTCAAGGCTGAGCTGAGATTGCCAGGTGTTACTGTACCCTGCCAACTCAATGTCATGCCTTCCCTCTTGCCAGACTTTGATGTCTTGCTAGGGAATGACTGGTTGAATGAGCATGAGGCCGTGATGTCATACCAGGACAAGACACTCAGCCTGGCATGTGACAAGAGTGAGCCAGTAGTGCTGCCATGTCCTTCTGCTGGTGTGTCTCAGTCAGGGCAGTCTGCTGTAAGCAACCCTGCCTCTTTCCTGGTCAATGCTCTACGTGCAAAACCCCCTCTGGCTTCTGCAAAAGTTGCTGCCAGGTGGTTACGAAAAGGAGGCACAGGTGTCCTGGCCCTGATCACTGTGGACAATTCAAGTACCCCTGATCCAGCTCCAGCTGAACCTGACCTACCTCCAGGTGTGTCCCAGGCACTCAATGCTTTGCTGGATGAGTATGCTGATGTGTTTGCACCCATCACATCTCTGCCACCTGAGCGTCCTGTGGGCCATGCCATCCCCCTTGTGCCTGATGCACGACCCTCTGTGGTACCTCAATACCGCATGAGTCAGGATGAGCATGCTGAGCTGAAGAAGCAGGTGCAGGACCTACTTGCCAAGGGCATGATAGAACCAAGCTCCAGTCCTTTTGCTGCTCCTATCCTGTTTGTCAAGAAGAAGTCTGGTGAGTTACGCATGTGCCTTGATTACCGTCAGCTCAACAAGATCACCATCAGGGATCAGTATCCACTGCCCAGGATTGATGACTTGTTTGATAAGCTGTCAGGTTGCACTGTGTTTTCTTCCCTAGACCTTCAAGCAGGTTACAACCAGATCAGGATCACCCCTGAAGATGTGCCCAAAACGGCCTTCAGGACCCCTGACGGCCACTACCAGTTCAAGGTACTGTCATTTGGGCTCTTCAATGCACCTGCTACATTCCAGCGTGTCATGAATGATGCCTTTGCACCAGTCCTGAACCAGTGTGCCCTGGTGTACCTGGATGACATCTTGGTCATGTCCAAATCTGTGGACGAGCATTTGAAACATCTCAGAAAGGTCTTTGACCTCCTGAGGCTCAACAAGCTCTTTGCCAAGCAGTCCAAATGTGAATTCATGCGTACCACGCTGAAATTCCTTGGCCATGTCATCTTTGCTGGTGCAATTGCTGTGGACCCTGAGAAAATCAAGAGCATTTCTTCCTGGCCTGTGCCTCAATCCCTGCAACAGCTCCAGTCCTTCCTAGGTGCTGCTAATTTTGTGCGCAAATTTGTGCATAATTTCAGTGTCCTAGCTGCACCTCTCACAGATCTGTGTGGCAAAGCTGGTGACTCATTTCTGTGGCACAATTGGCCTGCTGATGAGCTGTAAGCCTTTGCTTCCCTCAAAGCTGCTGTTGCCCAGGTCCCCATGCTACGTCTACCTGATCACACCCAGCCCTTCCAGGTCTACTGTGATGCCTCACTCCAAGGAGTAGGAGCAGTCCTGATGCAAGATGGCTACCCCCTTGCATACCTCAGCAAGAAGCTGTCTTCTGCTGAGCGTAACTACACCACTGGTGAGCAAGAGCTTCTTGCCCTCATCACTGCATGCAAGGAGTGGAGGTGTTACCTTGAGGGTGTACCATTCACACTCTTCACCGATCATAAGCCTTTGACTGCTCTGCCCACCCAGAAGGTGCTGTCTAGACGTCAGGCTAGGTGGATGGAGTTCCTGTCACGGTTTACATTTGACCTGCAGTACCTGCCAGGTGATGCTAATCCTGCTGACCCACTGTCCCGGATACCTGCTGGACCCCAGGACTGTGCCATGGTGTGTGTTGTTACCACCCGGCGGCAAGCTAAACAGTCTTTGGAGAGGGGGGAAGTGCGTGTGGCGCAGGCTCTGCCCCAGGTTCCACCTGTGGGTACTCCCTCAAATGCCCCCACTGCCGTTGATGCTTTGGCCCCCCGGCCCACAGTGTCTGATAACCCTGTTGCTGCTCACCATAGTAGGCTCCCTGAGCTTGAGGCCCCATCTGCTGCTGACACCTCAGTGCACTATCCTGCAGCTCCTGCCCACCCATTGGAACTGGCTGATCACCTGGTCCATGGCTACCGGCTTGACCCTGCGTTTACTGCTGAAGCTGACTTGTCTGGCATGTACATGGACGACCATGGCCTGTGGCGGCGCACTGGCAAGGGCACAGTGATGGTTCCCAATGACCCTGAACTGCGTGAGTACATTCTGCATGAAATGCATGATGCTGCCTATGCTGGTCATGTGGGTATAACCAAAACCCTTGAGAGGCTGTCACGAGTGTTCTACTGGGACACCATGCGTGCTGATGTCAGGCACTATGTCACTACCTGTGATGCCTGCCAGCGTGACAAGTCCTCCACACTGAAGCCTGGTGGCTTACTCAACCCACTGTCCATTCCAGATTACCGTTGGGAGTCAGTGTCAATGGACCTGATCACCAAGCTGCCATCTGCTTCACATGGGTTTGATGCCATCTGTGTCTTTGTTGACAGGCTCAGTAAAATGGTGCACTTTGTGCCCTGCAAGGAGAGCATGAATGCCAAGGGCTTTGCCCGTCTGTTTGTTGACAATGTCTTCAAACTGCATGGCCTGCCAAAAGACATGGTCTCTGACCGTGGGCCCCATTTCCACAACACTTTCTGGCACCATGTGCAGAAGTTGCTGGGCATGAGGGGTTCCTTGTCTTCCTCCTATCACCCTCAGTCTGATGGTCAGACTGAGAGGTACAACCGTGTGTTGGAAGAGATGCTACGTCATTACATCTCTCCCACCCAAGCTGATTGGCCTGACTATCTGTCACTTGCTGAGTTTGCTGTGAACAACTCATGGCAAGGGTCCATCAAGTCTACACCGTTCCTGGTTAATACCGGACAGTCCCCCATTACCCCTATGCTCCACTCTCTACCTGACAAGGGGCGGTGCCCTGAAGGCCTGTCCTATGCTACTTGGTGGCAGGAGGCTGTGGCTAAGGCCAAGCTATGCATGCAGGCTGCTCAGCAACGTCAAGCTGCCTATGCCAACCAGGACCGTCGAGATGTGCATTACAAGGAAAGGCCAAGGAGTACCTGGTGCAGTGGGAAGGCTATGATGCCGACCACAACACCTGGGAGCCACGTTCCAACTTGGTTGGCTGTGACAAGATCCTGGCTGAGTACAATGCAGCTCACAACCTGAAGTAAGTCCTAGGCCATGCATGCTGGTATGCTGCTGGACTTTGGCATTCTCAGCATGCTTGTACCTCTGGTCAGCTGCTACCTGTGTGGTTATGGTTTCCCTGTGTCTAGTCGGCACGATGGTCTTTGACCGCTCCCTAAGCTATGACCTGGTGCGCCCTTTGGGTTGCCCAGTAGCTAAATCAGCATGCTGTAGGCAATGCGAGTCACGTGGTTTTACCCGTGGCGGAACGGAAGCCCCTTTGGAGGGGGAGGAATGTAAAGTGCGCACCTCTGGAAGAGATTGCCGCTTCGCGTCGTCTGGGCTGTCTCGTGAATGCGAGCCGTCGCGGGACGCGGGTTACACGTGTAGTGTGAGATTTGGCAGGTTAAAGACTAGCGACATTGCGTTCGCAAGTACAACTGGTTCGATCCCAGGGAGCCCCGTTCTAAGCTCTAGCCATTCTCGCAACACACCGCTGTAACCCAACACCCTAGTCGGAAGTCACCGCCTCGACTGGACCGGCCTTCGAGCTTGTGTCAAAAGGTCATCTGACGTTGCGTCCCCGCACGTTACAGTGAGAGGACATGAGGTTGGGGGTTGCATACCCATGTTAGTGCTGAGCGCATCGTCAGCGCCACATGAAACTTGGGCTGCAGTTTCATTTGGGTGCAAACAGGCCACTAGCTCAGTGGCATACCATTTTATTAGTTAACATGGCTGTGGCATGGCTGGGCGTGCCATGGGCTTGCTGTGATGCTGTCACTCACACCTCACTTGCATGTTGCAGCAACCTTACCTATTGTGTAGATGAGCTTGATACTGACACATGTGTGTGCCAACGGTCGCGGATGGAGCCCTTGCGAGTGCCTGGCGCCAGTCAGAGAAACACCGAAATCTGGTCAGTCAAGGCATGGGGCATGTCGCGTTTATTGGTATCACGCCACGTACCTGGGCAAACTAGGACTAGAGATGCACCTCCGGCTCCTGTTGCGCTCGACTGGACAGTCACGTGATTTTGCAACGCGTCCCTGGAACAATTTGTGCGATGCCCAGTGGTAGAGACCACTACTATAGGCTCATCCGCGGGGGAACATGTTCGCCCACCACCATCGCGGCCGTACTAGAGGCCAGCGACACAGACACGGCTTGAGCTATAGAGCGGGCTGGTGCAAACGCGATGTCCTGAGGTGGCCTGTGTGACCCAAACTGACCCATGCGAACATTTTATCAGGCGTGTCACAGCTGAATCAGGTGTTCCCAACTGTTTAAAAATGACAGGAAACCGACCCCTGGTAGTAGGACGGCTGTAACTCTGCACTCACTGCGCCAAATAATATGCTAGATGATTCACAATGTAGCCAACCCGGCCAGCTACCTTTCACCCATCCAGAATAATTATCCAGTCAGTAGGCCGTGCACAGCAAAGCATCAAAGTTAGTGATTCAAATTTTAGCCGTTGCGGAGCATGCAGTCATCGCTACGACCTAGCGCTGATGGTCAGATTACGCGGAATAAGTTACGGCTGCCAATGTGACAAACGCTATCGAAAATAGTGCAGTAGGTCACCCCCGCCATTGGCCCCGCAATTCACTTTTTGGCACCGTCTTTGATCCGCTGCATGTAATTCTTCCACCGTTGGGCTCTACATCTCACAACGGTGTCGCTAGCAGGTTAGGCCCTCTTATGTTGATTGTACTGCATTGTCTCAACGACTTGATTAGCTTCGCAATGTAATTCTCCATCTGTTTATATGCGTGTCGCAACAGGAGAGATGAATTGGTGGCCGGAGGCATTTCCGTGCCGAGCAGCCTATGCTGCCGTCGGACTTGCAACTCGCGATTACATCCCAGGTAAGCACGGGGTGCTGTTTGTTAGTGCGTATTGCATACAATGTCAACACATGCAACCAAATCTGCTGACCTCCACAGGTGCTTGGCAGTTGTGAGAATCAGCATCAAACCCACACCAGCCCAAGGGTCTCCCAGGCAGCAGTGCAGCAAGGCAATCAGCCATTGAAAACAGTGAGCAAGAGGTGAGTAAGGTTGTATTATACCTCACCTTGTCTAGGTCAGTTTGATGTTCACTCGCACACTTCCGCAACGCATGACAGGCATGAACAGCTGAGGGTAACACACAACTGTCATGAGCCTTAGTTTCGAACTTTTTCTACTTTTTATATGTGCGCATATTAGCGAATTATATGCTCCATGCACTGACATGCAAGCAGGCGTACTGCACTTGTGCCGTTGGCTTACGGCGTGCGGAGAAGGATTGCTAGCCTCGCCTTATGATGTGCGTGAGTCTTTTAGGAGCGGAAGGCACAGGTCAGGTTTGGGCGGGCGCCGATCTGAGCTAGTGTTTTGCGGCTGCTGGGTGCCGCATTCGCCTGTTACACCCGACTGCGTCAAAACTTTGTCACGAGCTACACGGAGATTCGCGCCCCAGACCGTCTCACATTTGCGGGGCCAATGGCGGGGGTGACCAGTATTGATAGAGTACTTGCATGAACATTACCAACCCCATGTTGGGAACGCCCGACTCTACATCGTTAGACTGATTTGGGTCGAACAGCAAAAGAGGCGGCTATCAAACTGGTGATCAATCTCAGGCGATGGCATATCAAATACAGCAAGCAGTGTCCCACCATGCAAATGCCCACACGCATGCTCTGTCTGGCTGCCGGTACAGGTCTAGGAAGGGAGTTATGCGCCAAACTACACACTAATGGATGTAATGTATCAATGGATCAATGGACTACACACTTGGATGATGAGACTTAATGACTCAATGGATGTAATGGATAGTGTAATGGATCTCACTCCAGTTGGATGGCGACATGATGCACCCCCCAGCACGGCCACTCCGCTTGGATAATGTTGCTGAATCCCTCTCATGTCGCGGAATAAGAAACGCAAGCGCCCCGTTTCCCCCGCACAGAGTGCAACCGGTAAGCCGGGACGCTTGACGAAAGGCTAGGGACCCAACGCTAGTTGACGACGCGACGCAGCGTACCCCACGCGACATTGCAACTCCATACATCAAGTTGTTGCGCGTGTGGTATGCCAGCCCATGTCTACAGGTGCCAGTGGCAGTGGGCAGCAAGATGATGAGGGGCAGGGGCAGGGTGAGCAAGAGGTAGTTTGAGAGCGTCGCCTGGTGATCAAGGCTGGCCTGCGTGGCCTTGTGGAGGCAGCCCGGCCTGATCTCAGCCAAGCTGAAGTAGACACAGTTGTGGCAGAGGTCAATAAGCGCATGACCATGGGTAGCAAGCAACGCTGCCTAACAGCCGTCCTGTGTCTAGCTGTGCTGCTCCAGTCTTTCCTAGGCCAGCCCACTCAAGGCTTCCCAGCAGCAGGTCCAGCCCCAGGCCCACCTCCCCCACCTGACCCAGCCTGCCCTCCCTATAGTCATCCTCGCCTGGTCACACGCACCTCCCCCCGCTCTGCAGCCGCCCCAGCCCAGCTGCCTCCCCCAGTGCAGCTGGGCATCTGGGACCCCAAGCTGCTGGCACAGATCAAGGCTGCCATGCAGCTGCTCACCACTGCTGCCAAACTGCTGCCCAGTGAGGGGCCCCGCCCCGCCCCGCCCCGCCCCGCCCCGCCCCGCCCCGCCCCGCCCCGCCCCGCCCCGCCCCGCCCCGCCCCGCCCCGCCCCGCCCCGCCCCGCCCCGCCCCGCCCCGCCCCGCCCCGCCCCGCCCCGCCCCGCCCCGCCCCGCCCCGCCCCGCCCCGCCCCGCCCCGCCCCGCCCCGCCCCGCCCCGCCCCGCCCCGCCCCGCCCCGCCCCGCCCCGCCCCGCCCCGCCCCGCCCCGCCCCGCCCCGCCCCGCCCCGCCCCGCCCCGCCCCGCCCCGCCCCGCCCCGCCCCGCCCCGCCCCGCCCCGCCCCGCCCCGCCCCGCCCCGCCCCGCCCCGCCCCGCCCCGCCCCGCCCCGCCCCGCCCCGCCCCGCCCCGCCCCGCCCCGCCCCGCCCCGCCCCGCCCCGCCCCGCCCCGCCCCGCCCCGCCCCGCCCCGCCCCGCCCCGCCCCGCCCCGCCCCGCCCCGCCCCGCCCCGCCCCGCCCCGCCCCGCCCCGCCCCGCCCCGCCCCGCCCCGCCCCGCCCCGCCCCGCCCCGCCCCGCCCCGCCCCGCCCCGCCCCGCCCCGCCCCGCCCCGCCCCGCCCCGCCCCGCCCCGCCCCGCCCCGCCCCGCCCCGCCCCGCCCCGCCCCGCCCCGCCCCGCCCCGCCCCGCCCCGCCCCGCCCCGCCCCGCCCCGCCCCGCCCCGCCCCGCCCCGCCCCGCCCCGCCCCGCCCCGCCCCGCCCCGCCCCGCCCCGCCCCGCCCCGCCCCGCCCCGCCCCGCCCCGCCCCGCCCCGCCCCGCCCCGCCCCGCCCCGCCCCGCCCCGCCCCGCCCCGCCCCGCCCCGCCCCGCCCCGCCCCGCCCCGCCCCGCCCCGCCCCGCCCCGCCCCGCCCCGCCCCGCCCCGCCCCGCCCCGCCCCGCCCAGCCCAGCCCAGCCCCCAGCTGTGATTAGTCTGCAGCAGGCATCCTCGAAAAATTGATCACAGTGCATTACACTTGAGCAAGTTGCCGCCTTCACTATGATACAGCTGCGGAGCTACATCAACTTCTACAGGATCCCACACAAGCGACGTGTGAAGCACCACATTGAGCAGCGTGTACTAAAGCAACCCCTTCCTCACGTCCAATGCTTCGTTCGGGGGGTGCTGCTGAAGGGCCCTCTCTTTTTGGTGCTTTTGTGCTAGGGTGCTTTAGCAAGGGACGCTTGAAAGGGGTGCCTGGTTATGCGCCATGAAGCGATGGCCCAGCTTTGGAGTGTGAAGGCTTTGCCTTGCCATGGGGTGCTGGTTTGGGGCTTTGCCAGGAGCCATGAAGGCTCGAGTGGAAAGACATATGGTGCGGCGTTGTTGTTGCTGGGGCTCAGCTTCTTTAAGCATGGTCCGTGACTTGCAGTCGCCCGTAAGCACACCCGAGATAAGATTGTTGTTGGCGCCGCAAGTTAACCCAAGAATGTGGGCCAAATGCTTTATGCCTTCAGGATTTGAACCCGTGTCATCCGGGTAACCCGCATATGTAACAGTTACATGTACGTACTTGCACGTACATAAGACGCTCCCTAGATATGTGAAATGAACATTGTGACCCCTTCTCACTCATGCATACGCACAACCAACCTCTCACACACACACTCCATAGCCTAAGTACACACGCATTGAGGTACACAGGAACGAGAGCATGTTTGTGACCAGTTTTCTTGGGCCAGAATTCCATGGTCGCACAGATCAATACAAAGCTGCCCTGGCATCAAATTGATACTACTCACTCTGTCACTCACTCTAATGTAGCATATGGTTTCTTTTTCTGCTTGGTCGTTTTCAGTAGCCTGGAGTGGGTAAGGGAAGAGAAGACGAGGTCACCAGGGCAACACATCAGCCCGGCATCCAGAAATCCATCTGTGCCAGAGGAAGGTTCAAGACGCTGGTGTTCACCTGTGTGCACACACCACCAGCAGCGCTGCTCCTCATGCCTGCACCTGACCCTGTCAACACGATGTGATGATGCAGCATCCTGGTGGTGCAGCTTGGCCCACTGCTGCCTGAGGCTGTGACTCACCTGATCCCAGGGCACGAAGCAGCAGGTGTTGGTGCCGCGCTTATGCTCCCTGCCATGTGCATGCGGTGCCCGCTCCGGGTCAAGGTCTTGTTCCCCGGGCTGCTGCTGCTCTGTACTGGGCTGGCTGCTGCTGGAGGCACTGCCATCCAGGGGGGCTGCCCTGCCCAGCTCATGATCAAACGAGACTATGGATAAGATGTCAAGCCGGTTGTTGGCTCCAGGGCTTGTGGATCGCAAATGGAGCCGAGATCTAATCTCTGTGGAGCGACAGTTGGGGTAGCGGATCACTGCCCACACCTGCCATGTGATGCACACACACACACACACACACACACACACACACACACACATGTACACCACAGCCTTAGCTACAGAGTCCAAATAGCATCAAGTAGGGACACAGGAGCAGATGTGTGATGGAGGAGAGGCTTGCTCAAGCTCTGACACACATGAGTCATGATAGAAAGCGGCACATGCATGTTTGAGGTAAAAGCGGCCTTTGACAGGTGTTGTGTCGTGATGAAGGAGATGACGGTGACATGCAGGGAGGGGTGCTGAGGTGGCATGGCTGTGCCTAGTGCACCTACCTTGTCCTCCTTCAACACATATCGGCCACAGAAGACATCAGGTGAGGCAGGCTTGCATGGCATGGCTTGGGTGTCTTCCACAGCCTGCTGGCTGGGGCTGAGGGTAGCCAGGGAGCGAGCCACCTTGGCTATGGGCAGTGGGCTGGTGCGGTACAGCAGGCTGCCGTCAGGTAAGAAGCGGTAGTACCTGGCATACAGGCAGCAAGCGGCAGGTCTGCCACCAAAGGGCTGCACATCACCTGTTTCCCGGCAAGCAAGCATGCTAGCTGGGGGTGCTGTATGGCTGTGGGCGTGGGTGTAGTTCAGCTAGGGAGTAGTGGATCTGTGTTGGTGCATGGCAGCGTGTTAGTGGTGAGTGGTGGTGGTGGTCAGGCCAGCTGCTGGTTTTGACACCTCAACCTGACAGCAGGCAGCCTGAAGCAGTGCACACCAGGGCATTAGGACAGCCGGACATACAGCACCTAGGCCCTCAACCTTGAGCCTTCAAGGCAGTCGAACACACTAATTGTGAACCACTACAAAAAAGTGTTTTTGTCTGTGTGGAGTTCCCATCGCATGGCATGCTCATGGCCTATACATGGCATACACATGGTCACGGTCGCCTACCACCTACAACATCGCCTGACCCCTGTGACACACAGCATGAACCCTTCTCAACACAGTAGTTTGCAGGCTCCATGTCCCATTCCTTGCAACCTGAGGCCTATCTTGGCAGGCCTTCACATGGCTTGAACGCTGCTACCCCAGCTGTGCTTGCATGCGCTGGAGCTGGTGCATGCTGTTGCTGCTGGTTGACTGTGAAATCAGTCACCTGAAGTAGACGACAACATGCACAGGGCGCCGCGAGGACAGCTCCACAGCGCCGGTGCGAATGTAGGTGTTGCGCGCCACATACACCCCGTCAAACCGCAAGTGAGGGTGTGACATGAATGCCAGTTTCCAGGAATTCCTGAGAGTACGTATAAGAATGGGCCATGAGGGCACTTGCACTGACTGTGTGCACAAGGAGCAGTGCCTGGCTGCAGCTGCACTGTGATACCTGCATGAGACGTGCAGCACTCAACACCTTGCGAGTGTTATTGACAGCTGCCACTGATCAATGCTGTGTGCCGACGATGATGACGGCACCAGGTTGCAATAAAAATCTGGTCAATGTCGGCATTCAGCACAGCAGGGCACACTCACCTGTACTGACAAACCAACTGCTTGAGGGAGGCTGTGTCTGGATGTGTAGCCTGAAATGCGTCTCTGCAAGCCTGCTCCCACAGCTTTGGATGCTGCACATGGTAGGAGCGCAGCATGCAGGTTGGGTCCATGCTGGGCGGTGCACCCTTGCAGTGCTGCTCACCTCATACCTGGCACAATACACGCCAGTGGGTGCATACGGCAGCAGCTTTCCCAAGGGTGTACGTCCCAAGCTTGCCCAATATCTTCACCTGGACTTCATCAGGCAGCAGCTGGATAGGTGCAAGCTCCCTCTGTACCTCCTGCAAAACACACAGCGGTGATGATCTATGAGATACATGAGGCACATAAGGGTTGCTATGGCACGAGGCGTCAGGCATCAGGCACAAGAGCGTGACCAACGAGCGGCTCACCTGCCCGCCAAGCCGTTGATGAGTATTTGGCTTGACACGCACACCCAGAAGCTGCAACCATGGCCGCGAGGCAACGCGATGGAAATAGCCATCTGAAAACACCGAGTCTGGACGTGCCACGATTACGCTAGTAGCCATAAGCGTTGCGCAGCAGCAAGTGCCACCGCTAACCCGCTAAACCGCTAAACCGCTAAAAGTGCTCATGTGTGCTGTGAAATGCAGTCCATGCAGCGGTATTGTTGGACTTTGTGTTGGATTAAAAAAATGGACTTGAAAATGGACTTGGAGCAGATTGGTCCGCAGCTCTGTCATACAAATACCTGTATGACAGTAGACCTGAACGGATATATCAACCATGCTGTATCCCTATCCTCAGCAGTGAGAGCAGTCCACAGCAGTGAGAGACAGCAGTGAGAGCAGTCCACAGCAGTGAGAGACCGGTGTGTGTCCCTAACCTAGGAGTCGAGATTGTGTCGATTAGCAGCCGTGCTTGTGCACTTTGCATGTGTTTGTTGTGGTCAAAAGCTTCATGCGGGGCGCTGAGCACACTACTACTGCCCCTGCCCCTGCCCCTGCCCCTGCCCCTGCCCCTGCCCCTGCCCCTGCCCCTGCCCCTGCCCCTGCCCCTGCCCCTGCCCCTGCCCCTGCCCCTGCCCCTGCCCCTGCCCCTGCCCCTGCCCCTGCCCCTGCCCCTGCCCCTGCCCCTGCCCCTGCCCCTGCCCCTGCCCCTGCCCCTGCCCCTGCCCCTGCCCCTGCCCCTGCCCCTGCCCCTGCCCCTGCCCCTGCCCCTGCCCCTGCCCCTGCCCCTGCCCCTGCCCCTGCCCCTGCCCCTGCCC
The DNA here is from genome assembly GCA_030144725.1 of Haematococcus lacustris. NCBI lineage: Eukaryota > Viridiplantae > Chlorophyta > Chlorophyceae > Chlamydomonadales > Haematococcaceae > Haematococcus > Haematococcus lacustris. The sequence goes on from JASKMD010000419.1 coordinate 43,212, forward strand.
CTGCCCCTGCCCCTGCCCCTGCCCCTGCCCCTGCCCCTGCCCCTGCCCCTGCCCCTGCCCCTGCCCCTGCCCCTGCCCCTGCCCCTGCCCCTGCCCCTGCCCCTGCCCCTGCCCCTGCCCCTGCCCCTGCCCCTGCCCCTGCCCCTGCCCCTGCCCCTGCCCCTGCCCCTGCCCCTGCCCCTGCCCCTGCCCCTGCCCCTGCCCCTGCCCCTGCCCCTGCCCCTGCCCCTGCCCCTGCCCCTGCCCCTGCCCCTGCCCCTGCCCCTGCCCCTGCCCCTGCCCCTGCCCCTGCCCCTGCCCCTGCCCCTGCCCCTGCCCCTGCCCCTGCCCCTGCCCCTGCCCCTGCCCCTGCCCCTGCCCCTGCCCCTGCCCCTGCCCCTGCCCCTGCCCCTGCCCCTGCCCCTGCCCCTGCCCCTGCCCCTGCCCCTGCCCCTGCCCCTGCCCCCTTGTATGCTCTGGTAAGCCTCAGCTTAGGCACTGACCTGCCTTAAAAAAACCATACACATGTCATAGAATTTTGCTTATCCGATGTTTTTCGATGGTGGGCTGCATGCGGCCCCAAGATAGCCCACCTATTGATTACTGCGCGTCCTACCCACGTGTATGACCGCAAGCGGGGGCGCCGATGAACGCGAGGCTGACTCTTCGGAGGCAAGTCAACTTAGCTGGGCCTAGCGGAGCCGTGCATCGATGTGCGAAGCGCGTCTGTCAGAGGATGCTGTGCAGCCGACAACAGCTGCAGGTACGTCAGTGTGCGGCCAGCCGGGACCCAGCCATGCCAGCAATCCTCCCTTTAAAACGTCGTCGCGCACCATCGCTTCAGGTAGTCTTTGTGGCGTCAGAGGTGGCGCCATGGTCAAAGACAGGTGGTCTAGCGGATGTGATGAGCGCTTTACCTGCAGCCTTGGTGGCACGGTGAGGCTTGCTGTTCTACACCTTTCATGCACATTGTGTAGACACTTTTCTTATACATATAGTCAATCCTTACCATGCACAGGGGCCATCGAGTGATGACTGTGAGCCCTCGCTACTCAAACTACCACAATGCAGTGGACACCGGCTTGGAAGCGCCTGTGGCTGGGGTGCCCCTCCCAAACCCTCAGCAACAGCTTGCACCGTCATCGCCGACCCACAGCCAGTCGGCCCAGGCACACCCTCACCTGCTACAGCTGGAGATGCCCGAAGCACACGCATCTGCGCCTCATGCACCTGGTTTACCAATTCACCGACCACAAGCCAGCAAGTCACAAGGCGAAGCTGCTACTTTATGCTCTTCTCACCTTATGTCCACCAGTCCTTGCCTTACGTCTGCTCATCCCAGCTCTGAAGCACCTAGCGTCACTCCACCCACCCACACTCAGCCCTCATTAAGACGACCCCCAGAACCCCAGCCGCCTGAGCCAGCGGTCATCCAGCCTCCACCCAGCCCCCACCTGGCCCCCTGCCCCACCCCAAGCTCTGCCCGCTTCTTCTCCCACCACACCCCTGACGGCGTGCAGCACGTGCTGGTGGAGCACCCCTTGTTCCATGCAGACCCTGACCAGCTCGTTGACCCTGGAGCTACCCCCTCAGGCGCATATCTGGACCCCCCTGGGGGGCTGGGGCTGGGTGCACAGGCGCGCTTCAATGTCCTGTGCCAGGCTGCACTGGCTGCCCCAGTGCTGCTGTGGAACCAGCCGCCGCCTGCCACGCAGCCCAGCCAATGCAGCCCCACAGACCCGCTGCAGCGCACCGCACACAGGGTGCAGGGCAGCTGTGTGGGCGGGCAGCTGCAGGGAGGACCAGCCAAAGCAGTGGTGCATGGGCTGGTGCGAGGGGGGCGGCCAGTGGGGCGGCCAGGTGTAGGTGTGCAAGGCAGCTCCAGCACTGTGGGTGATGGAGGACAAGGGGTGAGGCATGCAGCCCTACCACCCAAGCCTGGGTTACAGAGCCACACCCCAGCCCCCAGTGTTGCACCCTACCCTGCACCTGCACTCAGCATAGACCAGGCCTCAGCTGCCCACCCCCACCCTGGCAGTCCCTTCTCATCACACCACATATGCCCACCTGGGGGAGCTTCTCAGGGCGCTGCCCGCTCATCCACCCAGTGTCCTCCTGTGACCAGCCGCCCTCCAGCAGCAGGCTGTGAGGCAGCAGGGCCAGCCAGTCCGCCCCAGTGGCCTGGGGTACGGCCTGTGCGAACTCACCGGCGTCGGCCTGGGCCTCCCACCCTACCCATCTCCCTCCATGCCCGCCTCCATGTGCAGCCTGGCAGCAGCCCACTGGTGAGGCCTGGCAGCTGCACTGAGGGCTCCCAACACCAGGGGCAGGAGCAAGGGCAGGGACTGGGGCGGGAACCGGGCCTGGAGCAGGGGCAGGTGGATGATACTAGAATACAGGGAGCAGCAGTGAGAGTGGGGGGGATGCTGCCTCAAGGCCAACAGCAGAGGCATCCAGGCTGTCTGCCCACCCCTGCGTGGCAGCAGCGACGCCTGCAACGCCAGCAGCACCAGGCGGCACAGGCCAGCGATCCAGCCCACAGCTCGCAGCCCTGCCCCCTCTCTGCCCAAGCCCAGCAGCCCACCCACCCACCCCCGGGCACCTCCTCCCACGCTGCCTTGACCACGGGCCCACAACGGCGGCGCCAGCCCCAGAGCGCGACGCAGGGGGATGTGGTGCAGCCCCCAGCCCCTTGTGCCATCTCCACTGCGCCTGCCCAGCAGCACTTGGAGTACAGTGCATCACATAGGGGACACAGACAGCCAGAGCCAGGGCCCAGTGCAACTCTGGCACAGGGGCAGTGCTTGGAGAAGGCAGCTGGTGGGTTTCCTGAGGGAGCTCCTGGTGGGTTGCCTGCCAGTCTTTGCAACGCAGCCTCAGAGGGAGAGTGTTTGCAGCTGGTATCACAGCAATATCAGCAGGTGCATCCCCTGCAGCACACCCAGCCCGGGCAGGTCCAGAGTCCAGGCACACCGCAGCCACCGCTGCTGACGAACCCTGGTGTGGTGCACTTTACCCAGCCCACAGCAACTACTGCACATGTACCCACAGCCAGCCCCTCAACCGGATCAGTTGGGTCAGTTGGGTCAGGTGTTATGGGGCTGCCAGGGTCAGCCACCTGGCCGCTAGTAATCCCGCCTCAGCTGCCAGTGCCAGCTGGCAGGTTGCACGGGTCAGAGCCAGCCTCTGGGGCCGCTACAGCTGCAGCTGCGGGACAGGGGCTGGGCCAGTCAGCTGGTCCATTAGCTGGGCCCGGGGCTGATCCAGGAGCCGTCGCAATGGCCAAGGCTGCAGCAGGGGCAGCAGAGGCAGGGGTGGCAGCAGCAGGGGCAGTAGCAGGGGCAGCAGCAGGGGCAACAGCAGGGGCTCATCCTGTGGCTCAGTCTGTGATCCAGCATCTGGAGCACACTGCCAGCAGTGCGTCATCAGGTCACTCCTCCTCACTGGGCAGCATCATCTTCATCGCCAACGATTGGCCTACAGGCCTCTTACCCCTGTGGCTGCTGTCCTACCGTGAGCTAGCCGCTAGCCAGCCCCTGGATACACCCCAACACAGCCAAGCCCTACCCCTGCCCCACCCGCAAGAGCACCCCAGACCCCTGCCGCGTTTCAACGAGAAGGGCCCTCCCCCCGCTACCAAGCAGTGCACGGCCTGGCAGCCAACACTAGCTCTGCTGCTCAAGCCATGTCCCACAACCCACCTCAGCAGGGAACCTACCACCCAAGCCAGACGCTACCCCAGGCTCATGCCACACGCGGTGTCAGACCTGCTGCCTGCTAGGAGGCAGGCCAGGGTCAGGGCGGGCCGCACCCCACCAGGGCCAGGGCCAGGGTGTGTGCGCAGTGCGCAGGGCCAGGCTGCACCAGCCTCCGCGCCCAGCCCACTGCCACACTGCAAATGGCTCGGCCACCGCCTCACACCCTCCCACCTAGCCTCCATTTGGCGCCCACGCCTGACCTTGGCCCCCCGCCGCTCTTTGCCCCCTCCCACAGCCCCGCCCTCCCCTGCATGCACCCCTGTCACCTCCCCCTTGGTGGCATTCCAGCTGCATGTTGCCCGCTCCCTGGCTCGCGCCCGCATTGCCTTTGTGCTGCATAACGTGGCCCACTCTGGCCTCTTCTCTGCTGCCAGCTTTTCTGGGCTGGGCCTGCCAGCTGCCAGGCTGCAGCAGCTTCTGACCCGTGTCCCTGCCTCAGGGTCCGTTGACCCAAAGCAGGCTGGGTCAGGCCAGATCAGCTGGCTGCAGGCAGGCGTACTGGCCAGCGACCTGGTGCTCACCGTGAGCCCTCACCACGCGAGGGAGCTGCAGCAGCTGGCCGCAGCTGCTGAGGTGTCGAGCGTCGGTGTTGCCCAACCAGGCAACACCACCCAGACGGCCTCATTGACCTCTGACCAGCTAGGTCAGCTAGAGCAGGACCAGGCAGCCTCCACCTTGCGCACGGCAGCACCCGCCTCACCTCAACCCCATGACCCAGGCGGGGCTCCACCTTCCTCCCAGCTTCCCACTACCCACCCACCCAGCCCACCAGACCCCTCCGCTCCCCACCCAGACCCCTCCGCTCCCCAGCCGCCACCCGCAGCAGGGCAGGCCATGCCAGGTGTATCCAGCCTGGCCAGCCTCAGCCCTCCTCCTCGGCTGCTGCACCACCTCGCGGTGCACGGGGTGGTGGGCATCATGAACGGGGTGGACACAGGGATCTGGTGCCCTGCAGGAGACCCCCTGCTGCCCCGCGCGCTGCACTATGGCCCTCACACCATGAAGCAGGGCAAGGCCACGGCCAAGGCTCTGCTGCAGGTGGGGCAGGGAGCATGGGGAGTGAGTGAGCAGCATCATGGCCACTGTCATCACGGCCGTAACTGTGTAAGAAGGCTGGCTGCTTGCTGCCGGCAAACACGGGACCCAGGCACACCAGCTGTGTGACCCAGCTGCTCGACCCAGCTGTCGCACACACCACATGCTTGCATGGCAACCACTGCCTGGCAGCATCCCATCTGCCGGTGTGGTAATTGTCTGCTGAGGGTGGGCTAGGGAGGGCTGGGGTGAGGCTGCTGGGGGTGTGAGAGAGAGGTGGTTAAGGGCTGCTGTGAGAGGTGGTTGGGCTGCCCCCTGGCAGAGCACCGGTGTGGTGTGCTGCTGTTCTCCCTGTGCTGCTGCACTGCGCCACCTCAGCTCACACCTGGTGTTCCAGCACCCTGCTGCCGCCCTCTGACCCAGTCTGTCCCTGCCTGCCTGTCTGCAGAGCCGACTGGGCCTAGCCCCCAACCCCCACCTGCCCCTCTTCGCGTTTGTTGGGCGGCTGGTGGAGCAGAAGGGGGCGGACCTGCTGCTGGCCGCACTGCCGCTGTTGCTGGGCCCTGCTGCCCCAGGCACTGTCAGGGACCCCAGGCAGGGCCAGGCTGCGGGCCAGGCTTCAGGCCAGAGACCCAGCCAGCATCAGGGGCAGGACGCGCAGCCCGGCCAGGGTCAAACCAAGCTCAGGACGGACCCCTCTGAAGCTGGGCTGGGGGCCAGCCTCCAGGATCAGCTCAGCAGCAGCCCCTATGGCAGCCTCCCACCAGCTGAGACAAGGGCAGCGACAACCCGGGCAGCAGTGCCCTCTTTCCGGCCTGCCTGCATGTGGCCCAGACCAGCCCCCCCACCCTCCTCCTCTCCACAACCTCACAGCCACTCGTCCCTAAACCAGCCTCTCAGCCACTTCGCCAATTCGCCAGAGGAGGGTCCCGACCCACCACCATGCGCAGGGGTGTCCCAGGCCATCCAGGGCTCACCTGTGCCAGACCAAGTTCAGGCAGCTGTAGCCACATTGGGAGCAGCTGCAGCCACCCCCCCTTCTACCGCCCTACATGCCAATCCATATGAGAGCAGTGCACAGGAACCCCCCTCCCCCCTCCTTTACCCCTCCTTTCCCACCCACCCAGCTTCCCCCCCGCTTCCCCTTCCAACCCAGCCACCTTCCCACCCTGGCCTGCAGCTGGTCATGGTGGGCGCTGGGCTGGAGTCTCAGGAGGCTTGCTTGGCCCAGCTGCAGACCGGCTGGGCCGGGGCAGCCGTGGGCCTGCCCGGCTTCAACCCGCCCCTGGTGCACCTGCTGCTGGCCGCCGCGGACTTCCTGGTGCTGCCCTCACGCTGGGAACCCTGTGGCCTGCTGGCCCTGCAGGCCTTGCGCTACGCCGCCCTGCCCCTGGTCAGCCCCGTAGGGGGCCTCATGGACGCTGTCGGGGCGGGGCCGGCGTGCGGTCAGGAACAGGACTGGGGTCAGTGGCAGCAGCAGCAGCAGCAGGATCTGGCGCCTGATCAGCAGCTGGTGGCTCATGCGTGTGGCTTCTCCCTGCCCTCTGCCCCGGGCCCCTCCTCCTCCCCATCTTCAACCCGCCATGCGGTACACAGCTTGGCAGCCTGCATGCGACGGCTGGCGGGCTTGCATGGGTTGCCAGCGTTGGATGCCATGCGGGTGCGGTGCATGCAGCGCGAGGTGTCATGGGGCCCTGCAGCGACTGACTGGGAGGACTCCCTGGCTGCTCTAGTGGGGGCGACGGGCTGCTGTCCAAAGGTAGCAGCGCAGAGTGAATGAGGGCAGGGCAGCGCAGGCCTGGTATGCGGCGAGGTGACCCTTGCACCACCCCTCATGCTTCAGAGGCCTGCTCCAGCAGCTACTGACTATGCATGTTCAGCAGTGCAGCATGTGGCAGGCCTGATATGCGGTGAGGTGAGGGTGAGTTGAGGTGAGGTGGGGTAACTAGTGCCTGGTGGCGGCCCTCTGTGCCTGGCCTTGGTTGTTTCAGGCCTGGCAGCAGGCAGGGAGGAGGCTTGGGCCATGCTTTGTCAGCGTGGAGCACAGCCCCTGGCACCAGGGCTTGAACCCCCCACCTCCCCTGCTCACATGCCGCCCTCAGCCCTGTCGTGTGGACCCGCATGGAAGTCAGGACTGCCATAGTATGTTAATGGTGATGGTGATGGTGATGATGCTTATGGTGCCCAGGACCGCACATGGCCACACAGCTGGGTTACCAGGGCGCACCTCTCTGTCAGTGTCCACAAGTACCTTTGTTCACAATGATGCTGCACACTACCTTAGCCGCCGCCTGTCAACAGATTCAATGGGATCATGATGGCTTCAGCACTGAAGTGGGTTAGCTGGCCCTTAGCGGGCTGTGGCCCCACCTTGGTCGTACTTCACATTTGCACCCCAATAGGGCTGGCGTCCTGGCCTGGCCCTAAGCCCAGATCCCTCGGCTCTGTCATATGCCCATGGTGTGAATACGTACGTCACATTCTCCGCATGGGCCCTAGTGAGAGTCTGCATGGGCTTAACCATGTTGCATGGCTGCTGCTGGTTTCATCTGTCTGTGTTGTGTTGGGAGTTGCAGTGCCTCATCTGATAGTCGCTGGGCTGCTTGCCCGCTTTGTTGGCCTGGTGGCGGGGCACCTAGCGGAACTCCTTGGACACTGCCATCTGTCGAGGTGCTGACATAGAGTGCTTAGCTTGGACGGACAGACAGGTCCGAGTGCGTTTCGGAGAGGCATGGTGAGGCCGGCAGTTTTGCGAGTCATATGCCGTGCTAGGTGGCGGTGTGCCACCCCCAGATTTTGCCAGGCTGTCGTGATGCGTGCGCGGACCAATGATGCATGAGGGTGATGCAATGTCCTGGTATTGAGGCACCATCCTGTTCCTCTCTTGTTCCTTTTGCCCCCTCCAACCATAGTCAGGATGTGGAGATATGCGTGGTCACTGCTGGTGGCTGCACTTCAGTAGGATTGCGGGGCCGGATTGGGTGCCATGAGTCATGACGACTCCACATGACCACCTGCATTGGCGTTGAAGTGCCACAAACAGCCCCACCGGCCCATATCAGCCTCATCTACGATCACCAGCCTGTCAGCTCTGACAGCTCACCGCCTTGGCCCCCACCCACCCTGGCTGAAGCAGGCCGCTGACACTGACACGGCTGACCCGACATGCTTGTGCTAGTGGCTATCCATGAAAATGAGTCGTAAAGATGAGCCGTGAAGAAGCCGAAATAGATTGGGAAAGCTTCAAAGTTGAGCCGGGAAGAAGCCAAACGTAACTTCGAACATGCACAAAACTCATTTAACAAGGAACAACATGTTGAAATGTGGGTAGTCTCACTCACCTACTCCAATCAAGTTGTAGCATCCTCGGTTGCACCCTTGATGACTGCAGCCCCCGTGGCACTTTCCCAACAGACCACTGGGCACCTCATCAAAATTAGCAGCTTAATGCTTTGTAAGGCTGACAGCCTGTGCAAACTACTAGGCCCTATGCATTGTTGCGGGCCCGGCCATCAATGCCCCGCCGGCACTCTGCAGCCCGGTGCAACCACTGCCTGCCCTTGGGCAGCCGGTCATTGACCAGCTTGTAGCGCTGCTGGTACCCCTTGCCAATGGGGGGCAGAGCCTCCAGGTCCGTCCAGCTGCACAGCTCTATGGGGCGCTGCCTGCTCTCCCCTGCAACTTCAGGCACCCGTTGGTGTCCCGGTCCAGCCACCTGCCCCCTGGGGGGGCCTGGGGCCGTGGTGCTGGGCAAGGTGGAGGCTGGGCAGGGGGCTGGTCCTGGGCCGGGGGAGGTGGTGGGGCCTGGGCGGAGGGGGCCTGGGCTGTGGGAGGGGTAGCCTGGGCAAGGGCAGGGGGGTCCTGCGCTGACCTAGGAAAGACTGGAGCAGCACAGCTAGACACAGGACGGCTGTTAGGCAGCATTGCTTGCTGCCCATGGTCATACGCTTGTTGACCTCTGCCACAACTGTGTCTACTTCAGCTGGGCTGAGATCAGGCCGGGCTGCCTCCACAAGGCCACGCAGGGCTGCCTTGATGACCTGGCGCCTCTCTGCAATGACTTCCTTCACAGCCTGCCCCTGCCCCTGCTCCTGGTCTTGCTGCCCACTGCCAACCTGCTCATCAATGAGGGAGGTGCTAGCTCACCCAGCATTAGCACTAGCATATTTCCTAGCCCTCCCCGGGCTCAATTGTTCTCCTGGTTGCTTTGTTGCCCCACTCTGCCCCCCACACAGGGTGCCTGCCACATTGATGCACTGCTGACTGGTGGCGGCTGTGTGCAACTGCACCAACATGGCACTGACACGTGGCCATGGCATTGTTGCATTGTTGCGACCAGAGCCTCACAGCGCATGGTGGGGCCATGCAGCCGCCGACACGTAGCCCTGGGCCTCAGCCTGCTGGAATGCAGCATGCAGGTTAGCTCCAACTTCCTGTTACCACAACTAACTCTAACTCCCACATAACCCTAGCCCTCGCCATCTGCCCTTGGAAGATGCCATCCTGGAAGGTCTTGGTCTGCTTCTGTGATGCGCTGATGCTGCTGTCAGGGCGCAACTTCCACTAGGTGAGGTGCTGGGTGCACAGGTACTCGATGGTCCCATCCTCCTGCCGCAGGTACATTGCCAGCGTCACGTTCTTGCTGTCACTTGGGGCACAGCCCCACACCACGATGTCCTGCCTGCCTGCCTGCCTATGGGCTGATCGTTGTGTACATAAAGTTGCTGTGCTGGACATGACCAACATGCAGTAGGGCCACTCCGGTCACGACGCGGGGCAGACGTGGGGCGCGGAGGCTAATTGCATGCTCGCTGCATGTCAACTGATTCAACTGAACTATTGTCGCGTGCGCGAGTGTACCCAAGTGTTCGTGAGACGCTCCATTCCATCAGAGCTATGCGTGCGAGCTGTGTGCGCAGCGACCGATGTTCACTGCGCAACGAAAGTTCGCTCTGCTGTTTGTCTTCGCTCCAGCCATTTGCAATGCATTGAGGACAGCACTTCCTAGTGGCAGCACCTCGGGTAAGTACCAGCGTGCTCGCGCAGCCCATGCCCCCCCGGTCGCACCAGCTATACCTTCTGTGCAGGTGACGCGTTACCATTAACACAAGCTAGCGCTTCTGCTCCGCCGCCTCGCGTCCCTATCGGGGTGGAGTTCGCGACCCAACACGACCGCCCGCAAGCGGGCTTCACACTACAGGTTGATCAGCGTCCATCTTTGCATGACGCGCCGGAGGCTGCGTGGGGTATGCAGGGTCTGGCGAGCTGGTCGCAACGTCACCTTAGCCAGCTGGGCTATGTGGGCGCCCGACTGCCCTGGCAGTTCAACGGTGTCACCGGATACTTTGCCACGCCCAGCACTGCGGGACAGGTGTCCCTGGCGGGCAATGCCAAGTTCCAGGTGGGGCCCAGCAGCGCCAGGGAAGGGTAGGGCACGGGGAGGTTGTAGACAGGGCAGGGTCAGGGCAGGAAGAGGGCACAGTGTCAAGGTACAGTGCTAGAGGCTGCAGTGCGCTGAGTAGCGGGGATCAACCCCCAGCGTCAGCGCCCTTTTCAGAGCATTGACATACAGACGCATTCTAAGTCGGGGAAGGAGTGGAGGAAAACGGTGAAGCGGTGGTAGGGGTGTTGACTGGTGTTAAAAAACGGCAGTGGGGGCGGCGGTGGGGGCAACGCTGTCCCCCACACAGGGGGGTGTTTATGATGCTGTGCCATACCAGCTGGTGGTATGATGGGTGTGTGTAAGAGCAGGGCCCTAGAAGAGGAGCTGAACAAATAACGCTGGAGATGAGGGGGGCCTGTGGGATGAGGGGGCCCATCCAGGGGGTAGCTGAGGTGCCTGCTTCGCTGGGGTGTGGCTCAACACGGGGCAGCTGGGGTGTGTCTCAACACTGGCCCTTCGCTGGGGTGTGGCTGAACACGGGGCAGCTGGGGAGATGGTGGGTGCTGGTGCTGCCGTCCTGCAGCTGTTTGCAGATGGCACGGCCAAGCTGGGGGCAGGCGTAGCCACCTCTTCAGCTGTCGCTGCCAGCCTCACCAACTCGCGCAGCGACCCCACATTTGACAGGCCCTTCGTGTCCACGCTGGCGTACGTCACAGTGCCTCGTCTGCTGGGTGAGAGCCGCTCTCCCCTGGCTACCCCACTGCCTTAAGAATAAAGTTCAGGTTAGGGTTCAGGTTAGGGTTCAGGTTAGGGTTCAGGTTAGGATTTGGGTTCGGGATAGGGTTATGGTTAGCCCTAGCCCTAACCCTCACCCTCTTCCCCCTGGCCAAACCCCTGCCTCCCCCTGCTTGCCCCCTGCTGCCCCTGCTGCCTCCAACGCTAGCTATCGCCTCTGCTTGCGGACGGTGCCTCCTTGCTGCCACACCTGCACTATTGCCTGACCCCTACACCTGACCCCTACACCTACACTCCTACACCTGACCCCTACACCTGCACTATTGCCTGACCCCTATGACAGGGCTGGTTCTCCAGCACACTGCCGCTGCCCTCCCCGCTGCTGCCTCACAGTCCCGACCAGCTGCACTGTTTCATATCCTCTTGCCCTGTACAGCCGAGCCTCCTGCCACATATGATGCAAGGTCAGGTCATGCAAGCACCTTGTTGGCTCTCCCCTCTGATGCCGCTCACACAAGCGCAGCTGCGCACCGAAGCACCCCAGCTGCATCGGATGCAAGTCCCACACGCCCCCTTATGCCCCCCTCCCGGGTTCCATGCGACTGAGTGCACACCCTAGTGACCTCCCTACCTCCCTAACCCTCCCCTCCACAAGGTTGGGTCCAGGGCCGCACCCCTCCCCCTCACCCTCCCCCTCCCCCTCCAGGCTGGACCACCTTCCCCACAGTGGGCTACAACCTGGCTGAGGGCCGCGGCAACGCCTTCTCAGCCTCCAATGGCTACTTTGCTGTCGGCGAGCTGGCCTACAACGGGCTGAGCAACAGCTTTGGGGTCAGCTTGTCCCAGGTAGGTGGAAACTGAACCTGCTAGTCTAAGGGAGTCCAGCCGACATGACCTTGCATCGGATGAGGCTCAGCTGGACTCGGCAAAGAAGGATTTCGGGACAGTGCAGCTGGTCTGGGCTGTAGGGCAGCAGCGGGGAGGGCAGAGGCGGTGTGCTGGAGCAGCAGCAGGCGTGGTAGCAGAAGGGAAAGGAAACGTCGGGGGCCAGGGGCCAGGGCGGTTGAGGCATCCTTCCTGCTTCATGCCTTCAGCCCTAGTTTGCCACCCCTCTTCATAGTTGAGTGGAGGCGCTCCCTAATGACCTGCCCTGCTAATACCATGCAGGCACAAGCCGGCAGCATGAATGTGCCCCTGGGTAAGTCACAGCTGCCAACCCCATCAGCCCCCACTAGCTTGCTCCATGCAGCTCCATGCAGCTCCATGCAGTCCCACGCAGCTCCATGCAGTCCCACGCAGCTCCATGGGACCTCATGGAGGGTCTGTTGATGCTCCTCTGTCTGTCTGTCTGTCTGGGTGTGTCATGCGGGTTTTGAAGGTGCTGGGTGTGACATGCAGTGTGCGTGTGACCTGCTTGCAGCCGAAGTGGGCAGTGGGCTGGTGGCAGGTCGAGGCTTCAGCGGCATTGAGCAGATTGGAGGAGCCAACTCTCTTACGCTGTTGTCAGGTGGGAGTGCAACAGGGGCCACACTCAGCCTGCTTTGACATGCAGCGGTGGCCTTGGTGACAGCATGCATGTGCCCTGTTGCTGCTGGCCCAGTTCACCACCTACTCCGTGTCCTGCACTAGCTGAGACCTGCAGGGTCAGGGCCACTCAAACAGGTGCGAGCAGCAAACTGGGCTTACAGCTCAGCTTGGCCCATGGCCCACCCACATTGTACAATCCAGCAAAGTCAACCTCTCCTCCTCCTACCACACAGCCACTCATATCCGTTGAACCCACCCGGGCCGCTAGCCCATAGCCTGCTTCAGCCAACAACCCATGCCAGCTGGTTGTAGCCTGAACAATGACTGGGTCTCACAGCACCTTCTCCCTCACAAGGGACTACTGCTAGGGACCACAAGGGACCTCAAGGGACCACTATTGACCACTGCATGGGGGCGGTGTTTTGGCTGTGGGGAGTTCTATACCCATGCACATGGCATGGGCGCCTGCCACCTACACTATTGCCTGACCCCTGTGACAGGGCTGTAGTCTAGAGTTGGCACGGCAAACATGATGTAAGCTGATGACAGCTCAAGAGGGGGACATACTACCTGACACTACTGTGCCACAGCAGGCTGCTGCTGCTGGGCCTTGGGTGGGCGGTCTTGCAGCCGCTTGTAGCCCAGCTCGTGGTACTCCATGCCTTTGGTGGTGCCGGTTGGGCTTTGGCAGCCTTGCCCTGGGCCTTGCCTTTGCCCTGGGTGGGCTGGCTGGGCTCAGCTGCCTGCTCAGCCTTGGTGCGCTTGTTGCGCTTGGCTGGCGGGAAAGTGCTGGGCCCTGGCTCTGAAGCTGCTGACTGTGTGGCTGCCTGGATGCTGCATGGGGGCTGGTGCATGGGGGCTGGTGCAGGAGCCACTACCGGTCTCCACATCAGGCCCCGCACTGGCTGGTCACGCTGCTGGCTCCAGGCTGGACGCAGCAGGCGGTGTTCCACTTGCCCTGCTGGGGGCTTCCAGCCTGCAGGCCTGGTGGCCCTGCATTTGTTCAGCTGGCTCTCACAGGGCTGCTGGCCATTCACTGCTGAGCTGACCCGGGTGGTGCGGTGCTCATCCACAAGCACCACCCTGCCCCACCGCTGGACTGTGCTCCTGGGCCTGCACACCATCTTGCAGCAGGCCTGCTTCACCGCATCAGCACTCCACCCTCCCTAGGTGCCAATGCCAGCTGCACCAAAGAACACCACCAGCTGCTTGGCACGCTTGTGGCGTTTCATGGACACCTATGCCATCTCCTCCTCCAGCCGCAGCCATGCACACAAGGCACACAGGGGTGGTAATGAGGTGTTTTCGCCGGGCCCTGCTTTAGCTTGGCGGTGCCCTTCCAGTTCTTCATTGCGCAATGTGCATCGAGATGGCTGTGACCTGATCAAGCAACTCGTGTTTCCATGGCTGACTATCAAGGATTCATTGACATAGAAGTCATAGACATCGGACTCAGCACCGTGCAGCAACCTGCCCCTGCCCTGCCCCTGACCTGCCCCTGCCCTACCCCTGCCCTGCCCCTGGCTTGCCCCTGGCCTGCCTCCGACAATTCCGTTGGGCCTCATCCAATCCATTGCCTGCAGACCCACGCACAAGCCAGTTTGCTCAATCCATCGCCTACCCCTTCAACATCTGTAAGTCCAGGGACCCTCAGCATGGCCACACTTGCTGCATGACGGTTTAGTGGTTCCCCATGAGATGTGAGCTGTGGGCTGGTCACTCTTTGGTGCCTGGTCACTCAGCATGAGATGGGGCGGCAGGCAAGGGGCTGGGTAGGCCTCGACTGCTTTGGACCACATGGGGCTCAGCAGGAGCTGGGCATGCGATGTGGCTTGGTGTGATGTGGCCATGCAATGTGAGCGACCTAGCTCGACTGATGTGTGACTAATAATACAAGCGCTTGTGTGACTTGCTGTGTGACCTGGTGCTGTTCTGCAGTGACGCCCGCCAACCCAATGACCTGCACCCAAACCATGATTGCATCCGCAGTCACCACCTGGTACGGCTCACCTCACCTCCTGCCCTCTTGCCCTGCCACCCATACCGACCCACCGCCCCTTGCCCCTGTCCCAAGAAGAGTTGCCTGACTCATGAGCCATTCCCATGTACCATGAGTTGCTGGGGACCAATGAAACATGATGTATGACCCAGATGGTCAATTCTCTCTCTGCAAGGCACCGCCTGCTTGTACCGACGTACCAGCTGACCAGGCTGAGCAGCCCTGCGCTGCTGGGGCTGCAGGGGCGACCTCAGCGGGCCGGTGAACCCTACACCGGGCAACCAGCCGCTCTTCATCATCCCCTTCTGCGCAGAATTCTTCAACCTGCAGGCAAGCCCTGCAGCCCCCTGCCCCCTTCATTTGTCAAACCTGCTGACATGCCTACCAACCCCTCCTGACGTTGCTTCCTTGGGCCTTCCTGTCACCTCCCCTACCACCTCACCCTTCTCACCCTTCTTACCCTATCACCCTTCTCACCCTTCTCTCCCACCTAACAGACAGGCAGGCTCCTGGGCCCTGCCTTGCTTGTTTCCCTTCCTGCCTGCCCGAGCGCTCGCCTGCTTTAAGCCAACACCTGCCTACCAGCCTGCTCTCCCGCGTAAGGGTGGTTGCTGGGCAGTTCCTCCAACAATCCTCGTGTAGTAAATATGACAGCAAGAGGTGGAGACGTCGCGAATGCGTCTTTCTCAATGTTGGGGTGTGACTGCAGGTTTTGGACAGTTTTAACCTGTTTCTACAAGACTACTTGGACTACTATTACAACTATGATCAGGTGAGCGAGTATGAATGTGAGAGTGTGAGAGTGATGTCACACACACCATTCCTTGTCCCTGTGTGCTAAATAGAAAAAAGTCCTTGATTGGGTTAACATGGAACAGGGTGTTGCCTGTGGATTACCTCCCTCCACTATAACTTCATCCCTTCAGCTCCACCAAATCCCACTCTTGATGACCACAAACCCATCCCTAGTGGCACATTCCCTACCAGACCACTGAGCATCACATCAAACCAACATCTTGATGCTTGGGAGGCCGACAGCCTGGATAGCTGCTAGGCCCTATGGCTGGTTGCGGGCACATGGCTGACACGCAGCCCTGGCCACCCCATGGTCAGGGCGTGCGTGTGAATGCACGGTATTGCCATCCGTGCATGGCGTTGCATGGGTGCATGGGGCGGCCCCAGGATGGCAGCATGGGTGGGCAGGTTTGCGTCCTTGATACTTGTATGCTAATGCACACTAATGGTTTTCCCTTGTTTCTCTTTTGTTTGTGTTTCATTCACTCATCCTGTGGGTGCAGCTGGCATCAAGGCAGATATGCTGGGGTGCTGCTGCTTGCAGGCCTACTATGACGACTACGGCCTGGAAGGTGGGTGCATTGGCAGGCTTAGCACTTGCCTTTGCATGCAGCTTCCCACCCCACCCCACCCCACCCCACCCCACCCCACCCCACCCCACCCCACCCCACCCCACCCCACCCCACCCCACCCCACCCCACCCCACCCCACCCCACCCCACCCCACCCCACCCCACCCCACCCCACCCCACCCCACCCCACCCCACCCCACCCCACCCCACCCCCACCCCACCCCACCCCACCCCACCCCACCCCACCCCACCCCACCCCACCCCACCCCACCCCACCCCACCCCACCCCACCCCACCCCACCCCACCCCACCCCACCCCACCCCACCCCACCCCACCCCACCCCACCCCACCCCACCCCACCCCACCCCACCCCACCCCACCCCACCCCACCCCACCCCACCCCACCCCACCCCACCCCACCCCACCCCACCCCACCCCACCCCACCCCACCCCACCCCACCCCACCCCACCCCACCCCACCCCACCCCACCCCACCCCACCCCACCCCACCCCACCCCACCCCACCCCACCCCACCCCACCCCACCCCACCCCACCCCACCCCACCCCACCCCACCCCACCCCACCCCACCCCACCCCACCCCACCCCACCCCACCCCACCCCACCCCACCCCACCCCACCCCACCCCACCCCACCCCACCCCACCCCACCCCACCCCACCCCACCCCACCCCACCCCACCCCACCCCACCCCACCCCACCCCACCCCACCCCACCCCACCCCACCCCACCCCACCCCACCCCACCCCACCCCACCCCACCCCACCCCACCCCACCCCACCCCACCCCACCCCACCCCACCCCACCCCACCCCACCCCACCCCACCCCACCCCACCCCTGCTGGGCTGTTGCATCATGACTCGCACCCTGGCTGAGTCGTCCTGAGCCTATGCCTACAGGTGAACCACCCGCAGCAAACAGCTCGGGTACCAATGACTTCAAGTCCGGCGGCAGCGGCCAAAGTAAAGGCAAAGCCAACTCCTCCACGGCCAGCTCGCCTTCGCCGCCAGACGCCACCCACGGCAGTTTGCCGGTTCCGCCCTTGGCATGCCCAGTGGCTGCGAACGGCAGCGCGGTGCCAGACGCCGACCCGTCTGGTCTGGGGACAGAGGCCGCGATCTTGCACACCGTGGCGCGTGTGCAGCCACCTTGGCCAGGCGTGCCGGGAGTCACGCAAGCCGGAACACCGGCAGCGAAGGGCGGCGCCAAGTCACCTGCGCAGTCGCGGCCAAAGAATGGCGCAGATAACCCCACCCCCTCCCAGATCGAATTAGCCTCTCAACCTCGACAATTACCAAGCGAGCCAAACCCCGTCGGCTTCCGTACTGCCTCGTTGCAGCTAGCTGGCTTCGGCGCTCAGCCCGTGAACCTGGCAGTACTGCCAGAGGTGCTCCCTGCCTCGCCAGCTGACCTCGCCTTCAATATTACCGCGTGCCTGGATGCTCTGACCTTAGCGCAACGCATTAAACCGTCACCGACCCCGGGACCGCCCGCTCCCGCTGACCCCGCGGGCGAAGAGGCGATGCCGGCTGTTGCACTGAACACCATCAACGTCCCGCACAGCCATCGAGTCCTCCTGGCAGCGCCACCTACAGGACTCGCACCGTACGAAGCGCCGCAAGTGTCATACGACAACCTCGGTGCCTATTCAGAATACCCGACCTACTCTAGCGCCGACGCGCCCTCGGCGGCCGCAGATAAAGCGAATGCCACCAACACTACTGAGCCGAGGGTAACTGTCGCCAGGTGCGCGCACCACCACGCACGTCCTGACGGGGGCATGGGAGCTGCCATTCCTGCTCGCACCTCATCACTGGCGCCTTGGCTTCACTGCTGATTGCTTTGCAGTCAAACATGACTCATTCAACTTGGCACAACATGTTGGGTTGCTTTGCAGGACGCCGCAGGACATGCTGCCCTCTTCCTTCCGACAGTCTCCTCAGCCCAAGCCACAGGACATCCAGGCCTTGGTCAAGCTGGGCCAGGTGGGTACTACCCTGTGTATGCTGCCGCTGCCGCTGCCGCTGCCGCTGCCGCTGCCGCTGCCGCTGCCGCTGCCGCTGCCGCTGCCGCTGCCGCTGCCGCTGCCGCTGCCGCTGCCGCTGCCGCTGCCGCTGCCGCTGCCGCTGCCGCTGCCGCTGCCGCTGCCGCTGCCGCTGCCGCTGCCGCAACACAGTGTGCTACTCCCTTGCTACTGCAGGCCGTTGCAGCCCAGCTCCAGCAGCTTCCGGGAGGGAGGCTGGCAGAGGGGGTGGCAGCAGTAGCCGCCAATGCAGGCGCACAGGTCGCCGCTAACATCAGCGCAGCGCTGGCCCAGCCGCTGCAGAGCGCTCGCAACCTGAGCAGCCAGGTCGGCAGGCTGGGTGCCCAGGTGGGTCCAGGTCGGCAGGCTGGGTCCGTGGCCCCACATACTTGCATTACAGTATATTTGACATTCATACAATTCTTGGTGGTGATTTTTGGTGGCAGCGGTCGGCACAGGTGGGTGAAGGTGTGAGCAGTCGGCTGAAGAACTGCCTTTGGAAAGGCATATCATGGACGGGGTGTGGGTGGGGTGAGAGGTGGGATGCCAGCGCTGAGGGGGGTGCGGTGCGGTTAGGTGTCTGTGAGGGCAGGAAAGGGAGGTGAACAGTCCATGGGTTTTATGTGTTTTGTCACAGATATGCCATGATGTGCTGCAGCTCCCTGGCGTGGGCGACTCGTCATCGTCATCGTCACAGCTACCAGCAGCAGCAGCGGCAGCGGCAGCGGCAGCAGCAGTAGCAGCGGCAGCGGTCCCCTGCTCCCTACCCATCATGCTGGCCACCCCCTGGGCTCATCCCCCAGGACTCCCCTCCCCTTACGCCCTGCGCCCATGTGCGCACCCCCCCTCCTATGCCCCCCACCTGAGTGCACGCACATGACTGGCCGCCCTCGCACCCTGTGTGCCCCGCAGCTTTTCATGTCGACCTTCATGGGAGCGGCTCAGGCCGTCCTGCCCCTGACCCGCCTGGCATACAACAGCAGCGCTGCCTGGTATCAGGGCGCGGCGGGGGCCAGCAACAAGCTGGTGGACAGCGCCATACTCGGGCTCAGCAGCCAGGTGAGGATGGAGTCCTGAGAGGGGGCGGGTAGGATAGACAATGGCCAGTGAGGGTGGGGTGGTGGTAAGGGTAGGGGTAGGGGTAGGGGTAGGGGCCGGATGTGAATGCCGGTTTGGGCCAGCAGGATGGCAAGGTCAACCATTCGTCGGTCTGCGGCTTTGCCTGGTACAACCATGTCTTCTGCTCGTGCGCTCGTTCACCCGCTTGTTGCCGCGCTTTTGGCCGGCCTCGCATCTGATGTCGCGCCCGACTGCGCAGGCCGACTCAGCGGCAAGCGCCTTCACGCAAGCGGCGCAGGCAGTGCAGGCGCTTGCAGTCACAGCCGCTCAGAGCGCCGCAGACGGCTATACGCAGGAAAGCCAGCGGCTCAGCAATAATCTGCCGCCACCGACGCGCCAGCAGTCCGCGGCTCAGGATAGCGGTGCGCCACGGCCCAGAGGAAACGGCCTCGGCCCGGGGCAGGGCGCACCGACACTGGAGTTGCCGACGTTCAACAGCGCGGGACGGTGACGGGTAGCGCGGCAAGCGATGGGGAAGAGGTGTTTTACACAATGCACATTGTACGTAGTGATAACAGCTCTGGCACTGCTACTTTTGATGCTGAAGCTGCTGGCAGATGTATTGAAGATGATGGGGTGCACTAAGGATGATTGGCGGTATCTATGGTGAGGCTCCTGTATAGAGCTGGTTGCTAGGCGGCCAGTAAGCTTTTGTTTACATGTTATGGTGTCATGTGCGCTTCAACCCGAGTCATCGCGGCCGTCATGCAACCATGTTGGTCAGACGTCACACATTACTGGACACATTCAGTCATCATTCACAAACTCACGGACCTAATCGCAATGCCGACGTCGCATCACACTACCGCGCACTACTACCCCGAAGTGCCCGACGTTTACGACACTCGCTACGCGACAACGCCAGCTTACGCGCATGCAAGCACGCACACAGCTCGGGAGGCCCCCGCAGCGGTGGGCCATGTCCAGGTGGCACCCCTAACGCTGGAGCCGCAACCCTGGGTAGGTTCGGGGTTGGTCTGAGCGGAGGTTGCACGTCCGAACCCCGGGCAGCGCATCCAACGACGTCATTATCCGGCCACTGAGCAACCTGATAGCTCGTCAAGGAGGGCGAAGGGCCGAGCAGCTGCAGCCCTTGCCCTGCCCTTGCCCTGCCCTTTCCTTGCCTCATAGCAGCTGCTGCCACCCTCTCGATGCTTGACATCCGAGGGCGTCAGCTATCCGACCAGCATGCCACAATTGCTGGCTTCATTAGCATGAAATTTATAAGTACTCCCCAGACCCAACTGTTCCTCTGGCTGCTTTATGACCAGTTCCTAGGAGGACAACATCAAATAATCAACATGAAACAGGGTGTTGCCTGTAGCCCGACCCTAGCAAAGGGCAACCCAGGGAGCCAGCATCACTTTCCAAGGCGCTGCATCATGCAGATACCCTATCAACTCACTAGGCCCTGATGGTGCCAGTTGTGGTTGTGGTGTGGTGCCGCACGTCACCCTCGACAGCAGCAGCACTGGTCAGCAGCAGCAGCAGTAGCAGCAGCAGCAGAGATTAGTTACGGTAGGAGCAGTCACCCAGCCCCGCTGTTCGCCAGCAGCAGCACTGGTCAGCAGCGGCAGCAGCAGCAGCAGCAGTTAGTGACCGTGGGCGCAATCACCTCAGCGTCAGTGGCGGTGAGAGCAGTGTGTTGTACCCAGCCACCCAGCCCCGCTTTGCCCAGCCCAAGAAGAGCAGGGTGGAGGTGGTTGGGCCACAGGGTGGGAGGTCAGCCGTCTTCCACTGTGACAGCTGTGCTCTGCACCGCCAGCAAAGGCAGCTGAGGCAGGCCCAGCCCTGGGCATGTGCCACACGGTGGAAGACACAGCAGTGGGCAGCGCCCTGGGGTAGCTGGACAGAGTAGGGGAGGCGGCGCTGAGCACACTACTACTGCCCCTGCCCTGCCCCTGCCCCTGCCCCTGCCCCTGCCCCTGCCCCTGCCCCTGCCCAGCTCTGCTGCCCTGCTGCCTGTAGGTGCGGGACCTGGCCCAATGGTTCAGCCAGAACACGGTGGGCATTGCCAGGGTGGACCTCAAACGCCCCATGTGAGCAACATCTCACACCACCTCACACCACCTCACACCACCTCACACCACCTCACACCACCTCGCTGCCTGTGAGCCTCACCTGACACCACTTTCACCTCCCGACCCTATGCTGCCGCCCTCCCTGTCCTCCCTCCTACACCCACCTGCCCCCTGCCCTCCCACTCTCTCCCCCCGCCCTCTCAACCTCCTCCCCCGCCTCCTCCACCCTCCGCCTGCTGCTCCCCTGGCGGGCATTGTCACCCTCACACTACCATCACCCCTCACCCCCTGCCTGCAGCCTGCTGCTATGACCCCTTGCTTTGAACTGTCAGATCACCACCCGCCCGCTGGCCCTGCAGGCCTCCATACCCCGAACAGTACAACCAGAACAACCTACTGTTCGCCAACTACAAGACACAGCCGCCCCTGCATGGGGGCTATGGAGCGGGGGAGCAGCCACGCAGGAGTGGCTGGGGCAGCCTCGGGGCCTGGGGCAGGGGGGCTGATGCAAGCAAAGGGGCGCTGAGTCAGAGCCTTGGGCAGGGGCAGGGCAGGGCGGGGGAGTCCGCCTGGCCTGGCAGCTGGGCCCCGCCCTCGGCACCTGCATGGTGCGTGGCTGCCATGCAGCTGGTGTGCCCTGGCTCTCCCTCACCTGCATAGGGCCCCTCCCCCTCCTGCCCTGCCCTCCCCCCTGCACCTGCTGTCACCACCATGTTGGGGTTTTGCAAGAATAGCAGGAGCCTATGTTTACAGGAGGCTGAGGTTGTAGGAAGACCCTGACCACCCCCCACCCCCCACCCCGCACCCCCCAATAGCTTGTGTCCAGGTCAACAGGAGGCTGAGGTAGGAGGGAGGGCAGGACAGGACCCCCTACCTACCCCCTACCTCTTATGCCCCAGCTCCCAATCCAGCAGCAGCTTTCTCACCCTGTGTGATTGGGTGCCCCCCCTAGGTCCTGGCCCTCCTCCTCCCCCCCACCCAGTGGCTGCTGCCGGGTGTCCCCCCCACCCGCTGCTGACTGCTGACTGCTGGCTCTGCTGCCAGGCCTGGCGCCGCCCCCGTCGTGGAGCCGCAGTTCGCTGACACGCCGCCCCCCCTGGTGATGCGCTCTGCAGCCCCCTCAGGTGCAGTGGGGGGCGGCTGAGGCGACACAGGCCTGCCATCAAGTTCCGTCACGGTGGCATCTCAGGATGTGCTGGTCGGCTGGGTGCCGCTGGCCAGCTCCCCTCGGTCGGCCTGCAGCTGCTGCTGCTGCTGCTGCTGCTGCTGCTGCTGCTGCTGCTGGCACTGCCGCCGCCACGCACTGCTGCTACTCCGGCCCTGGCAGCCTGATGCTGGCCAGCGTCCTCACCCTCCCCACCCTCCATACCTCGCCGGCTAGAAGCTGACACCCGTACCCACACACTCACAAACCCCGCCCCACCCCTCGCTGGCTGCAGGCGCCAGGGTGAAGATCACCCGCAGCCTGCTGTGGGGCGGGGACAAGCAGCAAGGCACGCGGCGCAGCCCCTTCCTGGACCTGGGCGCCGGCGTCAACATCGACATGGACAGGCAGAAGGTGGATCCGGTGCGTGCTCAGGGCCGGGGCGGCTGACCAAGACCAACACTCCACCCTGAACCCTGCCTTGCACCACACCACACCACACCACACCACACCACACCACACCACACCACACCACACCACACCACACCACACCACACCACACCACACCACACCACACCACACCACACCACACCACACCACACCACACCACACCCACCACACCACACCACACCACACCACACCACACCACACCACACCACACCACACCACACCACACCACACCACACCACACCACTCGACCCCTCCCAGCTCTGCCACACCCGGCCCTGCTCCACCCCGCCCTGCTGAGCCGCGTTCCACCCCGCCCTGCACTGGGCCCTGCCTTCCTCACCTGCAGCCTGCTTCCGCCTCCAGCCCTCCACCCCGCCCCTCCCTGCCTCCTGCTGCTGCTCACCTCCAGTGAAGCCCCGCTGCCCCACACCCCTGCCCTGCCCTGCCCAGCCCCACACCCCTCCCCCCTGCCCTTCCCTGCCCCTCCCCCCTGCCCTGCCCCACCACCCTCCCCCCTGCCCTTCACTGCCCCCCCCCCTGCCCAGCCCCCGCCCCTCGCCCCCGCCCAGCCCCACACCCCTCCCCCCCGCCCTGCCCCTGCCCCAGGTGCTGCGCCTTAAGCTGCGCGGCCTGCTGTCCCTCAAGGCCTTCCCCCTGGGCCACATCAAGATCAGCAAGACGCTGCCGCTGTGGGGCACAGGCATGGCGCTGAAGCTGCTGTACGAGGTGCCGCTGCAGGAGGTGCACCATTTCTACAGGCCGCCAGCCCGCCTCATGGCCAGGTGGGCCCCAGTGGGCCAGGGCTGCCGGGGGGTGGGCCGGGGGCCATGCTGCAGTGGAGGGGTGGAGGGGGGCTTGACAGCTGGTGGGTGGAGGGGAGTGCGCCAGGCTGGGCCTGCTGGGTTGAGGCAGGGCAGAGAGGTGAGACTTGACTGCGACTTGGAGGGTAGCTGAGACTGTGACCCAGACTGAGACTGTGACCCAGACTGAGATTGTGACCCGGGCTGTCAATCTGGGTGGACTTGTGATGGTGGGTTTGGGGTTGAGGGGCGGGGGGTACAGACCAGAGGGGAACGAGGGGTCAGACCAGGCTGTCCGGGTTGTGGAGCTCAGCTGAGGCTGTGGGTTGTGGGGCAAAGGGTTGAGGGTAAGGGTCGAAGTTGGGTTTGAGGGGGCTGGTGAGGATCAACCATGTGGAGCAGCCCTGGCAGTCCAGGGCCTGTGACGCAGCCACTGGTGCAGATGCTGCCGAGGGGGATTGCGGCATGTGGCTCTGCTGCTTCCTGACCCTTACCTCACCCTGTTCATTCGGCTGCCTGCAGGTTGGAGCAGAGCCCTGGCTCGGGCCTGCACCTGACCCCCACGGGGCTGGAGCTAGACCAGACGTCCTTGCAGTTTGGGCGTAACATCTCGCTCAGAGCGTCGGCAGGGCTCAAGTTCCCGAGGTAAGGAGTGCGGGGGGGGGGGGGGGGGCGCTCATTCATTCGCTGCGTCGCCGAACCCGCGGTTGCAGTTGTTGCCACCTTTGCCTCACTCTATCGCGTCTCTCATTCTATCGCATTTCTGGCGCAGGGGCCTGCCAATCGAGCCTGACAACGATGACTTCGGACTGAAGGTGCACCGGTTGTCACTGAAGACGCTGTGGTAGTTTTGGCGCTGCTTAACACGAGTCGGGAGCAGGAGTAACATGACAGTTGTGTCAGCGTTGTGTCTGCGTTGTGCTTAACACTGTTGTGAATCAATTGTCATGCTGGAAAAGTCGAGCAATCATCTTAACGACAAAACAGCGTGGCAGCATGTAAAATGTACAGGTGAAGCAGCAGCGTGCAACACAGAATGGCAAAAGGGAAGTTGCGAAGAGGGGCCGGATGCATCATCGCATCAACTCCCCAAGGAAGATGGTGCGGTCACTTGAAGCAGAGCCTACGATGGGCTCGCTGGGGTGCCACGCCACCTCGTTCACGCTGCCGCTGTGACCCGGCAACTTGTACTGCATCACACACGTTCGTGCGTCCCACACATAAACCTGCAGCGATACAGGCAGTTTAACAACAGGTGCATGCCGTCATAAAAACATGTCATCGTCAGAAGCGCAGCAGGCCAAAGGGGAGGGGCTAATGCTGTTGCAAGAGACTTGAGAAGTTTCCAGCAGCAGATATGCCCTCATCCTGGCGCAGTTCCCTTGACGTGCTACACGGCCCTGTGTTGTACACATAGCCAGGCCTGCCAGGCGGTCAGTCCCTGGCACCCACCATGCGGTCACTGCTGCCACAGGTGATTTGGGACCCGTCAGGCGACCAGGTGCAGCGCAGCAGCAGCTTCTCAAAGCTGTGCATGTGGCCTGCAGCCAGACCAGCATGCACCTGAGTATCAGGGCATAGCTGATGAGCATCAGGGTGCCGCGGCAGTGCAGCCTCCAATTCTTGTGCCCTTTGTCTATGCAGTGCGGCTTGCAGCTCAGGACTGGATAGGCGACACCTGGAATTGCCAATAGCTGTAAGCGCAGGCCCCAAAAGCAGCCCCAGGGCAGGTCATTGCTGCGTAACTTGCTTCCGCTGCCGCCTGCTGCTTCCGCTGCCGCCTGCTGCTTCCACTGCTGCCTGCTGCTGCTTGCTGCTGCCTGCTGACGCCGCTGCCTGCTGATGCCGCTGCCGGCTGATGCCGCTGCCTGCTGTCGCCCATACTTGCCACCATTGCCTGGGTGATGTATGTGTGGCTGCTGCTGAACCCGTTGCCTGCCTTACTACAGGCTCCTCCCTGGGGAGACATGCCCAGCTTTTGCAGCCAAGCAGCACTGCTGCCTTGCGACCCCCACCTGACCTGCTGGCTGACACAAGGACACAAGGACCGCAAGGAAGCCGCTTGCATGCCACCCCTAGTGCCCCTGATGCCAGTTGGCGACTGTGTACACTAGCACCCAGCATGTACACTCCCCACTGCAGCTGCCACATTGCCTGCACACAGGCCCCAGCTCGAGTATTAGCAGCAGCTGCTCCAGGACCGATACTGGCTATGCCTTGACAGCCTGGCGCTTCCATATGGCATCACATGTCCCTGCCCTCTGACTCTGTTCTGCATCAGTACAAACGTTAGTCCAGGAGCTCCCTGGCTGACCCTGTGGCAACACAGGGCTGCCAGCAGCTGTGACCCACCTGTGAGCAGCTTGACGCAGCGGTTGACTGGGGCAAAGGGCCGCATGTCCCACACCCTGAGCGTGTTGTCCATTGCGTTGGACAGCAAATGGCTGCCATCAGGGCTCAGAGAGATGCCTGTCACGGTGTCGCTGTGCCCCTTTAATGTGATGCTTACACTCCCCTTGCGCAGGTCCCACACCTGGGAGACATACATCAAACAGCTACATCATGTCACTTTGCCTGCACCACTGCTTACCACGTTGCACTGGCTGTGCTGCCTCATCACCTTGATGGTGTTGTCCAGGCTGCCAGTGAACACCTGGTCCCCAGCATCGCTCATGCCGACACAGGTGACCTGCACCTTCTCGCTGAACGTGGCAACAGAGCGCTTCAAGCGGAGGTCAAACACCTTGGCTGAGCAGTCATCGCTGCCTGTGGCGAGAAGGGGTGGCCCTCGTCGCAGCGGGCATACGCTGTTAACAACTGCTCCATGCTCCTTGATATTCTTTATTTGCTGCCCTGTATGTGCGTCCCAGGCCCTCACGGTCTTGTCCGCTGAACATGACACCAGCTGCTCGCCGTTGGGCATCCAATGCACCTCCAGCACTGCATTTTTGTGCCCCTGCGCACAGAGTGCGGTGATCCTGAAGCTATAGCATAGCAACCTATAGCATAGCAACCTTACCTTCAGCACGCTGTAGTTTTCACAATCGCCAAACACGTTCCAAAGGAAGACGTGCTTGTCGAACGAGCCACTGGCTAAGCATTTCCCGTCTGGGCTGAAATTTAGCGAGTATACTTCACCCTCGTGCCCTGTTAGCTTCATGATGGGCGCTTGCAAGTTTGATGTGCGTTTGACACCCTACAGGGGCAATCGCCAGACGCATCGTTTTCTCTCTGTTCCAGTCTCTGTCTCTGACGGGCGAGGTGACCCACGTCTTTCGTGAGGGTGCCGACAACAGCCCCATCTCCAACCCTGGCTTTCTTTGCAACCACAAGCGCATCATTGCCGTCAGTCTCCGGCTCGTCGCGCTTAGACGTCGCCACCATTACTAGCGACTTGGCACCATTACTGGCGACGTGCTATAGGCCGCTATCTGGCCAGGAGATTGGGCGCTTACGGGTGCACAATGCGCACTGAGCAATGCCATGTGCATGCCGTGTGTATGAATCCCCCTGGCTCATACTCCCAATGTTTCAATAGCAAGCCCGAAGTAAGGACACATACACGGCACAAGTACGATTGCTTCATCCGTTGGGTTGAGCCAGGATGCTGTGCAAGCACGGCTCTGCCCCTAGCATGGCCCTTCTCGATGCTACCCCAGCTGCTGTGCCTCTATCCCAGCAACGTCATGCGCCCTCCCGCCGCGGCATCGTACGTCGTGCCGCCCCTCCTGATGCCGCGTTTGAGCCCGGAAGGGAGGGTGAGGTCCGTAGGACCCTGTTCAACCGTATTAGCAGCAGCTACGACGAGCTCAACAACAAGCTCAGCTTCGGGCAGCACTGGGTGTGGAAGAGGATGGCTGTAAAATGGAGTGGGGCCAAGCCAGGGCAGCGAGTCTTGGACGTGTGCTGCGGTTCTGGGGACCTAGCCTTTCTGTTGTCCACTGCAGTGGGGCAGCGGGGCCAGGTGCGTGGCCAGCAGAGTGAAAGCATGCACCCCTGGGAGCGCGGCAACTGAGATGTGTGCAACTTGGTACGCATACACAGGTAGTAGGCCTGGACTTTGCAGCAGAGATGTTGGCAGATGCACGTCAGCGCCAAGACCAGCTGCAGCACAGCCAGCCAGCCACGCGCAGTGCAACCATGCAGTGAGTACAGGCACAGCCGCTATGGTGAGGATGACAGGTGGCTCATGGACAGGGAGCGGGCTGTGCAGGGGGGCAGGCATGCTGCAGGGCACCGGATAGATGCATCCGTGATGGTCAGCTGCACATGCTGGCCCATTACCTGGTTACATTTTAGCTGGGTGACCACACTGTCAGAAAGCAGCAGAGGTGCTGACTGCATGCATTTCAAAGGGAGCACCATGCACAGCCGGCAGGCAAGGACATGAGACAAGGGCAGACCCTACCCAAGAAGGAACAGGGTGTTGCCTGAGGGTAATCTCCCTCCACTACAGCTTCATCAATCCTACCCTTGGTGACCAAAAACCCCACCTGGCGGCCGCATTCAACAGCACCGACATGGCACCGACATGGAGCTGGGCAAGGCACCAACCCAGCAGCCTGTCCCCCTGTCCCCCACCCCCCCATGCATGCATGCAGGTGGGTGCAGGGCGATGCCATGCAGCTGCCCTTCAGCGCTGGGGAGTTTGACGCTGCCACTATGGGGTATGGGCTGCGCAATGTTGCCAGCATCCCTGCCGCCCTGGCTGAGCTGCAGCGGGTGCTGAGGCCTGGAGGCCGCGCCGCCATCCTGGACTTCAACAACAGCCAGTCAGCCCTGGTGGACGCTGTGCAGGTCAGGGACAGGGCAGCAGGGCAGCAGTGTAGCAGGGCAGCAGGACAGCAGTGTAGCAGGGCAGCAGGGCAGCAGGGCAGCAGGGCCTGTGCTGTGCAGGTCAGGGACAAGGCCCTGGGAGCTGGCTGCAGCTGAAGCACCCCACAGGTGCAGGGCCCTGGCAGCTGGTAACGGTGGCTTGCAGGCAGTGAGGCGTCAGGGGGCTGGAGACGGCCAGCACTGGCCTGCTGTGTGTTGTACAGGAAAGGAGGGGGGAGGGGA
>JASKMD010000006.1:0-78471 GCA_030144725.1 Haematococcus lacustris
AACAGCGCCCGAATTCACTAAGAACCGTGGGAGACCGTAGAACCGTAGGTGGTCGAGGCAGACCGACCGAAACCGTTAGGGAGACGTCTTACAGTATTCCGTACACAAAGGACTATTGTTCTTCAGTTCTCTTCTCTCTCCTCCGTAAACACTACAACAACTCGCTTAAAACCTACCGACATCATTCAGTGAGAAACAACGTCATTAGGCAACGTGGCACTTCAAGTAAAAGAAAAACAACATTTGTTCATGCATCCTACCGTGCAATCGTGTACTCTTACACTCTCCCCCACTTGAAGAGAGCTTCGTCCCGAAGCGTGCAGTTGAAAGTGGTATGTGTGTGCCATGCAAACAACAATGTGACAACAACAGACAGGCAGGCATGTGTTCAAACAACCTATCTAACCCTAACCTACGCTGGCTGCATCCAT
Source organism: Haematococcus lacustris (assembly GCA_030144725.1). Lineage (NCBI taxonomy): Eukaryota > Viridiplantae > Chlorophyta > Chlorophyceae > Chlamydomonadales > Haematococcaceae > Haematococcus > Haematococcus lacustris. The sequence goes on from JASKMD010000006.1 coordinate 432, forward strand.
CCCTTGGGCTGCTTGGTGCGGAAAGCATATGCCCGCAACAACTTCTTGAGGACGTTCTGGGTCATGTCTTCTTGTAATTGTGCCAGGGGCACCCAGCTGTTCTCGTGTTCAGGGTGGCCAAGCCACTTCACTTGCAGCTGGAGTTTACCGCACTGGAAGCGGTGGTTGCGGAAGGCTTCTACGTGGTAATGAGCTTCACCGTCGATGATGTCTGGCTCGGGCGGAGGGGCGGGGTTGCGAGTGGGGAAACGCGCACTGCCATCATGATGCAACTTGACGTGCGACACGTGTACAACCGGGTGGACTGATTTCCACTCAGCAGGTAGTTGAAGCCGCAGGGCGACAGGGGTGACGACCTCTAGGACCTTGAAGGGGCCGTGCTGCCTGGGGGTGAACTTGCGGGCGGCGCCGGCAGCTTGCGTGGCTGGTCTGATGTGGGTAAAGAAGCTATCACAAAGGTAAACCATGTCACCAGTGGCGAATTTATGGTCCTGGCGCTGGGCATTAGCATACTTGACCTGCCGCTCTTGAGCTTTGATGAGGTGTTGTGTAGCGGCGGCGATGTTGGTAGCCATGCGCTGCAGAAAGGCTGGGGCACTCTCGCTGGTATTCGGTGTGACCCGTGCTGGAGCAGCTGATGACACTGCTAGAGACAAAGGAGTGTGAGGTTCCTGGCCGGAGTTGAGCATGAAAGGGGAATAGCCAGTACTGGCCTGGACAGATGCGTTGTAGGCAAACTCAACGGCGGTGAGGTGGTTGTCCCAGTCTGTGTGGTGCAGCGAGACGTAGTTGCGCAACATGTCTTCAATGGTGCGGTTAGCGCGCTCAGTCTGGCCGTCAGTCTGGGGATGGTTGGCTGTGGAGATATTTAAGTGGGTCCCGGTCTTGGCAAAGAGTTGTTGCCAGAAGTTGGAAGTGAACCTGGGGTCCCGATCAGAGATGATGACCTTGGGGAGGCCGTGGTACTTGAAGACAGAATCGAAGAAGAGTTGGGCCAGCTCAGGGGCTGACACTGTGGTGGTTGTGGGGACAGTATGGATCATTTTAGTCAGCTTGTCCACAAAGACGACGATGGCGTCGTGGCCAGCCGAGGTGACAGGTAGCTGGGTGATCAAGTCCATGCTGACCTGCTCCCACCGGTGCTGGGGTACGGGCAAAGGCTGCAAAAGGCCAAAGGGTTTTGTGGTGCTAGACTTGTTCCGCTGGCAGTGGGTGCAAGTGCGAATGTAGTCATGCACTGCAGCTGCCATGCGTGGCCAGTAGACAAGGCGGGACAGCCGGAGGTAGGTTTTGTCCCGACCAAGATGGCCTGCCGTGGGGACATCATGTGCCTCACACAACAGGTCCGTGCGCAAAGGGCCCGTTGGAATGTACAGTAAAGGGGTCCCTCGGCCTGTGTGATACAGCAGATTGTCCTGAACCTTAACCTGCCGTGCGCGTCCCTTGAGGGCGGCAGCAAGATGACGCTGATACTGAGGATCGGTAGCCGCAGCATCGCGTATGTTCCGTAGCCGTGATTGGTCGACAGAGATGGTTGTCTCAGTGACCTGGGCGGGGTTGCGCTGTGTCCGTCGCCCAACCGACAATAGTTGATAATCTGACCGACGTGACAGGGCGTCTGCCACTATGTTTTGTTTGCCCGGGATATGATCTATGATGCAGTCATACTCTTGAAGGACCTCCATCCACCGCGCTTGGCGACGGCAATCGAGGCGAGGCTGTGTTTGAATGTGCTTTGTAGCCCAATTGTCCGTGAGTAGGTTAAATGACGCACCAAGGAGGTAGTGACGCCATACCTTGAGGGCCTCCACCAGAGACAGGAGCTCCTGCTCATGGGTGGGATAGTTCCGTTCCGCTGGCAGTAGTTTACGGGAGTGGTAGGCCACGACCCGCTCGGCAGAGCCGGTACCCTGAGAGAGCACAGCACCAATGCCGATGGAAGATGCATCACATCGTAGCGTATACGGTTGCGAAGGATCTGGAGCAATGAGAATAGGTGCAGAGACGAGTGCCTGCTTCAGAGCGTCAAAGGCTGACTGTTGGGCCTGACCCCATGCCACGACACCCTGCTTGTCATGCCCGTCTGCTCTGGTTAGAGCGGTGAGAGGTGCTGCAATGGTAGAGAAGTCCTTTACAAAGCGGCGGTAGTAGTTAGCAAGGCCTAGAAAGCTGCGCACGTCATGCACAGTTGTGGGGATGGGCCAGGATTGAACCGCAGCTACCTTGGCTGGATCGCATGCAATGCCCAAGGCAGAGACAATGTGACCAAGGAAGGATGGTTGGTCCATGCCGAACTCACACTTGGAGAGCTTGGCATATAGCTTATGTTTGCGGAGTAGGTCGAGCACGCGCCGAAGGTGGGCTATGTGCTCTTGTGGGGTGCGGGAGAAGATCAGAATGTCATCAAGGTAGACCAGGACGCAGTCATCTAAGAGGTCATGTAACACATCATTCATGAGACGCTGGAACGTGGCTGGCGCATTGCACAACCCGAAGGGTAGCACCGTGAATTCAAAACGACCGTAGCGTGTGCGGAATGCTGTTTTGTGAATGTCCTCGGGGGCAACCCGGATCTGATGGTAACCTTGGCGCAGGTCTTGCTTGCTGAACACCTTGGCACCATGGAGCCGATCTAGTAGTGTGTCTAGGCGTGGAAGAGGGTACTTGTTCTTGATGGTCAGACGGTTGAGAGGGCGGTAATCGATGCACATGCGGAATGAGCCATCCTTTTTGCGCACAAGCAACACACCGGAAGCGTAGGGAGAGGTGCTGGGGCGAATGAAGCCCTTGTCCAAGAGCTCCCCTATTTGCTGTTTCAACTCTGCTAGCTCACTGCTGGACACATTGTAGATGGGCCGCGCCGGGGGTGGCTTGGCTTGTTGGAGCTCAATACGGTGGTCCACGGAGCGCTCTGGTGGCAGTCCATGCGGAAGGTCTGATGGGAACACATCGGCGTACTCCTGTACAATGGGAGAACAATCCAGAACCTGATGACAGGTCTCGGCATTGCTGTCAGCCGGGGTGATGGAGACTAAGAAGACTGGACACTTATCGCTGATTGCCGTGCGGAGCTGTGCAGAGCTTATGAGCAAAGGGCTGCCGCTGGTGTTTGTAGTGCCTGGCTGCTTCACAGGGGGCCGGAGTGTGTGCGGCCGTCCTGCATAACGGAATCGCATGATGTTGGCTTTCCAGTCAATGCGGGGATTGATTTCCGCAAGCCAGGGCTTACCCAGGATGATGTCGAAGTCGTGAAGGTGTGTAACATGCAGTGTTTGCTCGCCCTTGTAGGTACCCAGCCGGAAACGCGCATTGGGAATCATGGCGCTGCTCTGCTGTTGATGGCCGTCGGCTAGGCTGATGTAGTCGGGGCTCACTTTCTGGGCAGTCTGAATGCCGGTAGCGCCTCCGTCAATCAACACCCGTGCACTGTTGCCCTTGTATGAGCCCGTGAAGACTAGCAAATCAGCATGGCTGCCAGGATTAGAGTTGGCTGCGAGCTTAGTGATACGGAGCCGGGGCGGTGGCGGGGTGATAGCGGTGGTCTCGCCAGTGCTTGCTTTTGGCTGGTTGGACTCTAAGTCTTTGCTTGGTTGGGAGGTCGAGCCGCCCAGTTTTTTGGACCGCTTTTGTTAGGGTGCTTGCAGTCTTGCACCAGATGACCATCCTCACGGCAGAATGTGCACTTATTGTGGGCCGCATACCAGGCTTTCTCCTCTGGTGTGAGCCGTTGGAGTCGTGGTGTAGAAGGCTTGGTTTGCTGAGGAGCTGGGTTAGATGTTGTGCCGTGGGTCTCGCGCTGAGCGCGGTGAGGCTGTTGCTTGACTTGTTTCATGAGGCCTAGCTGCATGGGAACAGCTGTGGAAAGCCCTGCATCACGGCAGGCGGTGTCATGGGCTACGGCTATCTTGACTGCCTGATCAAATGTAGTGGGAGACTGAATGTCTACCATGGCCTTAAGGTGAGGGTGCAGGCCACGGCGGAACCGGTCTAGTTGTTCATCCTCTGTGATGGTAGGAATGTGCAGAAACAAGCTGCGCATGTGAGTGGCGAAGGAGAGAGCTGTCTGGTTAGGTTTTTGCTTGGCCACATGAAGCTGGTCTCGAGCCTTAGCTGTTTCTGACTGAGTTACAAAAGCTGCTTTAAGGGCTGCTTTGAACAAGTCCCAGGTGAATGACGCGCTAGGGGCTGAGCGGACAGAGACATACCAGGAGGCAGCCAGACCTGTGAGCCTTACACCAGTGGACACTATCTTCTGCTCATCAGTCAGGCCTGGAGTCAACTTAAACACCTCCTCAACATGAAACAGCCAAGTAGAAACACTACCCTTGCCGTCAAATGGCTGTACGTCTGTCAGCTTGACTAAACCCTGTGCAACCCGTGGCTCGCCTTGAGAAGCGTGTTGCTGCTCCTGCTGCCGCACTATCCTGTCCATAGTGGCACCAAGTGCATTGAATGCAGCTATGATGGTCTCCATGCTGTCAGGCTGTGCCATGGGCTGTTCCTAGAGACGACGACGCTGGCGCTGCTGGTATCCGTCCCTGTTGTGTTGGGCGGAGTGGGAGGGGGTAGGTGGCGGTGCTTGTCCCTGGTAGGCTGGGTGTGCCTGTGATGCTGGCTGTGGTGCCTGCTGACGTCTAGGTGGAGGCGGTGGGGTGGCGGTGGTGCCACGTAGCGTGTGGATACGCCTACAGGTGCACTGGGTGCTACAACAAGGCTGCGCACAATGCCTAGGAGCTGCTCTATGTAATCCCGTTGCTGAGCGAGCTGCTCACCTCGTGCCCTTGCTAGCCCGGAGTAGTAGTCCGCTGCCGCCTTGAAAGATTGGCAGTGCTGACACCCTTGCAGCGCCTGTTGCGCCTCACGGTTACCCGTGGAAACTAAAGCAAACGTTGGGCTGCGAAATTGCTCAGGTTGTTCCGCCTGTGCGAGCTGGGCTGCTGGGTTCGCGTTCGGGGGTGTACCCGAAACAATAGGCTGATATTCTCCGCTTGGCGAAGGGCTAAGAGGAGGGCTGGACGGGCTGTAAGATGAGGCTGAATTCCGCGGGGTGCAAGCCCCGGACGGAAGGTCTACGTCCAACGCCTCGTCGAATGTCAGTGGCACTGCGATGAACGTGAAAGGGGAAACCAGATGCAACAGTGGTAATTCGTGGGCCCGGAAAAACTCGTAAATGCAAGCGCTAATGGGTCTAAGGACTTCTTTCAGCCTAAGGTCGGCTTCTAGAAGTCTCGTAGTGTTAACTACGGCTAGGTCTCAGCTCGACGCTGGAGCTAAGGACCGCTAAGCTGACTTACTATTGCTTATCCCTATACATTACGGGAGAATAATTTATTGTTAGTTTGTCGTAATTGTTGATTTATACGGTTATGTTGAACAGACTCGGACAATTACAGCAAGCACAGCAAAAGTCGGCCGGTAAAAGTTTTAGTTGCCGGCGCTCTACAGCCCGAACCATGTAATTATAGTAACCCTAGATAGCGGCAGCTGCCAGAAGCTTCATCTGCACAGCCTTGCCAGCTGCTTCGTGGGCGTGGAAGTGCTTGCGGATCAATCCATGGTGCATTGGGGATGCACGGCCAGGGAGCGGCAAGGGTACGAGCCGGCTGGGTGTCGCATAAGGGTTCCAAGGCCGCCATTTCCCGTAGCCAGGAGGAGCAGCAACATGCTGCCCGCTTGCCTTGCCGACCAGTTGAGCAGCCCCGGGCTGCCAAGGGTGGGCAGGGTGGCTGCTTGCATGCCAGCAGCCAAGGGCATCGACGCCTGGCCAACTGCTAGGGACACCGCCGCCAGGCCAGCAACAGCGGTAGTAGCAGCAGCAGCAGCAGCCGGGCAGTGGCAGCAGCATGGCAGCAGCAGCAGCAGCAGCATAGCGGCAGCAGCAGCGGCCGGACGGCAGCAGCAGCAGCAGGGCGGCAGCAGCAGCAGCAGGGCGGCAGCAGCAGCAGCAGGGAAGCAGCAGCAGCGGGACAGCAACAGCAGCAGGAGGGCAACAACAGCAGCAGCAGCAACAGCTGGGCAGCAGCAGCAGCCGGGCAGCAACAACAGGGTAGCAACAGTTGGGCAGCAACAAGAGCAGGGCGGAAGCAGCAACAGCAGGGCAGCAGCAACAACAGCAGCAGGGTAGCAGCAACAGGAGCAGGGCAACTACAGCAACAACAAGGCAGCAGCAGCAGCATCAGCATGCTTGTTCACCACCTAAAGTATGAGGGTGGCAAAGGCGGGATAGCAATGCAGGACATGACAAGGCATGCCAATGAAAAACATGAGGGCTTATTGGGGAGTTTACCACTGTCTAGAACAGACTCCAACATGCTGTAGCTAGTGTTCAGCTGACTCTGATTCTTGATCATGGTTGCCGGCGCTGCCTTGCAGCGGATTGTCAGGTCCACAATGTCCGTGTCTTTTAGAAACCTGTCAAGGACCTGCTCAGTGTCCTCGTTTGCCACTTGCGCCGTTTGCTGCTCGGCAGTCGCTGCGGGGCGGTGCAACACAATGGTTACGGTCCACGATTAGACAGTTGCAAGGGACGAGGATAAGATAGTTGCAAGGCAACCTTGGACCGAGGCTCCGTTGCCGCATCTGCAATGGCCGGTTTAAGCGGCGCAGCCACGCGATCTGCATCAGCCAAGCGAGCTCCTGCGACAGCTGCAACGGCGGTGTTGGGCTGCCCAGCCACTTTAAACTCCGGGGACCCTGTTGCGCAACAGACGTGGTGTTATTAGTCAAAAGATGCAAGTCAAAAGGGGTCAACGCTAAGGTCCGTCAACGCGTCTCACCGTCGAGCCTCGTAGCTGCCAAACGTGATGTTGCGACCTCTAGCGGAGGCGGAAGAAGGTTATATGTTGGTATCTCGAAGTCGTTGTCACTGCCGCACTGGTCGTCTTCGGCGCCAATGCTGCCGCTGCTGACGGTGTAGGTGCTGTCTGGCATTTTAGCTGTTGGGCAGGCTGGTATGGGTGAGGCTGCGGATGGAAGTTTGTCCTAGAGTAAAGAGTGAAGAGGGGGTGACTTGCAAACAATTACAGGAAAAGTGCACGACTTGCACACATTTACGGGAAAAGTGCAGACATTTACTGAAAAAGTGCACGACTTGCACACATTTACGGGGAAAGCGCAGACATTTACAGCAAAAGTGCACAACCACCAAGAAAGAGCGTGGTATGCGCACTGGTTCTGCTGTCGTCTCCGACGCGTGGAGCACAGCCGCAACAGCAGCGAGGCTCCAAATCGTGTGCCCGTAATGTATAGGGATATCGCATAATGTCTCGGCCAGCGCTGTTCACGTCCAAATAACAGTCTCGGCCAGGTCTCAAGCTGCGTAAACGTCTCGGCTACGCCTCGACGTTTACTGCAACTTTCGACCCAGCCTCGACCGTTATTTTCCGTAACAGCTCGGCCTCCGACATTATACTATACATAAAGCAACAGCGCCCGAATTCACTAAGAACCGTGGGAGACCGTAGAACCGTAGGTGGTCGAGGCAGACCGACCGAAACCGTTAGGGAGACGTATTACAGTATTCCGTGGACAAAGGACTATTGTTCTTCTGTTCTCTTCTCTCTCCTCCGTAAACACTACAACAACTCGCTTAAAACCTACCGACATCATTCAGTGAGAAACAACGTCATTAGGCAACGTGGCACTTCAAGTAAAAGAAAAACAACATTTGTTCATGCATCCTACCGTGCAATCGTGTACTCTTACAGAGGGCGGGCGGGAGGGATCGGACTCAGGCGCCCCCAACATGGGGTTGGTAATATGCATGCAAGTACTCTCTAAATACTGCATCGTTTTCGATAGCGTTTGGCACATTGGTAGCTGCAAATCAATGCGCGTCATCTGACCATCAGCGCACGACATTGGAGTCTTTGCTCGCGTACTGCCACATGTGCCCGCGAACAAACCACAGCGGCGAGACGGGTATCCTTGGCACGGTGAGCCGCATCGCTGTGGCCCCATCTACCTAGCGTAGTGAGCAGGTTGTGCACAAATGGAATGTCCGGCCAACACCCAACGCGATGTCTGCCGGGCGTGCAGGGCACCTTGACGGGGTGTTTGGAACATATTGTTATACTCGCTCTCGCCGGATACACCCTTCGGGTCGGCGCACACTAAGGTATCAACGGCTTACACACCCCCTCCTCCACTGTGTCCTCCCCTGTGTTTCACCCGCTGCACCCATAGGAAAATGGCTATAAAATGTTTGTTCTTGACTCACTGGTGCATCTCTTGAAACAAATTGCACATCAAACAACCCAGGCCTCTATCAGTTTGACATCTACAAAGTGACATCATGTTCTCCAAGTAGAATCAGGGCCACGGGGCTGTGGGGTGGCAGTTGAGCTATGAAACGTTGCACGCAGGTGGATGGGATGTAGGGGAGTGTAAGTCTCAGAGGAGCCGAGTCCAAACTCGGTCATGGTGTGGAGCTGTGTGACTGACTGCATGGCCCTGACCCCGAAATCGGCTACGGGAGTTGACGGTCACAGACCAAAGTGTGCTTTTGACATATCTGAGTATGAGCGTGTGTAACAATGTCTAAAAGGAGCGTAACCTAGTAAGTAGCATGCTGTAAGTCCCAATGGTCGAGCTGTGGCATTGCCCTCTAGGTAAGGGGGGGAGGTGGGCTCATTGCCACATCGCCGCAACCGCTTTCCGATCCGACTGCTGCTGCCGACGCGCATGCGCATGTAGAGCAGCCTAAGCGACGAAGGCGGTCGCAGCGATGACGGCATGCCCCGCAACGGCCCAAATTTGAATCACTAACTTTGATGCTTTGTTGTGCACGGCCTACTCGGTGTATGTTTATTCTGGATGGGTGAAAGGTAGCTGGCTGGGTTGGCTACATACTGAGCCAGCTAGCATTAAATTTGGCGCAGCGAGTGCAGAGTTACAGCCGTCCTACTACCAGGGGTCGGTTTACTGTCATTTTTTGAATGTTGGGGCCGCCTGAATCGGACCCAACATGTCGAGCAAGGTAACGTAGCAATGGCCTACACACCTTGAGTGGCCTTACCGAGTGGCCAGGTAGTAGGTACTACTCACGAAGCGGTCAAGCAATGCAGCAGCCTTGTATACTTCCGAGCATGGGTGGAGGGGCGTCGTTACATCGGTTTGACGTGCCATGTGCATTGTTTTGACTGCGGCGACTGTCCCTGACTGTTTGCAGAGGCTACTGGGCCACGTCGGTCGCGGCGGTCGGTCGCGGCGAGGCCCGCATGAGCAAAACTGGCATGGATTTGAATGTCAAGATTTGAGCCGCCATAGCACTAAGCACAGTGCACAGTATTTAATGTTACAAGCTGCACCGCATAGCTGACAGAGTCCTCTACCCAGGTATGTGCGGAACATAAATAGAAACCACGTGGCTGAAACGCGGCGTCGTTTTGATTACCAGAGGTCGGTTTCCTATCATTTCCTGTCATTTTTTGTTAGTTGGGGTCGCCTGACCCTGCCCCCTCGCACCCCCTCGCACCGCCCAGATCACAGACGTGTTGGCCATCGTCCCCCTCCCTTGTGCCACAGCTGACCCCTGACCTGCCCCCCCCTCCTGCTGCACCCCCCTGGCAGCAGCAGGCAGCTTGTGCTTGTGCCGCCCCTGACCTGCCCCCCCCTCCTGCTGCACCCCCCTGGCAGCAGCAGGCAACTGGTGCTGGTGCTGCCCCTGGGCTGCCCACCCCTCCAGCTGAGCAGCAGGGGGTCAGGGCGGAGCTGGACACAAGCTCGACACGCAAGCGGAGGGCGGGCGGGAGGGATCGGACTCAGGCGCCCCCAACATGGGGTTGGTAATATGCATGCAAGTACTCTCTAAATACTGCATCGTTTTCGATAGCGTTTGGCACATTGGTAGCTGCAAATCAATGCGCGTCATCTGACCATCAGCGCACGACATTGGAGCTGACAGAGTCCTCTACCCAGGTATGTGCGGAACATAAATAGAAACCACGTGGCTGAAACGCGGCGTCGTTTTGATTACCAGAGGTCGGTTTCCTATCATTTCCTGTCATTTTTTGTTAGTTGGGGTCGCCTGACCCTGCCCCCTCGCACCCCCTCGCACCGCCCAGATCACAGACGTGTTGGCCATCGTCCCCCTCCCTTGTGCCACAGCTGACCCCTGACCTGCCCCCCCCTCCTGCTGCACCCCCCTGGCAGCAGCAGGCAGCTTGTGCTTGTGCCGCCCCTGACCTGCCCCCCCCTCCTGCTGCACCCCCCTGGCAGCAGCAGGCAACTGGTGCTGGTGCTGCCCCTGGGCTGCCCACCCCTCCAGCTGAGCAGCAGGGGGTCAGGGCGGAGCTGGACACAAGCTCGACACGCAAGCGGAGGGCGGGCGGGAGGGATCGGACTCAGGCGCCCCCAACATGGGGTTGGTAATATGCATGCAAGTACTCTCTAAATACTGCATCGTTTTCGATAGCGTTTGGCACATTGGTAGCTGCAAATCAATGCGCGTCATCTGACCATCAGCGCACGACATTGGAGTCTTTGCTCGCGTACTGCCACATGTGCCCGCGAACAAACCACAGCGGCGAGACGGGTATCCTTGGCACGGTGAGCCGCATCGCTGTGGCCCCATCTACCTAGCGTAGTGAGCAGGTTGTGCACAAATGGAATGTCCGGCCGACACCCAACGCGATGTCTGCCGGGCGTGCAGGGCACCTTGACGGGGTGTTTGGAACATATTGTTATACTCGCTCTCGCCGGATACACCCTTCGGGTCGGCGCACACTAAGGTATCAACGGCTTACACACCCCCTCCTCCACTGTGTCCTCCCCTGTGTTTCACCCGCTGCACCCATAGGAAAATGGCTATAAAATGTTTGTTCTTGACTCACTGGTGCATCTCTTGAAACAAATTGCACATCAAACAACCCAGGCCTCTATCAGTTTGACATCTACAAAGTGACATCATGTTCTCCAAGTAGAATCAGGGCCACGGGGCTGTGGGGTGGCAGTTGAGCTATGAAACGTTGCACGCAGGTGGATGGGATGTAGGGGAGTGTAAGTCTCAGAGGAGCCGAGTCCAAACTCGGTCATGGTGTGGAGCTGTGTGACTGACTGCATGGCCCTGACCCCGAAATCGGCTACGGGAGTTGACGGTCACAGACCAAAGTGTGCTTTTGACATATCTGAGTATGAGCGTGTGTAACAATGTCTAAAAAGAGCGTAACCTAGTAAGTAGCATGCTGTAAGTCCCAATGGTCGAGCTGTGGCATTGCCCTCTAGGTAAGGGGGGGAGGTGGGCTCATTGCCACATCGCCGCAACCGCTTTCCGATCCGACTGCTGCTGCCGACGCGCATGCGCATGTAGAGCAGCCTAAGCGACGAAGGCGGTCGCAGCGATGACGGCATGCCCCGCAACGGCCCAAATTTGAATCACTAACTTTGATGCTTTGTTGTGCACGGCCTACTCGGTGTATGTTTATTCTGGATGGGTGAAAGGTAGCTGGCTGGGTTGGCTACATACTGAGCCAGCTAGCATTAAATTTGGCGCAGCGAGTGCAGAGTTACAGCCGTCCTACTACCAGGGGTCGGTTTACTGCCATTTTTTGAATGTTGGGGCCGCCTGAATCGGACCCAACATGTCGAGCAAGGTAACGTAGCAATGGCCTACACACCTTGAGTGGCCTTACCGAGTGGCCAGGTAGTAGGTACTACTCACGAAGCGGTCAAGCAATGCAGCAGCCTTGTATACTTCCGAGCATGGGTGGAGGGGCGTCGTTACATCGGTTTGACGTGCCATGTGCATTGTTTTGACTGCGGCGACTGTCCCTGACTGTTTGCAGAGGCTACTGGGCCACGTCGGTCGCGGCGGTCGGTCGCGGCGAGGCCCGCATGAGCAAAACTGGCATGGATTTAAATGTCAAGATTTGAGCCGCCATAGCACTAAGCACAGTGCACAGTATTTAATGTTACAAGCTGCACCGCATAGCTGACAGAGTCCTCTACCCAGGTATGTGCGGAACATAAATAGAAACCACGTGGCTGAAACGCGGCGTCGTTTTGATTACCAGAGGTCGGTTTCCTATCATTTCCTGTCATTTTTTGTTAGTTGGGGTCGCCTGACCCTGCCCCCTCGCACCCCCTCGCACCGCCCAGATCACAGACGTGTTGGCCATCGTCCCCCTCCCTTGTGCCACAGCTGACCCCTGACCTGCCCCCCCCTCCTGCTGCACCCCCCTGGCAGCAGCAGGCAGCTTGTGCTTGTGCCGCCCCTGACCTGCCCCCCCCTCCTGCTGCACCCCCCTGGCAGCAGCAGGCAACTGGTGCTGGTGCTGCCCCTGGGCTGCCCACCCCTCCAGCTGAGCAGCAGGGGGTCAGGGCGGAGCTGGACACAAGCTCGACACGCAAGCGGAGGGCGGGCGGGAGGGATCGGACTCGGGCGCCCCCAACATGGGGTTGGTAATATGCATGCAAGTACTCTCTAAATACTGCATCGTTTTCGATAGCGTTTGGCACATTGGTAGCTGCAAATCAATGCGCGTCATCTGACCATCAGCGCACGACATTGGAGTCTTTGCTCGCGTACTGCCACATGTGCCCGCGAACAAACCACAGCGGCGAGACGGGTATCCTTGGCACGGTGAGCCGCATCGCTGTGGCCCCATCTACCTAGCGTAGTGAGCAGGTTGTGCACAAATGGATTGTCCGGCCGACACCCAACGCGATGTCTGCCGGGCGTGCAGGGCACCTTGACGGGGTGTTTGGAACATATTGTTATACTCGCTCTCGCCGGATACACCCTTCGGGTCGGCGCACACTAAGGTATCAACGGCTTACACACCCCCTCCTCCACTGTGTCCTCCCCTGTGTTTCACCCGCTGCACCCATAGGAAAATGGCTATAAAATGTTTGTTCTTGACTCACTGGTGCATCTCTTGAAACAAATTGCACATCAAACAACCCAGGCCTCTATCAGTTTGACATCTACAAAGTGACATCATGTTCTCCAAGTAGAATCAGGGCCACGGGGCTGTGGGGTGGCAGTTGAGCTATGAAACGTTGCACGCAGGTGGATGGGATGTAGGGGAGTGTAAGTCTCAGAGGAGCCGAGTCCAAACTCGGTCATGGTGTGGAGCTGTGTGACTGACTGCATGGCCCTGACCCCGAAATCGGCTACGGGAGTTGACGGTCACAGACCAAAGTGTGCTTTTGACATATCTGAGTATGAGCGTGTGTAACAATGTCTAAAAGGAGCGTAACCTAGTAAGTAGCATGCTGTAAGTCCCAATGGTCGAGCTGTGGCATTGCCCTCTAGGTAAGGGGGGGAGGTGGGCTCATTGCCACATCGCCGCAACCGCTTTCCGATCCGACTGCTGCTGCCGACGCGCATGCGCATGTAGAGCAGCCTAAGCGACGAAGGCGGTCGCAGCGATGACGGCATGCCCCGCAACGGCCCAAATTTGAATCACTAACTTTGATGCTTTGTTGTGCACGGCCTACTCGGTGTATGTTAATTCTGGATGGGTGAAAGGTAGCTGGCTGGGTTGGCTACATACTGAGCCAGCTAGCATTAAATTTGGCGCAGCGAGTGCAGAGTTACAGCCGTCCTACTACCAGGGGTCGGTTTACTGCCATTTTTTGAATGTTGGGGCCGCCTGAATCGGACCCAACATGTCGAGCAAGGTAACGTAGCAATGGCCTACACACCTTGAGTGGCCTTACCGAGTGGCCAGGTAGTAGGTACTACTCACGAAGCGGTCAAGCAATGCAGCAGCCTTGTATACTTCCGAGCATGGGTGGAGGGGCGTCGTTACATCGGTTTGACGTGCCATGTGCATTGTTTTGACTGCGGCGACTGTCCTTGACTGTTTGCAGAGGCTACTGGGCCACGTCGGTCGCGGCGGTCGGTCGCGGCGAGGCCCGCATGAGCAAAACTGGCATGGATTTGAATGTCAAGATTTGAGCCGCCATAGCACTAAGCATAGTGCACAGTATTTAATGTTACAAGCTGCACCGCATAGCTAACAGAGTCCTCTACCCAGGTATGTGCGGAACATAAATAGAAACCAAGTGGCTGAAACGCGGCGTCGTTTTGATTATCAGAGGTCGGTTTCCTATCATTTCCTGTCATTTTTTGTTAGTTGGGGTCGCCTGACCCTGCCCCCTCGCACCCCCTCGCACCGCCCAGATCACAGACGTGTTGGCCATCGTCCCCCTCCCTTGTGCCACAGCTGACCCCTGACCTGCCCCCCCCTCTTGCTGCACCCCCCTGGCAGCAGCAGGCAGCTTGTGCTTGTGCCGCCCCTGACCTGCCCCCCCCTCCTGCTGCACCCCCCTCGCAGCAGCAGGCAACTGGTGCTGGTGCTGCCCCTGGGCTGCCCACCCCTCCAGCTGAGCAGCAGGGGGTCAGGGCGGAGCTGGACACAAGCTCGACACGCAAGCGGAGGGCGGGCGGGAGGGATCGGACTCAGGCGCCCCCAACATGGGGTTGGTAATATGCATGCAAGTACTCTCTAAATACTGCATCGTTTTCGATAGCGTTTGGCACATTGGTAGCTGCAAATCAATGCGCGTCATCTGACCATCAGCGCACGACATTGGAGTCTTTGCTCGCGTACTGCCACATGTGCCCGCGAACAAACCACAGCGGCGAGACGGGTATCCTTGGCACGGTGAGCCGTATCGCTGTGGCCCCATCTACCTAGCGTAGTGAGCAGGTTGTGCACAAATGGAATGTCCGGCCAACACCCAACGCGATGTCTGCCGGGCGTGCAGGGCACCTTGACGGGGTGTTTGGAACATATTGTTATACTCGCTCTCGCCGGATACACCCTTCGGGTCGGCGCACACTAAGGTATCAACGGCTTACACACCCCCTCCTCCACTGTGTCCTCCCCTGTGTTTCACCCGCTGCACCCATAGGAAAATGGCTATAAAATGTTTGTTCTTGACTCACTGGTGCATCTCTTGAAACAAATTGCACATCAAACAACCCAGGCCTCTATCAGTTTGACATCTACAAAGTGACATCATGTTCTCCAAGTAGAATCAGGGCCACGGGGCTGTGGGGTGGCAGTTGAGCTATGAAACGTTGCACGCAGGTGGATGGGATGTAGTAGTAGTTGTTACACTAAGGAGGTAGGGCTCGGGTGGATACAAGCCAACCTCCAAAGGTAAAAGACTTAGGAGAGAACAGAGAGAAAGGGAAAAAGAAGGGGAACTACCTAGGAGAGAAAGAACTCAGAGAAGGAAGGGGAAGGGAGCTAAAGGGAGCGTGTGAGAGACCTCGAGAAGCGGAGAAGTCAGAGAAGCGGAGGAGCAAGGGGCGCAAAAGGTTGGAGGGCTGGTAAGGACGCAAAAGCTAGGAGGGCTAGGAAGGAGAGGGGAGTGAAACACGTTAAGGGTCAGAGGGACTAGGAGGAGTAACCGGGAAAGTGACACTAAGGGATCCGTCTTGAGTAGAGATGAAGGGATGGGGATGGGGGAGGTTCCAGCCAGGAGGGTTGGGATGGGCTAGGGTGAAGTCTTGTAGGTGTAGCCAAAAGGTAGAGATAGCAAGCTGGCTGGCTGCAGAAATGGGGGAAAGGGTGGTAGGAGCGGTCGCTTGAGTGGTGGGGTGATGGGTGAGAGCCCAAAGACGGCGACGGCCAAAGTCCATCGCATCAAGGGCAGCCATGCAAACCAGGCTCCAGAGGGAAGGAGGGAAGGTAGGGGTGGGGGGGATGAGGCACCAAAGGGAGGATTGGTGAACTTGGGTGCCGAGGCTGAGGGAGAGCTGTTGTCTAATGGTAACGGCGATGGGGCAACTCCAGAAGCTGTGTTGGCGGCTGTGACGGGGATGGTGAGAGGGGTCGCAAGGGCAAGACCAGGGGGTGATGCGGCTCCCAGGGATGGCATTGATGCTCAAGCGCCAAAGGGTCTCTTTAAGGAGGTTGGAGCAAGGAATCTTCCAGGCTTTGTTAAGGTTGGCAGTGAAAGCTTGAAGGGCTAGCGCTCGAGAGGTAGGTGGGTGAGGTGTGGATAGAGCTTGGTTGATGTAAGAGATGTGGGCCTGCTTGCGGGCAGAGGTGATGTGGGGAGTGAGCATGGAGGTGAAGACCCTCACAGGGGTCCCAATGAGGGTGGGGAAGACCCGAGGGGCAGAGGTGGTGGGTGAGGACCAAGAGAGGGAGGTAAGGTGTTGGAGGGGGACTGGTGTAACTGAGAGGGGTTGGCTGGGAGAGGTAGCGGGAAGGGATAAAGGGCCGAGGGCTTGGAGGGCTTGGCACATGAGGGTAATGATGCCTTGGGGGAGTAGGTGGGGTTGGTGGAGTGCAGGGAGGCCTATGATGCCTCGAGAAATGTCAGGAACGGTGGCTTGGGTAGAGAGAAGTAGGGTATGAGCAGGGTGGAGAGAGGGACAGGCGTGGGTGAGGAGGGTGGCTGCTAGGGGGATCCATGAAGGGGATGATTGAGAGGGGGTTGGGGGGGTTGGTGAAGGGGGGAGGGTGTTGGGGTTGGTATGAGAAGGCTGGGTAGGGTGGGAGGGGCTGTCTCGGGAGGGGCTAGGTGGTAGGCTGGAGGAGAGAAGGGGGGTGAAAAAACGGGAGAAGAGGGAGTGAAGGGTGTGGTAGAGATTGGAGAGGAAGGTACGGATAAAAGAGAGGAAGGGGCGGGTAGGTGTAGGGCGGGTAAAGGGTGGGGGGTGAAGGGTGGGATTGACTGGTGGGGGGGACGGGGACGGGGACGGGGACGGGGAGGGAAGGGTGGAGTAGGCGTGGTCATTGATGAGGTGGTGTAGAAGCCGTGTAGCCATGGCGGCGTGCCGAGCCTGGATATGTTCTCTTAGAGGTAGGAGGCCAAAACCTCCGTCAGCAGGACGGCCTATGGCAAGGGGGTAAGGGAGGTTCTTGACCACAAGGTGGTAGAGGGTATGGGTGAAGGTAGGGAGAGTAGGTGGTAGGCCCGAGAATTCGGCGTGGTAGAGGAAGGTGCTAAGGGCATAGGTGGAGGAGGCGATGCCCTTGCCCATGGTAGAGAGGGGGAGGCCGTTGAGACGGTGGAGGTGTTTGGTGGCTTGCCTCAGGCGCTCCTCCCAGGCTGAGGAGGTAGCTGGGTCGGGGTGAGGGGAGAGGGTGTTTGGAGGTCTAAGAGAGGCTCGGGTGGCTCTGGTGTGGCGAGGGGTGGGGGAGGAGAGGGTAGGGTTGGCCTGTTGGATGCCAAGGGAAGTGGCGGAGTGATGGACAGGGATGCCAGCCAGATGGGTGGGGGGAGAGGGGAGGGGGACGCCAATGAGGACAGCAGAGGATTTGTCTGTATTTACCCGTTGCCCCGAAGCGTCTCCAAAGGTAGTGAGAGCAAGGGAGAGGGTGGAGAGGGCAGGGTCTGTGAGGTCGCCTTGGTGAATCTGGGTATCGTCAGCGAAGAAAGTGCAGACGAGCCGAGAGCCTCCGATCCGCACGCCTAGCTGTGGGTGGGAGATGAGCCAGGAGGCGAACCCTTGAGCCACAAAGAGGTAAAGGAGGGGTGAGAGGGGGCAGCCTTGTCGGACGCCCGCGGACCAGGTGAAAAGGGGTGAGTCTGTGCCGTTGACGTGGGTAACAGCCTGGGTGTTGTGAAGGAGGATCCGAGCCCAATTAACCATCCCGTCCGAGGCTCCCAAGGTGTGCATGAGGGTGTAAAGGAAGTGGCGGTCTACGGTGTCAAAGGCCTTGGCTATGTCGAGGTAGATGTAGGCAGATGTTGGCCGGATGTAGGGGAGTGTAAGTCTCAGAGGAGCCGAGTCCAAACTCGGTCATGGTGTGGAGCTGTGTGACTGACTGCATGGCCCTGACCCCGAAATCGGCTACGGGAGTTGACGGTCACAGACCAAAGTGTGCTTTTGACATATCTGAGTATGAGCGTGTGTAACAATGTCTAAAAGGAGCGTAACCTAGTAATTAGGATGCTGTAAGTCCCAATGGTCGAGCTGTGGCATTGCCCTCTAGGTAAGGGGGGGAGGTGGGCTCATTGCCACATCGCCGCAACCGCTTTCCGATCCGACTGCTGCTGCCGACGCGCATGCGCATGTAGAGCAGCCTAAGCGACGAAGGCGGTCGCAGCGATGACGGCATGCCCCGCAACGGCCCAAATTTGAATCACTAACTTTGATGCTTTGTTGTGCACGGCCTACTCGGTGTATATTTATTCTGGATGGGTGAAAGGTAGCTGGCTGGGTTGGCTACATACTGAGCCAGCTAGCATTACATTTGGCGCAGCGAGTGCAGAGTTACAGCCGTCCTACTACCAGGGGTCGGTTTACTGCCATTTTTTGAATGTTGGGGCCGCCTGAATCGGACCCAACATGTCGAGCAAGGTAACGTAGCAATGGCCTACACACCTTGAGTGGCCTTACCGAGTGGCCAGGTAGTAGGTACTACTCACGAAGCGGTCAAGCAATGCAGCAGCCTTGTATACTTCCGAGCATGGGTGGAGGGGCGTCGTTACATCGGTTTGACGTGCCATGTGCATTGTTTTGACTGCGGCGACTGTCCCTGACTGTTTGCAGAGGCTACTGGGCCACGTCGGTCGCGGCGGTCGGTCGCGGCGAGGCCCGCATGAGCAAAACTGGCATGGATTTGAATGTCAAGATTTGAGCCGCCATAGCACTAAGCACAGTGCACAGTATTTAATGTTACAAGCTGCACCGCATAGCTGACAGAGTCCTCTACCCAGGTATGTGCGGAACATAAATAGAAACCACGTGGCTGAAACGCGGCGTCGTTTTGATTACCAGAGGTCGGTTTCCTATCATTTCCTGTCATTTTTTGTTAGTTGGGGTCGCCTGACCCTGCCCCCTCGCACCCCCTCGCACCGCCCAGATCACAGACGTGTTGGCCGTCGTCCCCCTCCCTTGTGCCACAGCTGACCCCTGACCTGCCCCCCCCTCCTGCTGCACCCCCCTCGCAGCAGCAGGCAACTGGTGCTGGTGCTGCCCCTGGGCTGCCCACCCCTCCAGCTGAGCAGCAGGGGGTCAGGGCGGAGCTGGACACAAGCTCGACACGCAAGCGGAGGGCGGGCGGGAGGGATCGGACTCAGGCGCCCCCAACATGGGGTTGGTAATATGCATGCAAGTACTCTCTAAATACTGCATCGTTTTCGATAGCGTTTGGCACATTGGTAGCTGCAAATCAATGCGCGTCATCTGACCATCAGCGCACGACATTGGAGTCTTTGCTCGCGTACTGCCACATGTGCCCGCGAACAAACCACAGCGGCGAGACGAGTATCCTTGGCACGGTGAGCCGCATCGCTGTGGCCCCATCTACCTAGCGTAGTGAGCAGGTTGTGCACAAATGGAATGTCCGGCCGACACCCAACGCGATGTCTGCCGGGCGTGCAGGGCACCTTGACGGGGTGTTTGGAACATATTGTTATACTCGCTCTCGCCGGATACACCCTTCGGGTCGGCGCACACTGAGGTATCAACGGCTTACACACCCCCTCCTCCACTGTGTCCTCCCCTGTGTTTCACCCGCTGCACCCATAGGAAAATGGCTATAAAACGTTTGTTCTTGACTCACTGGTGCATCTCTTGAAACAAATTGCACATCAAACAACCCAGGCCTCTATCAGTTTGACATCTACAAAGTGACATCATGTTCTCCAAGTAGAATCAGGGCCACGGGGCTGTGGGGTGGCAGTTGAGCTATGAAATGTTGCACGCAGGTGGATGGGATGTAGGGGAGTGTAAGTCTCAGAGGAGCCGAGTCCAAACTCGGTCATGGTGTGGAGCTGTGTGACTGACTGCATGGCCCTGACCCCGAAATCGGCTACGGGAGTTGACGGTCACAGACCAAAGTGTGCTTTTGACATATCTGAGTATGAGCGTGTGTAACAATGTCTAAAAGGAGCGTAACCTAGTAAGTAGCATGCTGTAAGTCCCAATGGTCGAGCTGTGGCATTGCCCTCTAGTTAAGGGGGGGAGGTGGGCTCATTGCCACATCGCCGCAACCGCTTTCCGATCCGACTGCTGCTGCCGACGCGCATGCGCATGTAGAGCAGCCTAAGCGACGAAGGCGGTCGCAGCGATGATGGCATGCCCCGCAACGGCCCAAATTTGAATCACTAACTTTGATGCTTTGTTGTGCACGGCCTACTCGGTGTATGTTTATTCTGGATGGGTGAAAGGTAGCTGGCTGGGTTGGCTACATACTGAGCCAGCTAGCATTAAATTTGGCGCAGCGAGTGCAGAGTTACAGCCGTCCTACTACCAGGGGTCGGTTTACTGCCATTTTTTGAATGTTGGGGCCGCCTGAATCGGACCCAACATGTCGAGCAAGGTAACGTAGCAATGGCCTACACACCTTGAGTGGCCTTACCGAGTGGCCAGGTAGTAGGTACTACTCACGAAGCGGTCAAGCAATGCAGCAGCCTTGTATACTTCCGAGCATGGGTGGAGGGGCGTCGTTACATCGGTTTGACGTGCCATGTGCATTGTTTTGACTGCGGCGACTGTCCCTGACTGTTTGCAGAGGCTACTGGGCCACGTCGGTCGCGGCGGTCGGTCGCGGCGAGGCCCGCATGAGCAAAACTGGCATGGATTTGAATGTCAAGATTTGAGCCGCCATAGCACTAAGCATAGTGCACAGTATTTAATGTTACAAGCTGCACCGCATAGCTGACAGAGTCCTCTACCCAGGTATGTGCGGAACATAAATAGAAACCACGTGGCTGAAACGCGGCGTCGTTTTGATTACCAGAGGTCGGTTTCCTATCATTTCCTGTCATTTTTTGTTAGTTGGGGTCGCCTGACCCTGCCCCCTCGCACCCCCTCGCACCGCCCAGATCACAGACGTGTTGGCCATCGTCCCCCTCCCTTGTGCCACAGCTGACCCCTGACCTGCCCCCCCCTCCTGCTGCACCCCCCTGGCAGCAGCAGGCAGCTTGTGCTTGTGCCGCCCCTGACCTGCCCCCCCCTCCTGCTGCACCCCCCTGGCAGCAGCAGGCAACTGGTGCTGGTGCTGCCCCTGGGCTGCCCACCCCTCCAGCTGAGCAGCAGGGGGTCAGGGCGGAGCTGGACACAAGCTCGACACGCAAGCGGAGGGCGGGCGGGAGGGATCGGACTCAGGCGCCCCCAACATGGGGTTGGTAATATGCATGCAAGTACTCTCTAAATACTGCATCGTTTTCGATAGCGTTTGGCACATTGGTAGCTGCAAATCAATGCGCGTCATCTGACCATCAGCGCACGACATTGGAGTCTTTGCTCGCGTACTGCCACATGTGCCCGCGAACAAACCACAGCGGCGAGACGAGTATCCTTGGCACGGTGAGCCGCATCGCTGTGGCCCCATCTACCTAGCGTAGTGAGCAGGTTGTGCACAAATGGAATGTCCGGCCGACACCCAACGCGATGTCTGCCGGGCGTGCAGGGCACCTTGACGGGGTGTTTGGAACATATTGTTATACTCGCTCTCGCCGGATACACCCTTCGGGTCGGCGCACACTAAGGTATCAACGGCTTACACACCCCCTCCTCCACTGTGTCCTCCCCTGTGTTTCACCCGCTGCACCCATAGGAAAATGGCTATAAAATGTTTGTTCTTGACTCACTGGTGCATCTCTTGAAACAAATTGCACATCAAACAACCCAGGCCTCTATCAGTTTGACATCTACAAAGTGACATCATGTTCTCCAAGTAGAATCAGGGCCACGGGGCTGTGGGGTGGCAGTTGAGCTATGAAATGTTGCACGCAGGTGGATGGGATGTAGGGGAGTGTAAGTCTCAGAGGAGCCGAGTCCAAACTCGGTCATGGTGTGGAGCTGTGTGACTGACTGCATGGCCCTGACCCCGAAAACGGCTACGGGAGTTGACGGTCACAGACCAAAGTGTGCTTTTGACATATCTGAGTATGAGCGTGTGTAACAATGTCTAAAAGGAGCGTAACCTAGTAAGTAGCATGCTGTAAGTCCCAATGGTCAAGCTGTGGCATTGCCCTCTAGTTAAGGGGGGGAGGTGGGCTCATTGCCACATCGCCGCAACCGCTTTCCGATCCGACTGCTGCTGCCGACGCGCATGCGCATGTAGAGCAGCCTAAGCGACGAAGGCGGTCGCAGCGATGATGGCATGCCCCGCAACGGCCCAAATTTGAATCACTAACTTTGATGCTTTGTTGTGCACGGCCTACTCGGTGTATGTTTATTCTGGATGGGTGAAAGGTAGCTGGCTGGGTTGGCTACATACTGAGCCAGCTAGCATTAAATTTGGCGCAGCGAGTGCAGAGTTACAGCCGTCCTACTACCAGGGGTCGGTTTACTGCCATTTTTTGAATGTTGGGGCCGCCTGAATCGGACCCAACATGTCGAGCAAGGTAACGTAGCAATGGCCTACACACCTTGAGTGGCCTTACCGAGTGGCCAGGTAGTAGGTACTACTCACGAAGCGGTCAAGCAATGCAGCAGCCTTGTATACTTCCGAGCATGGGTGGAGGGGCGTCGTTACATCGGTTTGACGTGCCATGTGCATTGTTTTGACTGCGGCGACTGTCCTTGACTGTTTGCAGAGGCTACTGGGCCACGTCGGTCGCGGCGGTCGGTCGCGGCGAGGCCCGCATGAGCAAAACTGGCATGGATTTGAATGTCAAGATTTGAGCCGCCATAGCACTAAGCACAGTGCACAGTATTTAATGTTACAAGCTGCACCGCATAGCTGACAGAGTCCTCTACCCAGGTATGTGCGGAACATAAACAGAAACCACGTGGCTGAAACGCGGCGTCGATTTGATTATCAGAGGTCGGTTTCCTATCATTTCCTGTCATTTTTTGTTAGTTGGGGTCGCCTGACCCTGCCCCCTCGCACCCCCTCGCACCGCCCAGATCACAGACGTGTTGGCCATCGTCCCCCTCCCTTGTGCCACAGCTGACCCCTGACCTGCCCCCCCCTCCTGCTGCACCCCCCTGGCAGCAGCAGGCAGCTTGTGCTTGTGCCGCCCCTGACCTGCCCCCCCCTCCTGCTGCACCCCCCTGGCAGCAGCAGGCAGCTGGTGCTGGTGCTGCCCCTGGGCTGCCCACCCCTCCAGCTGAGCAGCAGGGGGTCAGGGCGGAGCTGGACACAAGCTCGACACGCAAGCGGAGGGCGGGCGGGAGGGATCGGACTCAGGCGCCCCCAACATGGGGTTGGTAATATGCATGCAAGTACTCTCTAAATACTGCATCGTTTTCGATAGCGTTTGGCACATTGGTAGCTGCAAATCAATGCGCGTCATCTGACCATCAGCGCACGACATTGGAGTCTTTGCTCGCGTACTGCCACATGTGCCCGCGAACAAACCACAGCGGCGAGACGGGTATCCTTGGCACGGTGAGCCGCATCGCTGTGGCCCCATCTACCTAGCGTAGTGAGCAGGTTGTGCACAAATGGAATGTCCGGCCAACACCCAACGCGATGTCTGCCGGGCGTGCAGGGCACCTTGACGGGGTGTTTGGAACATATTGTTATACTCGCTCTCGCCGGATACACCCTTCGGGTCGGCGCACACTGAGGTATCAACGGCTTACACACCCCCTCCTCCACTGTGTCCTCCCCTGTGTTTCACCCGCTGCACCCATAGGAAAATGGCTATAAAATGTTTGTTCTTGACTCACTGGTGCATCTCTTGAAACAAATTGCACATCAAACAACCCAGGCCTCTATCAGTTTGACATCTACAAAGTGACATCATGTTCTCCAAGTAGAATCAGGGCCACGGGGCTGTGGGGTGGCAGTTGAGCTATGAAACGTTGCACGCAGGTGGATGGGATGTAGGGGAGTGTAAGTCTCAGAGGAGCCGAGTCCAAACTCGGTCATGGTGTGGAGCTGTGTGACTGACTGCATGGCCCTGACCCCGAAATCGGCTACGGGAGTTGACGGTCACAGACCAAAGTGTGCTTTTGACATATCTGAGTATGAGCGTGTGTAACAATGTCTAAAAGGAGCGTAACCTAGTAAGTAGCATGTTGTAAGTCCCAATGGTCGAGCTGTGGCATTGCCCTCTAGGTAAGGGGGGGAGGTGGGCTCATTGCCACATCGCCGCAACCGCTTTCCGATCCGACTGCTGCTGCCGACGCGCATGCGCATGTAGAGCAGCCTAAGCGACGAAGGCGGTCGCAGCGATGACGGCATGCCCCGCAACGGCCCAAATTTGAATCACTAACTTTGATGCTTTGTTGTGCACGGCCTACTCGGTGTATGTTTATTCTGGATGGGTGAAAGGTAGCTGGCTGGGTTGGCTACATACTGAGCCAGCTAGCATTACATTTGGCGCAGCGAGTGCAGAGTTACAGCCGTCCTACTACCAGGGGTCGGTTTACTGCCATTTTTTGAATGTTGGGGCCGCCTGAATCGGACCCAACATGTCGAGCAAGGTAACGTAGCAATGGCCTACACACCTTGAGTGGCCTTACCGAGTGGCCAGGTAGTAGGTACTACTCACGAAGCGGTCAAGCAATGCAACAGCCTTGTATACTTCCGAGCATGGGTGGAGGGGCGTCGTTACATCGGTTTGACGTGCCATGTGCATTGTTTTGACTGCGGCGACTGTCCCTGACTGTTTGCAGAGGCTACTGGGCCACGTCGGTCGCGGCGGTCGGTCGCGGCGAGGCCCGCATGAGCAAAACTGGCATGGATTTGAATGTCAAGATTTGAGCCGCCATAGCACTAAGCACAGTGCACAGTATTTAATGTTACAAGCTGCACCGCATAGCTGACAGAGTCCTCTACCCAGGTATGTGCGGAACATAAACAGAAACCACGTGGCTGAAACGCGGCGTCGTTTTGATTACCAGAGGTCGGTTTCCTATCATTTCCTGTCATTTTTTGTTAGTTGGGGTCGCCTGACCCTGCCCCCTCGCACCCCCTCGCACCGCCCAGATCACAGACGTGTTGGCCATCGTCCCCCTCCCTTGTGCCACAGCTGACCCCTGACCTGCCCCCCCCTCCTGCTGCACCCCCCTGGCAGCAGCAGGCAGCTTGTGCTTGTGCCGCCCCTGACCTGCCCCCCCCTCCTGCTGCACCCCCCTGGCAGCAGCAGGCAACTGGTGCTGGTGCTGCCCCTGGGCTGCCCACCCCTCCAGCTGAGCAGCAGGGGGTCAGGGCGGAGCTGGACACAAGCTCGACACGCAAGCGGAGGGCGGGCGGGAGGGATCGGACTCAGGCGCCCCCAACATGGGGTTGGTAATATGCATGCAAGTACTCTCTAAATACTGCATCGTTTTCGATAGCGTTTGGCACATTGGTAGCTGCAAATCAATGCGCGTCATCTGACCATCAGCGCACGACATTGGAGTCTTTGCTCGCGTACTGCCACATGTGCCCGCGAACAAACCACAGCGGCGAGACGGGTATCCTTGGCACGGTGAGCCGCATCGTTGTGGCCCCATCTACCTAGCGTAATGAGCAGGTTGTGCACAAATGGAATGTCCGGCCAACACCCAACGCGATGTCTGCCGGGCGTGCAGGGCACCTTGACGGGGTGTTTGGAACATATTGTTATACTCGCTCTCGCCGGATACACCCTTCGGGTCGGCGCACACTAAGGTATCAACGGCTTACACACCCCCTCCTCCACTGTGTCCTCCCCTGTGTTTCACCCGCTGCACCCATAGGAAAATGGCTATAAAATGTTTGTTCTTGACTCACTGGTGCATCTCTTGAAACAAATTGCACATCAAACAACCCAGGCCTCTATCAGTTTGACATCTACAAAGTGACATCATGTTCTCCAAGTAGAATGAGGGCCACGGGGCTGTGGGGTGGCAGTTGAGCTATGAAACGTTGCACGCAGGTGGATGGGATGTAGGTGAGTGTAACTCTCAGAGGAGCCGAGTCCAAACTCGGTCATGGTGTGGAGCTGTGTGACTGACTGCATGGCCCTGACCCCGAAATCGGCTACGGGAGTTGACGGTCACAGACCAAAGTGTGCTTTTGACATATCTGAGTATGAGCGTGTGTAACAATGTCTAAAAGGAGCGTAACCTAGTAAGTAGCATGCTGTAAGTCCCAATGGTCGAGCTGTGGCATTGCCCTCTAGGTAAGGGGGGGAGGTGGGCTCATTGCCACATCGCCGCAACCGCTTTCCGATCCGACTGCTGCTGCCGACGCGCATGCGCATGTAGAGCAGCCTAAGCGACGAAGGCGGTCGCAGCGATGACGGCATGCCCCGCAACGGCCCAAATTTGAATCACTAACTTTGATGCTTTGTTGTGCACGGCCTACTCGGTGTATGTTTATTCTGGATGGGTGAAAGGTAGCTGGCTGGGTTGGCTACATACTGAGCCAGCTAGCATTACATTTGGCGCAGCGAGTGCAGAGTTACAACCGTCCTACTACCAGGGGTCGGTTTACTGCCATTTTTTGAATGTTGGGGCCGCCTGAATCGGACCCAACATGTCGAGCAAGGTAACGTAGCAATGGCCTACACACCTTGAGTGGCCTTACCGAGTGGCCAGGTAGTAGGTACTACTCACGAAGCGGTCAAGCAATGCAACAGCCTTGTATACTTCCGAGCATGGGTGGAGGGGCGTCGTTACATCGGTTTGACGTGCCATGTGCATTGTTTTGACTGCGGCGACTGTCCCTGACTGTTTGCAGAGGCTACTGGGCCACGTCGGTCGCGGCGGTCGGTCGCGGCGAGGCCCGCATGAGCAAAACTGGCATGGATTTGAATGTCAAGATTTGAGCCGCCATAGCACCCAGCACAGTGCACAGTATTTAATGTTACAAGCTGCACCGCATAGCTGACAGAGTCTTCTATCCAGGGATGAGCGAAACATAAATAGAAGCCACGTGGCTGAGACGCGGCGTCGTTTTGATTACAAGGGGATCGGTTTCCTATCATTTCCTGTCATTTTTTGTTAGTTGGGGTCGCCTGAAGCACACCCTGCTGCCTGCGGACAGACATGTCCTTGTCAACACCCTAAATGCTGAGCGACATGCAAGGCCCTCACACCACTGGGCCCCTCCCTCCCTCCCTCCCTCCCACCACTGGGAAGCTCACATTCGCAACACATTTGCAACGCATAGGGATGAGCATGAGGCAGGAGCTGGTACCGCCTCTGGGCTGCTCACCCCTCCTGCTGTCCCCCCCTGACAGCAGCTGGCAGCAGGAGCTGGTGCCGCCCCTGGGCCACTTACCCCTTCTGCTGCCCCCCCTTGGCTAGTGCAACCCTAGGGCTGCTTACCCCTCTGCCTCTTTGCACTCACACCGACGCCAGCCATTTCGCGAACTCCTGGTTGTTGTTGAAGTAGTAAGCGAAGAAGTCACGGAGCTGGTCGTCGCGCCCCATCGCTGTCTGACGCTACCTGTCCAGGCAACAACCGGCCCCGACCCGACCCAACCGGCCCCGACCCTCCTCCCCTCCTCCACTGCAACCCTGCAATTCAACCAACCACAGCTAGCGTGGTTGTATACCTTGGCCGCTGCTAAAGCGTCGCACATCCGTGTATTTTTCACGGGAAACCCAAATTGCTAGAAAAATCCACCGCCCGTCGCACTGCGCATCGCGTGATGGCTAAGAAGAAGCGGAAGGGTAGCGACAAGAAACGGAAAGGTGCGTCTCCCTAGCCGTGAAGTGAGCCTTAGACGTGAGCGCTAGACGTGATAACCCGTCGCTCCTGTTGGTTCCATCGCAGTGTCTCGTTCCGCCCAAGGCAAACAACGACAGGATCGTCGAGATGGCTGGACCACGCGTCGACGTCAGGTGTGGGTCCGTCCCCGCCTTATGTGTATCCGCACTGTTTGTGTTGACCCCGCCTTATGTCTTGGCCTGTCAAAATGGCAACTTTGCTTGGCTGCAGGTCATCAAGGTCCCCGAGGGCGCAGTGCTGCGCGGCTGCAAGAAGACCAGGCGCAAGCTGAGGGAGCACCTCCGGCTACGGGCTGAGATCCACTCTCAGCTCCGCGTGATCGCTTCCTTGTTTGTCCTGCGTATCTTTCTCACCTGCCTTGTGGGCTACCCTACCCCGGGATGTGCCAGCGCCCCTCAGCCTCCAGCCGTGCAGCCCCCCCAACCCCCTGATGCTCCCCCCCTACCCCCACTCCCCCCACGGGCCCCTGCCCAGCCTGCACCTGCCCAGCCTGCCAGCATGGAGTGTGACAATGACTCTGACTGTGAGTCAGACTGTGGCTCAGAGCCAGAGCCACAGTCTGACTCGGAGTCAGAGTCAGAGTCAGAACCTGAGCCAGTCGCGCAACCCCCCCAAAGGCGCTTCAGCGCCCGCCTGGCAGCCATGGCACCCGCAGCACCCACTGGCCCTCCTTTGCCCCTTGATTGCGAGGACCCCCTGATGCTCAGGCAGCTTAAAGACTTCTGCAAGTTCTTCGCCAACCCAAACTTCAAGACATGCTACAACCAGCTGCAGCGGCGCCTTGTACGCAACCGCCACCCCGTGCTCATGCCAGCCTTTGAGGACCCCAGCAACCAGGCGCTGCTGGCCAAGCTGCAGGAGCTGGGCAGCATCAAACTGACGGGTTTCCACAACACCCTCGACGCACACTCCATGCAGCTGGCGGTGGCCATGCAGCAGCACTACTCCAACCCAGGCAAGTAATGGTGGTGACTTGACCCTGGACTTGGCCTTATACCTAACCTTATACCTGACCTTATACCTGACCTTATACCTGACCTTATACCTGACCTTATACCTGACCTTATACCTGACCTTATACCTGACCTTATACCTGACCTTAGACCTGACCTTAGACCTGACCTTAGACCTGACCTTAGACCTGACCTTAGACCTGACCTTAGACCTGACCTTAGACCTGACCTTAGACCTGACCTTAGACCTGACCTTAGACCTGACCTAAGACCTGACCTAAGACCTGACCTTAGACCTGACCTTAGACCTGACCTTAGACCTGACCTTAGACCTGACCTTAGACCTGACCTTAGACCTGACCTTAGACCTGACCTTAGACCTGACCTGAGACCTGACCTGAGACCTGACCTGAGACCTGACCTGAGACCTGACCTGAGACCTGACCTGAGACCTGACCTGAGACCTGACCTGAGACCTGACCTGAGACCTGACCTGAGACCTGACCTGAGACCTGACCTGAGACCTGACCTGAGACCTGACCTGAGACCTGACCTGAGACCTGACCTGAGACCTGACCTGAGACCTGACCTGAGACCTGACCTGAGACCTGACCTGAGACCTGACCTGAGACCTGACCTGAGACCTGACCTGAGACCTGACCTGAGACCTGACCTGAGACCTGACCTGAGACCTGACCTGAGACCTGACCTGAGACCTGACCTGAGACCTGACCTGAGACCTGACCTGAGACCTGACCTGAGACCTGACCTGAGACCTGACCTGAGACCTGACCTGAGACCTGACCTGAGACCTGACCTGAGACCTGACCTGAGACCTGACCTGAGACCTGACCTGAGACCTGACCTGAGACCTGACCTGAGACCTGACCTGAGACCTGACCTGAGACCTGACCTGAGACCTGACCTGAGACCTGACCTGAGACCTGACCTGAGACCTGACCTGAGACCTGACCTGAGACCTGACCTGAGACCTGACCTGAGACCTGACCTGAGACCTGACCTGAGACCTGACCTGAGACCTGACCTGAGACCTGACCTGAGACCTGACCTGAGACCTGACCTGAGACCTGACCTGAGACCTGACCTGAGACCTGACCTGAGACCTGACCTGAGACCTGACCTGAGACCTGACCTGAGACCTGACCTGAGACCTGACCTGAGACCTGACCTGAGACCTGACCTGAGACCTGACCTGAGACCTGACCTGAGACCTGACCTGAGACCTGACCTGAGACCTGACCTGAGACCTGACCTGAGACCTGACCTGAGACCTGACCTGAGACCTGACCTGAGACCTGACCTGAGACCTGACCTGAGACCTGACCTGAGACCTGACCTGAGACCTGACCTGAGACCTGACCTGAGACCTGACCTGAGACCTGACCTGAGACCTGACCTGAGACCTGACCTGAGACCTGACCTGAGACCTGACCTGAGACCTGACCTGAGACCTGACCTGAGACCTGACCTGAGACCTGACCTGAGACCTGACCTGAGACCTGACCTGAGACCTGACCTGAGACCTGACCTGAGACCTGACCTGAGACCTGACCTGAGACCTGACCTGAGACCTGACCTGAGACCTGACCTGAGACCTGACCTGAGACCTGACCTGAGACCTGACCTGACCTGACCTGACCTGAGACCTGACCTGAGACCTGACCTGAGACCTGACCTGAGACCTGACCTGAGACCTGACCTGAGACCTGACCTGAGACCTGACCTGAGACCTGACCTGAGACCTGACCTGAGACCTGACCTGAGACCTGACCTGAGACCTGACCTGAGACCTGACCTGAGACCTGACCTGAGACCTGACCTGAGACCTGACCTGAGACCTGACCTGAGACCTGACCTGAGACCTGACCTGAGACCTGACCTGAGACCTGACCTGAGACCTGACCTGAGACCTGACCTGAGACCTGACCTGAGACCTGACCTGAGACCTGACCTGAGACCTGACCTGAGACCTGACCTGAGACCTGACCTGAGACCTGACCTGAGACCTGACCTGAGACCTGACCTGAGACCTGACCTGAGACCTGACCTGAGACCTGACCTGAGACCTGACCTGAGACCTGACCTGAGACCTGACCTGAGACCTGACCTGACCAGACCTGACCAGACCTGACCTGACCAGACCTGACCTGACCTGACCTGACCTGACCTGACCTGACCTGACCTGACCTTAGCTGACCTTAGCTGACCTTTGACCTGACCTTAGACCTGACCTGAGACCTGACCTGAGACCTGACCTGAGACCTGACCTGAGACCTGACCTGAGACCTGACCTGAGACCTGACCTGAGACCTGACCTGAGACCTGACCTGAGACCTGACCTGAGACCTGACCTGAGACCTGACCTGAGACCTGACCTGAGACCTGACCTGAGACCTGACCTGAGACCTGACCTGAGACCTGACCTGAGACCTGACCTGAGACCTGACCTGAGACCTGACCTGAGACCTGACCTGAGACCTGACCTGAGACCTGACCTGAGACCTGACCTGAGACCTGACCTGAGACCTGACCTGAGACCTGACCTGAGACCTGACCTGAGACCTGACCTGAGACCTGACCTGAGACCTGACCTGAGACCTGACCTGAGACCTGACCTGAGACCTGACCTGAGACCTGACCTGAGACCTGACCTGAGACCTGACCTGAGACCTGACCTGAGACCTGACCTGAGACCTGACCTGAGACCTGACCTGAGACCTGACCTGAGACCTGACCTGAGACCTGACCTGAGACCTGACCTGAGACCTGACCTGAGACCTGACCTGAGACCTGACCTGAGACCTGACCTGAGACCTGACCTGAGACCTGACCTGAGACCTGACCTGAGACCTGACCTGAGACCTGACCTGAGACCTGACCTGAGACCTGACCTGAGACCTGACCTGAGACCTGACCTGAGACCTGACCTGAGACCTGACCTGAGACCTGACCTGAGACCTGACCTGAGACCTGACCTGAGACCTGACCTGAGACCTGACCTGAGACCTGACCTGAGACCTGACCTGAGACCTGACCTGAGACCTGACCTGAGACCTGACCTGAGACCTGACCTGAGACCTGACCTGAGACCTGACCTGAGACCTGACCTGAGACCTGACCTGAGACCTGACCTGAGACCTGACCTGAGACCTGACCTGAGACCTGACCTGAGACCTGACCTGAGACCTGACCTGAGACCTGACCTGAGACCTGACCTGAGACCTGACCTGAGACCTGACCTGAGACCTGACCTGAGACCTGACCTGAGACCTGACCTGAGACCTGACCTGAGACCTGACCTGAGACCTGACCTGAGACCTGACCTGAGACCTGACCTGAGACCTGACCTGAGACCTGACCTGAGACCTGACCTGAGACCTGACCTGAGACCTGACCTGAGACCTGACCTGAGACCTGACCTGAGACCTGACCTGAGACCTGACCTGAGACCTGACCTGAGACCTGACCTGAGACCTGACCTGAGACCTGACCTGAGACCTGACCTGAGACCTGACCTGAGACCTGACCTGAGACCTGACCTGAGACCTGACCTGAGACCTGACCTGAGACCTGACCTGAGACCTGACCTGAGACCTGACCTGAGACCTGACCTGAGACCTGACCTGAGACCTGACCTGAGACCTGACCTGAGACCTGACCTGAGACCTGACCTGAGACCTGACCTGAGACCTGACCTGAGACCTGACCTGAGACCTGACCTGAGACCTGACCTGAGACCTGACCTGAGACCTGACCTGAGACCTGACCTGAGACCTGACCTGAGACCTGACCTGAGACCTGACCTGAGACCTGACCTGAGACCTGACCTGAGACCTGACCTGAGACCTGACCTGAGACCTGACCTGAGACCTGACCTGAGACCTGACCTGAGACCTGACCTGAGACCTGACCTGAGACCTGACCTGAGACCTGACCTGAGACCTGACCTGAGACCTGACCTGAGACCTGACCTGAGACCTGACCTGAGACCTGACCTGAGACCTGACCTGAGACCTGACCTGAGACCTGACCTGAGACCTGACCTGAGACCTGACCTGAGACCTGACCTGAGACCTGACCTGAGACCTGACCTGAGACCTGACCTGAGACCTGACCTGAGACCTGACCTGAGACCTGACCTGAGACCTGACCTGAGACCTGACCTGAGACCTGACCTGAGACCTGACCTGAGACCTGACCTGAGACCTGACCTGAGACCTGACCTGAGACCTGACCTGAGACCTGACCTGAGACCTGACCTGAGACCTGACCTGAGACCTGACCTGAGACCTGACCTGAGACCTGACCTGAGACCTGACCTGAGACCTGACCTGAGACCTGACCTGAGACCTGACCTGAGACCTGACCTGAGACCTGACCTGAGACCTGACCTGAGACCTGACCTGAGACCTGACCTGAGACCTGACCTGAGACCTGACCTGAGACCTGACCTGAGACCTGACCTGAGACCTGACCTGAGACCTGACCTGAGACCTGACCTGAGACCTGACCTGAGACCTGACCTGAGACCTGACCTGAGACCTGACCTGAGACCTGACCTGAGACCTGACCTGAGACCTGACCTGAGACCTGACCTGAGACCTGACCTGAGACCTGACCTGAGACCTGACCTGAGACCTGACCTGAGACCTGACCTGAGACCTGACCTGAGACCTGACCTGAGACCTGACCTGAGACCTGACCTGAGACCTGACCTGAGACCTGACCTGAGACCTGACCTGAGACCTGACCTGAGACCTGACCTGAGACCTGACCTGAGACCTGACCTGAGACCTGACCTGAGACCTGACCTGAGACCTGACCTGAGACCTGACCTGAGACCTGACCTGAGACCTGACCTGAGACCTGACCTGAGACCTGACCTGAGACCTGACCTGAGACCTGACCTGAGACCTGACCTGAGACCTGACCTGAGACCTGACCTGAGACCTGACCTGAGACCTGACCTGAGACCTGACCTGAGACCTGACCTGAGACCTGACCTGAGACCTGACCTGAGACCTGACCTGAGACCTGACCTGAGACCTGACCTGAGACCTGACCTGAGACCTGACCTGAGACCTGACCTGAGACCTGACCTGAGACCTGACCTGAGACCTGACCTGAGACCTGACCTGAGACCTGACCTGAGACCTGACCTGAGACCTGACCTGAGACCTGACCTGAGACCTGACCTGAGACCTGACCTGAGACCTGACCTGAGACCTGACCTGAGACCTGACCTGAGACCTGACCTGAGACCTGACCTGAGACCTGACCTGAGACCTGACCTGAGACCTGACCTGAGACCTGACCTGAGACCTGACCTGAGACCTGACCTGAGACCTGACCTGAGACCTGACCTGAGACCTGACCTGAGACCTGACCTGAGACCTGACCTGAGACCTGACCTGAGACCTGACCTGAGACCTGACCTGAGACCTGACCTGAGACCTGACCTGAGACCTGACCTGAGACCTGACCTGAGACCTGACCTGAGACCTGACCTGAGACCTGACCTGAGACCTGACCTGAGACCTGACCTGAGACCTGACCTGAGACCTGACCTGAGACCTGACCTGAGACCTGACCTGAGACCTGACCTGAGACCTGACCTGAGACCTGACCTGAGACCTGACCTGAGACCTGACCTGAGACCTGACCTGAGACCTGACCTGAGACCTGACCTGAGACCTGACCTGAGACCTGACCTGAGACCTGACCTGAGACCTGACCTGAGACCTGACCTGAGACCTGACCTGAGACCTGACCTGAGACCTGACCTGAGACCTGACCTGAGACCTGACCTGAGACCTGACCTGAGACCTGACCTGAGACCTGACCTGAGACCTGACCTGAGACCTGACCTGAGACCTGACCTGAGACCTGACCTGAGACCTGACCTGAGACCTGACCTGAGACCTGACCTGAGACCTGACCTGAGACCTGACCTGAGACCTGACCTGAGACCTGACCTGAGACCTGACCTGAGACCTGACCTGAGACCTGACCTGAGACCTGACCTGAGACCTGACCTGAGACCTGACCTGAGACCTGACCTGAGACCTGACCTGAGACCTGACCTGAGACCTGACCTGAGACCTGACCTGAGACCTGACCTGAGACCTGACCTGAGACCTGACCTGAGACCTGACCTGAGACCTGACCTGAGACCTGACCTGAGACCTGACCTGAGACCTGACCTGAGACCTGACCTGAGACCTGACCTGAGACCTGACCTGAGACCTGACCTGAGACCTGACCTGAGACCTGACCTGAGACCTGACCTGAGACCTGACCTGAGACCTGACCTGAGACCTGACCTGAGACCTGACCTGAGACCTGACCTGAGACCTGACCTGAGACCTGACCTGAGACCTGACCTGAGACCTGACCTGAGACCTGACCTGAGACCTGACCTGAGACCTGACCTGAGACCTGACCTGAGACCTGACCTGAGACCTGACCTGAGACCTGACCTGAGACCTGACCTGAGACCTGACCTGAGACCTGACCTGAGACCTGACCTGAGACCTGACCTGAGACCTGACCTGAGACCTGACCTGAGACCTGACCTGAGACCTGACCTGAGACCTGACCTGAGACCTGACCTGAGACCTGACCTGAGACCTGACCTGAGACCTGACCTGAGACCTGACCTGAGACCTGACCTGAGACCTGACCTGAGACCTGACCTGAGACCTGACCTGAGACCTGACCTGAGACCTGACCTGAGACCTGACCTGAGACCTGACCTGAGACCTGACCTGAGACCTGACCTGAGACCTGACCTGAGACCTGACCTGAGACCTGACCTGAGACCTGACCTGAGACCTGACCTGAGACCTGACCTGAGACCTGACCTGAGACCTGACCTGAGACCTGACCTGAGACCTGACCTGAGACCTGACCTGAGACCTGACCTGAGACCTGACCTGAGACCTGACCTGAGACCTGACCTGAGACCTGACCTGAGACCTGACCTGAGACCTGACCTGAGACCTGACCTGAGACCTGACCTGAGACCTGACCTGAGACCTGACCTGAGACCTGACCTGAGACCTGACCTGAGACCTGACCTGAGACCTGACCTGAGACCTGACCTGAGACCTGACCTGAGACCTGACCTGAGACCTGACCTGAGACCTGACCTGAGACCTGACCTGAGACCTGACCTGAGACCTGACCTGAGACCTGACCTGAGACCTGACCTGAGACCTGACCTGAGACCTGACCTGAGACCTGACCTGAGACCTGACCTGAGACCTGACCTGAGACCTGACCTGAGACCTGACCTGAGACCTGACCTGAGACCTGACCTGAGACCTGACCTGAGACCTGACCTGAGACCTGACCTGAGACCTGACCTGAGACCTGACCTGAGACCTGACCTGAGACCTGACCTGAGACCTGACCTGAGACCTGACCTGAGACCTGACCTGAGACCTGACCTGAGACCTGACCTGAGACCTGACCTGAGACCTGACCTGAGACCTGACCTGAGACCTGACCTGAGACCTGACCTGAGACCTGACCTGAGACCTGACCTGAGACCTGACCTGAGACCTGACCTGAGACCTGACCTGAGACCTGACCTGAGACCTGACCTGAGACCTGACCTGAGACCTGACCTGAGACCTGACCTGAGACCTGACCTGAGACCTGACCTGAGACCTGACCTGAGACCTGACCTGAGACCTGACCTGAGACCTGACCTGAGACCTGACCTGAGACCTGACCTGAGACCTGACCTGAGACCTGACCTGAGACCTGACCTGAGACCTGACCTGAGACCTGACCTGAGACCTGACCTGAGACCTGACCTGAGACCTGACCTGAGACCTGACCTGAGACCTGACCTGAGACCTGACCTGAGACCTGACCTGAGACCTGACCTGAGACCTGACCTGAGACCTGACCTGAGACCTGACCTGAGACCTGACCTGAGACCTGACCTGAGACCTGACCTGAGACCTGACCTGAGACCTGACCTGAGACCTGACCTGAGACCTGACCTGAGACCTGACCTGAGACCTGACCTGAGACCTGACCTGAGACCTGACCTGAGACCTGACCTGAGACCTGACCTGAGACCTGACCTGAGACCTGACCTGAGACCTGACCTGAGACCTGACCTGAGACCTGACCTGAGACCTGACCTGAGACCTGACCTGAGACCTGACCTGAGACCTGACCTGAGACCTGACCTGAGACCTGACCTGAGACCTGACCTGAGACCTGACCTGAGACCTGACCTGAGACCTGACCTGAGACCTGACCTGAGACCTGACCTGAGACCTGACCTGAGACCTGACCTGAGACCTGACCTGAGACCTGACCTGAGACCTGACCTGAGACCTGACCTGAGACCTGACCTGAGACCTGACCTGAGACCTGACCTGAGACCTGACCTGAGACCTGACCTGAGACCTGACCTGAGACCTGACCTGAGACCTGACCTGAGACCTGACCTGAGACCTGACCTGAGACCTGACCTGAGACCTGACCTGAGACCTGACCTGAGACCTGACCTGAGACCTGACCTGAGACCTGACCTGAGACCTGACCTGAGACCTGACCTGAGACCTGACCTGAGACCTGACCTGAGACCTGACCTGAGACCTGACCTGAGACCTGACCTGAGACCTGACCTGAGACCTGACCTGAGACCTGACCTGAGACCTGACCTGAGACCTGACCTGAGACCTGACCTGAGACCTGACCTGAGACCTGACCTGAGACCTGACCTGAGACCTGACCTGAGACCTGACCTGAGACCTGACCTGAGACCTGACCTGAGACCTGACCTGAGACCTGACCTGAGACCTGACCTGAGACCTGACCTGAGACCTGACCTGAGACCTGACCTGACGACCTGACCTGACTGACCTGACCTGAGACCTGACCTGAGACCTGACCTGAGACCTGACCTGAGACCTGACCTGAGACCTGACCTGAGACCTGACCTGAGACCTGACCTGAGACCTGACCTGAGACCTGACCTGAGACCTGACCTGAGACCTGACCTGAGACCTGACCTGAGACCTGACCTGAGACCTGACCTGAGACCTGACCTGAGACCTGACCTGAGACCTGACCTGAGACCTGACCTGAGACCTGACCTGAGACCTGACCTGAGACCTGACCTGAGACCTGACCTGAGACCTGACCTGAGACCTGACCTGAGACCTGACCTGAGACCTGACCTGAGACCTGACCTGAGACCTGACCTGAGACCTGACCTGAGACCTGACCTGAGACCTGACCTGAGACCTGACCTGAGACCTGACCTGAGACCTGACCTGAGACCTGACCTGAGACCTGACCTGAGACCTGACCTGAGACCTGACCTGAGACCTGACCTGAGACCTGACCTGAGACCTGACCTGAGACCTGACCTGAGACCTGACCTGAGACCTGACCTGAGACCTGACCTGAGACCTGACCTGAGACCTGACCTGAGACCTGACCTGACCTGACCTGACCTGACCTGACCTGACCTGAGACCTGACCTGAGACCTGACCTGAGACCTGACCTGAGACCTGACCTGAGACCTGACCTGAGACCTGACCTGAGACCTGACCTGAGACCTGACCTGAGACCTGACCTGAGACCTGACCTGAGACCTGACCTGAGACCTGACCTGAGACCTGACCTGAGACCTGACCTGAGACCTGACCTGAGACCTGACCTGAGACCTGACCTGAGACCTGACCTGAGACCTGACCTGAGACCTGACCTGAGACCTGACCTGAGACCTGACCTGAGACCTGACCTGAGACCTGACCTGAGACCTGACCTGAGACCTGACCTGAGACCTGACCTGAGACCTGACCTGAGACCTGACCTGAGACCTGACCTGAGACCTGACCTGAGACCTGACCTGAGACCTGACCTGAGACCTGACCTGAGACCTGACCTGAGACCTGACCTGAGACCTGACCTGAGACCTGACCTGAGACCTGACCTGAGACCTGACCTGAGACCTGACCTGAGACCTGACCTGAGACCTGACCTGAGACCTGACCTGAGACCTGACCTGAGACCTGACCTGAGACCTGACCTGAGACCTGACCTGAGACCTGACCTGAGACCTGACCTGAGACCTGACCTGAGACCTGACCTGAGACCTGACCTGAGACCTGACCTGAGACCTGACCTGAGACCTGACCTGAGACCTGACCTGAGACCTGACCTGAGACCTGACCTGAGACCTGACCTGAGACCTGACCTGAGACCTGACCTGAGACCTGACCTGAGACCTGACCTGAGACCTGACCTGAGACCTGACCTGAGACCTGACCTGAGACCTGACCTGAGACCTGACCTGAGACCTGACCTGAGACCTGACCTGAGACCTGACCTGAGACCTGACCTGAGACCTGACCTGAGACCTGACCTGAGACCTGACCTGAGACCTGACCTGAGACCTGACCTGAGACCTGACCTGAGACCTGACCTGAGACCTGACCTGAGACCTGACCTGAGACCTGACCTGAGACCTGACCTGAGACCTGACCTGAGACCTGACCTGAGACCTGACCTGAGACCTGACCTGAGACCTGACCTGAGACCTGACCTGAGACCTGACCTGAGACCTGACCTGAGACCTGACCTGAGACCTGACCTGAGACCTGACCTGAGACCTGACCTGAGACCTGACCTGAGACCTGACCTGAGACCTGACCTGAGACCTGACCTGAGACCTGACCTGAGACCTGACCTGAGACCTGACCTGAGACCTGACCTGAGACCTGACCTGAGACCTGACCTGAGACCTGACCTGAGACCTGACCTGAGACCTGACCTGAGACCTGACCTGAGACCTGACCTGAGACCTGACCTGAGACCTGACCTGAGACCTGACCTGAGACCTGACCTGAGACCTGACCTGAGACCTGACCTGAGACCTGACCTGAGACCTGACCTGAGACCTGACCTGAGACCTGACCTGAGACCTGACCTGAGACCTGACCTGAGACCTGACCTGAGACCTGACCTGAGACCTGACCTGAGACCTGACCTGAGACCTGACCTGAGACCTGACCTGAGACCTGACCTGAGACCTGACCTGAGACCTGACCTGAGACCTGACCTGAGACCTGACCTGAGACCTGACCTGAGACCTGACCTGAGACCTGACCTGAGACCTGACCTGAGACCTGACCTGAGACCTGACCTGAGACCTGACCTGAGACCTGACCTGAGACCTGACCTGAGACCTGACCTGAGACCTGACCTGAGACCTGACCTGAGACCTGACCTGAGACCTGACCTGAGACCTGACCTGAGACCTGACCTGAGACCTGACCTGAGACCTGACCTGAGACCTGACCTGAGACCTGACCTGAGACCTGACCTGAGACCTGACCTGAGACCTGACCTGAGACCTGACCTGAGACCTGACCTGAGACCTGACCTGAGACCTGACCTGAGACCTGACCTGAGACCTGACCTGAGACCTGACCTGAGACCTGACCTGAGACCTGACCTGAGACCTGACCTGAGACCTGACCTGAGACCTGACCTGAGACCTGACCTGAGACCTGACCTGAGACCTGACCTGAGACCTGACCTGAGACCTGACCTGAGACCTGACCTGAGACCTGACCTGAGACCTGACCTGAGACCTGACCTGAGACCTGACCTGAGACCTGACCTGAGACCTGACCTGAGACCTGACCTGAGACCTGACCTGAGACCTGACCTGAGACCTGACCTGAGACCTGACCTGACCTGACCTGACCTGACCTGAGCCTGACCTGAGACCTGACCTGAGACCTGACCTGAGACCTGACCTGAGACCTGACCTGAGACCTGACCTGAGACCTGACCTGAGACCTGACCTGAGACCTGACCTGAGACCTGACCTGAGACCTGACCTGAGACCTGACCTGAGACCTGACCTGAGACCTGACCTGAGACCTGACCTGAGACCTGACCTGAGACCTGACCTGAGACCTGACCTGAGACCTGACCTGAGACCTGACCTGAGACCTGACCTGAGACCTGACCTGAGACCTGCACTCCTACAATTTAGTCCCTGCGTTTGTCCCTGCGTTCTACCGACCTTGTCCGATCGGGCTGAAATTTTGATAGATGGTAGTTTGCAGAAAATAAAACATATTTTTCAGGAAAAAATATTCTAAAAAAATCAAAGGCGGCTGCGCTGTGGCCCTGGAACGTAGGTGCAGGGATAAGTGCAGGGATAGGTTGCGGGCCACAGCGCAACAGCTTTTGGGTTTTTCCAAATTTTCTGAAAACTGCCATCTATCAAATTTTCAGCCCGATCGGACAAGGTCGGTAGAACGCAGGGACAAACGCAGGGACTAAATTGTAGGAGTGTGACCTGAGACCTGACCTGAGACCTGACCTGAC
This sequence comes from Haematococcus lacustris, assembly GCA_030144725.1. Taxonomy (NCBI): domain Eukaryota; kingdom Viridiplantae; phylum Chlorophyta; class Chlorophyceae; order Chlamydomonadales; family Haematococcaceae; genus Haematococcus; species Haematococcus lacustris. Next base: position 41,309 of record JASKMD010000006.1, read on the forward strand.
CTGACCTGACCAGACCTGACCTGACCTGACCTGACCTGACCTGACCTGACCTGACCTGACCTGACCTGACCTGACCTGACCTGACCTGACCTGACCTGACCTGACCTGACCTGACCTGACCTGACCTGACCTGACCTGACCTGACCTGACCTGACCTGACCTGACCTGACCTTAGCTGACCTTAGCTAACCTGACCTGACCTGACCTGACCTTAGACCTGACCTTAGCTGACCTTCGCAACAAGGAGTTTCACTTCGAGAGGTTGGTGGACACAGATGGTGTCAGCGTGTGCGTGCACTACACGCGCCCCCTTCCCCCTCCTCCAGCCCCACCTCCAGCTGCCAGCAGCAGCAGCACCAGCAGCCGCCCAAGTGCAGCAGCAGCAGCGGCCCATGCGGTGGGACTCCCCCACATAGGCAAGGGCATAGCTGAGATGCGTGAGTTTGTGTTTGACCCAGACACACAGATAGGGGTGGGCATCGACCCCGGCGTCACCCAGGCAGTCAGCGCAGCCTCTGGGGTGTGGGATCCAGCAACAGGCCAGCTCAAGGCAGACCAGCTGCGCCGGTGGAAGCTGACCAAGGGCGAGATGAAGCATGCCAGCGGCCTGAACAATGCCCGCCGTGACACAGAGCGGTGGCTAGCACCGATCAAGCCCCACCTCCAACACCTCACTCGTAGGAATTAGCCAATCAAGTCTCCCGGTAAAAGTTCCCCCTGTACGGGGGAAGTTTGTTGGCTGTAGATGGGGGAAGTTTTAAATTGCCCATCCGCGCTACTCGACAAGCACGAGCGACTAGCCACCCACACAACGGCTTGCTGGGCTCCTCCGCATGCTTTGACTCGCAACCTTGACTGCCCAGAGGTGGTTAGCGGTGGGCGGTTACTGCCCAGCAAACGCAGCCCGCCTGGACCGTTCTTATTTCGATAAGCTCAAGCGCGCAGCCCATAAGGGACTTGCCAGGGGAGCGGTTACAGGGGATGTAGCCGCATTAGCGAGCCGCAGCTTAAGCGACGAGCTAACAGGACAGGCCAAACCCTCCCACAACACCCAAAACTAGCGACGGACACAATGCAGTGCCAGACGAGCTACAGGAGGAACCGCAGCTGGAGCAGCACCTGCGTTCTGCAGCTTTTCTGCCTTGGCAGGAGCGCAGGGAGCGGTCAGATGCCGCTGCCCGTTCCAAATCGGAGCAGCGCAAGCGGGAATATGTGGAGCTCAAATGACAGCCCTGCAGTCAGGTATTCAAACAGCTATCAGAGAGGATTGGCTGCACCATGCTTGTGCCTCTGGGGCAACTAGACTAGAAGATTCCCCCCTTGAAGCCACTTCAGGTGATGCAGGTGGAGTACATCAGCATGCAGGACCGCTTTAAGCTGATGCTCCCTTGCGCTTCACGCAATCAGTCGATCAGTCCCAACCCTCTCTCATTCTTCTGCTGGCCTAGTAGCCAGACCCACGCTAAAACGTGGTATGATGTGATAGTTTTGCGCTCCTATGCCCAGATGCAAGGGTGTGGTGTCTCCATGGGAGGTCAGCCATCGCTAGTCACCGGCGCTGTAGACTGCGCCATGCACCACCCATGCGTATCATCAAGTGTATTTGTGTGTGCTGTCATGTAGCCTTCCTGGAGGCCCTCAACGCCGCTCACCATCCTTTGGCCTTGTACCCACCTCAGCAGATCAGAACAGACAGCTTCAGCCAGGCATTCTTTGACTACCTGCGGGCCATTGACCGGCTCCTCTCCATGCCCAGCTTGTTGCAACAGCGCTCAGACCTACAGGCCCAACTCCCAGAGGAGCATTCAGTGACTGTCCCATCTGTGCGCTCGTCCCAGGTAATTGGTCGCATGCATCTGCTGCCATGCAGGAAAGCTGTGTGTGTCATCCTTATTATCATCATCATCATCATCATCATCATCACACACACGACAATGGGTGTGTATGTGTGTGCGTGTGTGTGTGTGGCATGCTGCAGGTGTGCCACAAGATGGCTACGAGCATTGTGTTGCTGGCGATGCTTGCAACAAGCCCAGCAGATATGCCGGTGTGGCCAAGGCCACCCGTGACCTAGAGCAGCACACAGATACATACCTGGATCGTACAAGGTTGGAGGGCGCAGTGCAACAGCTGCATGACAGTGGGCAACTCAGTCTGTCTGGAGCATTTGCAGCGGCCAGAGCTACAACAGAGGCAACAGGAGCTGGAGCAGACGCAGCGGTAGTATCAGCAAGATTGGCAGGCGTGGACAGTGAGGCACATGACTGCTCAACCTTGCTGCCCTATTTTAGGCCTGAGACCAGCAACATAACAGCCAGCCAGCCCTGTGCAGTGCGTGGTGTGGTTGGCTTTGTGTGCTGCCATGACGTGCCGCTACTAGCGCTGTACTGCAACATGCGCACAGCGGAGCAGTTTGTGTACTACCTCCTGGCATGGCATGCGACATGTTGCATCTCTACATTGACTTAGCCTGCCATGCCAGGTTGGTTGTTCGCCATGGAGAAGCACCATATGGCAGTGCTGAGGGTGAGAGCCCTCTCTTGCACGAGGCCTGGTGCTCCTGGTCGAAGGTCAAGTCTCAAGGTGTGTGTGGCATGGCAAGGGTGCAGAGTGTTCAGGGTGAGGTGTGGCACAGTTGGTTGAGCGCGGTGTGTTGTAGGTACCGTACCCAGTGTGCATGAGCTGGGGTTGCAACGTGACCGTATGGGCCAGAGCGACAAGGACACGCGCGCAGCAAGCAACGCCATCAAGGCAAAGCTTAGGACAGCTCGTCAGCTTCTCAAAGAGGCAGCACTCTACCAAGCGCTAGGGAGTGGTGATGCAGCAGCTGTCAGCATGGTGAGGGGTGAGCCAGCTCCATGGGCTGAGGCCTCCACAGCAACCCCCTACGGCAAGCTGCTGCACTATGGGCGGCAGCTGCACCATTTGCAAAGCGATAGGGATAGATGCGTTGAGCAGCAAGCTATGCTGCGTATCGAGCATAGCCGGCTGCTGGTCTGGTTGCAGCACATGATTGTTGTGTGCAAGGGGGCATGCAGTGAGCCTGAGGCGCATGGCGAGGCTGAGTACCTTGTACCACTTGTAACACCCTTGTAATCCCTTGTAACATGGCGGTCATGTAATGCTATCCAACCAACCGCTTATGTGATCCCTAACCGTTGAGAGCTGACCTAACTAGACTTCATTCCAGAGTCACCCGGTCCCAACCTCTACATACCATGCATGTAACCAACCGCATCCCTAGGTGCCTAGCTCCGAATTGCACTAGAAGCTCTTTTTAATTACAATAGACAAGGCTAGACAAGGCTATCCAAGCCAAATGAAAATGGCCGCGCTCAAGTTTTAAACCTGTACCTAAACACTGTTAGCACCGCCTTGCCTCCTAGGCTGGATCCCTAGCTAGCCCAGCCCATCCTAACCTATCACTGCCAGGCTAGCCCATCCCTAGCCAGCCAGCCAGCCCATCCCATCCCTAGCCAGCCCATCCCATCCCTAGCCAGCCTATCCCAGCCCAGCCCATCCCAACCCAGCCTATCCCTAGCTAGCCCATCCCATCCCATCCTAACCTATCACTGCCAGGCCTGCACTTGCTAAGCATGACAGTGATGCATACATGCATAGGGGGTATGTAGCAGGTGGCTATCACGTTTGCAGCATTAGCGCAGCACCGCGTGGTGTGTTGTCCATACAAGGGGCATGTGGCGCACCATACCCTAGCATGTGGCTGGATCTGGTGAGCCTCCACTATAGGTACCATCCGTAGTCAGACTAGCTGTGACACATTGGGTGTGGATCACTGCCAGGCCTGCACTTGCTAAGCATGACCGCGATGCATACATGCAAGGGGGGTATGTAGCAGGTGGCTACCACGTTTGCGGCCTTAGCGCATCACCGCGTGGTGGTGTTGTCCATACAAGGGGCGTAGGTATCATTTGAGAAGAGGATACACGGCTAATGACCTCCACCGTTTTCTTCCTTACATCTTACAATTTACATCTTACAAATCACGTTGTGTGGCATGGAACTGAACGGAAGCTCTTTGAAAGCTTTTGTACCATGCAACATTCTCCTCAGATGGGTTCAAAGTTGTTGCTGATTGCTAATACAAGACTGCACTGCCACACACCTACAGCTTGCTGCTGCTGCTGCTGCTCATGCTCTGCAGCACATGCACTGCAACCTGCTGCTGCTGCTCATGCACTGAAGCACACCCGCAGCCTGCTGCTACCTGCACTGCCACACACCTAAAGCTTGCTGCTGCTGCTGCCCATGCACTGCTGCTCATGCACTAAAACACATGCACTGCAGCCTGCTGTTGCTGCTCATGCACTGCAGCACACCTGCAGCCTGCTGCTACCTGCAGCATGCACTGCCACACACCTACAGGCAGGGCATGTCAGGTCAGGGCAAGGCAAGTCAGGTCAGGTCAGGTCAGGTCAGGTCAGGTCAGGTCAGGGGCAACGCAAGGCTGGGAGGGGGTGGGGCAGGGCTGGGAGGTGGTGGGGCAGGGTTGGGCAGGGAGGGGAGGGGCAACGCAAGGCAGGGATGGGGTGGGGCGGGGCTGGGAGGTGGTGGGGCAGGGATGGGCAGGGAGGGGAGGGGCAACGCAAGGCAAGAAGGGGGTTGGGCAGGGTTGGGCAGGGAGGGGAGGGGCAATGCAAGGCAGGGATGGCGTGGGGCAGGGCTGGGAGGGGGTGGGGCAGGGCTGGGAGGGGGTGGGGCAGGACAACAACAGCAAAGGCATGACAACAACACCAAAATGCAGATGGGTGGGTGGGCGGGTGACTGGGTGCACCTTGCTGTGTAGCGGCACTACGGCTGCCTCCCCAGCCAGCTGCGGCACAGAGCTTGGCCCCCCCGGCGCTAGTCGCACTAGGGGTGGCCCCCTCGCCAGCGGCAAGCCTGTGGCTGCCCTCCCCACCAGCTGCGACACAGAGGTTAAATCCGTGTCCAGCAGTTGCATTGGGGTGGGCCCCCCGTTAGCGGTTGGTCTGTAGCTGCCTCCCCCACCACCTGCAGCACAGGGGTCGCCAGCAAAAGCGAGATTGGATTCCACGCCAGCAGCGTGTGTGCGACTGTCCTCAGCGTCAAGAGCTGCAGCAACGGTAGCAAAACCATTGCTACATTACTGCCTGCTTGCTTGCATGCTATACTGGCTAGGCCTGAGCGGACTTCCAAGCTGCACACTGACTTGCTCTAGCATCTGAGATAGCTCACCAATCCTTTTGGCAGATGGTTGCTGAGCTGGGCTGGGGCGTGGGCTGCGCAGAGAGGTGCACAGGGGGGAGGTATCTGTATGCACACAAGCATCAAATCACATCACAAATCAGATTCAAGATCATGCAATCCAGCAGTCATGCAAGCCAAGAATTAGACACAGCGGTTGCGACAAGTAATCCTGTATCATCAACGACAACAACATTAGCGCAAAAACACTAGCACTATTGCATAGCATACATTGGCAAGGGGATGGGATGCCCCCCAGCTCCACTCCCTTCAAACTATCACGTCAAACCACGTTTGAGCGTGGGTCTGGCTGCTAGGTCAGCAGAAGATTGAGAGGGGGTTGGGACTGATCGACTGATTGCGTGAAGCGCAAGGGAGCATCAGCTTAAAGCGGTCCTGCATGCTGATGTACTCCACATGCATCACCTGAAGTGGCTTCAAGGGGGGAATCTTCTAGTCTAGTTGCCCCAGAGGCACAAGCATGGTGCAGCCAATCCTCTCTGATAGCTGTTTGAATACCTGACTGCAGGGCTGTCATTTGAGCTCCACATATTCCCGCTTGCGCTGCTCCGATTTGGAACGGGCAGCGGCATCTGACCGCTCCCTGCGCTCCTGCCAAGGCAGAAAAGCTGCAGAACGCAGGTGCTGCTCCAGCTGCGGTTCCTCCTGTAGCTCGTCTGGCACTGCATTGTGTCCGTCGCTAGTTTTGGGTGTTGTGGGAGGGTTTGGCCTGTCCTGTTAGCTCGTCGCTTAAGCTGCGGCTCGCTAATGCGGCTACATCCCCTGTAACCGCTCCCCTGGCAAGTCCCTTATGGGCTGCGCGCTTGAGCTTATCGAAATAAGAACGGTCCAGGCGGGCTGCGTTTGCTGGGCAGTAACCGCCCACCGCTAACCACCTCTGGGCAGTCAAGGTTGCGAGTCAAAGCATGCGGAGGAGCCCAGCAAGCCGTTGTGTGGGTGGCTAGTCGCTCGTGCTTGTCGAGTAGCGCGGATGGGCAATTTAAAACTTCCCCCATCTACAGCCAACAAACTTCCCCCGTACAGGGGGAACTTTTACCGGGAGACTTGATTGGAATTAGCAGCCAGGCCCCTAGACCGACTTTGGCCGTTTGGGCTACAACTTGGCTCATTTGTAGCTTGTAATGTAAAAAACATGACCCAAAAGAAACCATGTCGAAAAAGTCAAAGGCTGAGGCTGGGTGGTATTGTTCAGTGTGTTCAGTGCTATGTTCAGTGTGTTCAGTGCTATGTTCAGTGTGTTCATTGCTATGCCCTTTCACTTTTTTGGCCTGTTTCTTTTTGGGTTGCAATGCTCTCATTACATGCTACTGATGGGCAAAGTTTCAGTCAAAAATACGAAAGTCGGTCTAGGCGCCTGGCTGCTAATTCCTACGAGTGCTGGCAGCAGCAAGCTCAGCCGGCACCTCCCTGGAGGCCAACCTGAAGCACATCACCGTCACCCTGGCCACCTGGGATGCGGTGTGGGAGGTGTACCTGGACCCCAAGTGGGCACGGCAGCGGCTGAGGCTGTACGGAGCCCAGGACCGGGCGCTGGAGCAGTTCTTCAAGAAGGTGAGGGTGGGTGAGTGGGTGGGTGGGAGGGTAAGGTACTGAGAGGTGGTGGGTTGGGCATGAAGTGAAAGAGTGGTTGACTGTGCCATGCCTAACCTGGTGCCACCATGTCAGCCACCATGTATGTGCCTTGTGTGCATGGCTGCAGTTGGAGGAGGGCATGGCTAAGGTGTCCATGCAGCGCCATGGGCGTGCCAAGCAGCTTGTGGTGTTCTTTGGCGCTGCTACCATTGGCACTGGGGGTGGGTGGGGTGCTGACGCGGTGCTGCGTGCCTGCCGCAAGGTGGTGTGCAGGCCCAGGGGCAAAGACCAGGATGGGGGCAGGGTGGTGCTTGTGGATGAGCACCGCACCAGCCGGGTCAGCTCAGAAGTGAATGGCCAGCAGCCCTGTGAGAGGCAGCTGAACAAACTCAATGCCACAAGACCTGCAGGCTGGAAGCCCCCAGCAGGGCAGGTGGAACACCGCCTGGTGCGCCCAGCCTGGAGCCAGGAGCGTGGCCAGCCAGTGCGGGGCATGATGTGGTGCCCGGTAGTGGCCCCCCGCAGGCCCCCACAGGCCCCACGCAGCGGCCAGGCAGCCACACAGCCAGCAGCCTCAGAGCCAGGGCCCAGCACTCCCCCTCCAGCCAAGCGCAGCAAGCCGGCAGCTGAGCCCACCAAGGGCAAGGGCAAGGGCAAGGCTGCCAAGGCAAAGCCAGCACCACAGCCAGGCAGGTGGCTGGACAGGGACTGCAATGCAGCATTGAACATGCAGCGCATTGGGGAGAGCAGGTGGCGGCCGCTGGAGCTGTGCTACTGGCCAGACCAGGGAGCTCTGCCAGCCAAGGGCAAGGAGTACCCTGGCCTGGGCTACAAGCGGCTGCGAGACAAGCCCCCCAAGGCCCAGGAGCAGCAGCAGCAGCCTGCTGAGGCACAGTAATGTGTGCCCCCCCCACTTTGAGCTGTCATCAGCTTACAATTAGTGCATGTTTTGTCATGCCAACTCTACATCATAGCCCTCGGGTCAGGCAATAGTGTAGGTGGTAGGCGGGCTCATGTGCCATGTGCACTGGGTTTACTCCACACAGCCCAATAACACTGTTTGAGTCGGATCTAGTTAGTGGCTACTAGTGGCTGTTAGTGTATGCTACTTCTGATCCGGCTCAAATGGAGGCCCTAGTGAGAGACAAGGGGGCTGCTCACCCCTCCACGATTTTTTCTTTCAGCAGTCATGCTCTACACAGTAACCCTCCTGTATGGAACGTCTGCTGTGACGAAGAAGCTTACTTGGATAATCAGGAGCCTGTGTCTGGGCCAGCACCCTCTGACACAGCACAGCGGAGATGAACACGAGAGATCGGACACAATCTTCCAAGCAAGGTAAGATACCAATGGCCTACACACCTTGTGGGGCCTTGCAGAGTGGCAGGGCATCCGTACTGCTCAGTTGCATTTTGCTTACCAGGGGTAGGTTACTTTCAGTTGGGACCGGCTGAGTGTTGGCCACAACTCTGCTTCATGCCGCAGCCCTTATTGTGCCATGGTGGTGCTCGTCACGGGTAAGCTGTAGCCTACAGTGTGGCGATGTAGCCATTCTCATGCAGCATTACTCATGCGACATGCACACCCGCTTTTAGTGCCTGCATCCCCGCTAGCGCGATGCTGCGCAGGGCGACATGCACGGCTACATGTCGCCCAGTGTGGAAGCCTCCCGCAGCGCACTGTCTTGGTCGCGTTGCTTCTCCTGCGGGATTCGGGCCCACTGGAAGGCACAGAGGAGCTCGAGCTGGTATTTGCCGAGTAGCAGGTGCGCAATGCGGCCTGGCGGGCGTGCTCGCGACAATTGTGATGCAAGTGCCGCCCTTTCCATGCTTTTATGACATTGCAGCGAACGGCGATGGTCCGGATTTACCGCAAACTGCTCAAAATGCTGACAACCCTACATCAAAAACTTTGGTTTTGGGAATGCTGTTCGGAGGCTGGTACGCCGCTAACATCGTGTTCAACTTGTGGGTCACGGTTTGTATTTCAAATGCTGGTCTGCAGGGCAGTCATCGCGCTCCGTGATATCACCCGGCCATGCCCTTACGCGTGACATGTCCAGCATGGCAGGGAATCAGCTGGGCTTGCAATAGTGTGCCTGTGTCATACTAAAAGTTTGGCCTGTCCTTGGTCTACATTTGACTTGCCACAATGCCTTCCCCTCCTTTCTCTCCCCTCCCTCTCCTTCAACAATTGCCATACTGTCAGCTTGCGTTGCTGTTGTGCAGGTACAACAAGCAGGCCCTCAAGGCCATGCCGCTGCCCCTGACCTGCACCACTATCCAGGTATGCACAAGTGGCGTGAGACAGCTTCTATCCAGCTTCTTCCCCCTTCTCATAGCCATCTGGAAGAGGCAAACGAGCATGAGAAGGGATGGGTTCAACGCCTAGTATTGCATAAGCAAGAGGCGCAGCGTTGCACGCACCATGTGTGTACAGAGCACAACATGCACAGATCTACTGCCACCTTGAGTTGCCTGCTTTCCTACCTGCCTGCCTCCCTGCCTACCAGTCCTACTTGACCTAGCCTGGCCTGGCCTGGCCTGGCCTGACCTGACCTGACCTGACCTGACCTGACCTGACCTGACCTGACCTGATACTTGACCTGACCTGACCTGACCTGACCTGACCTGACCTGACCTGACTTGACCTGACCTGACCTGACCTGACCTGACCTGACCTGACCTGACCTGACCTGACCTGACCTGACTTGACTTGATGGGCCTGCCTGCAGTTTGTGGTGGGCTCACTCATCGTCTTGACCTCCTGGGCACTGGGCCTGGCTCAGCGGCCTCAGTTGTCAATGGCTGCAGTGAGTGCACATGCCAGATCAGACCAGGCCCGACCAAATCACAGTGGATCAGGCCAGATCAGACCAGATCACAATGAAGCTGGCCAGATCAACCCAAGTCACAGTGGATCAGACCAGATCAGATCCGACCATGCTTGTGGCGCCCCACCATCAGCCCTGGCCTTTGCCCTGGGTTGGCCCTGGGTTGGCCCTGCAGGTCCGAGGCATCCTGCCCCTGGCCCTAGTGCACACGCTGGGCAACACGCTGACCAACATTAGCCTGGGGGCGGTGGCTGTCAGCTTCACCCACACCATCAAGGTCAGGTCAGGTCAAGGTCAAGGCCAAGGCCAAGGTCAGGCCAGGTCAGGGACCCCACTGCTGGGGATGGGGATGGCGCCGTCAAGGGCAGCAGGGAGGGCCCTTCCTTCCTCCCCTGCTCCCTGCTAGTGTCCCCCGCCACAGCTTTGCAGCGTGTGGTGCTGGTGGCTGTGTTGTGCCCCAGGCGCTGGAGCCGCTGTTCAGTGTGCTGCTGAGCGCGGTGTTCTTGGGGGAGACGCCGCACCCCCTGGTGCTGGCCGCCCTGCTGCCCATCATTGGAGGGGTGGCCCTGGCATCAGCTTCAGAGGTGGGGGACCCAGACGGGGCGGGGGGTGAGCGGCAGGGCAGGGCAGGGCAGGGGTAAGGGCAGGGGTCCATGACCTGCAGGGTGTGCAGTTGCCCTTGGTTCTTGGCACCGCGCAGTCAAGGTGGTTGAGGCCCTGAGCTGCTCAGTCACTGCGTGACAGCGCCTGCAGGTAGCTGCGCCCGGGGTGCTGTGTGCTGCTCTGCTGCTGCACAGCCTGCCAGCGCCCTGGGCCTGCACTGCAGTGGGCTCTCTCGGATCATGTTGGCTAGCAGAGGATGAGGGGACAGGGCGTGGGGTAACGAGCACATGGTGGCTTGGGTGGCATGCAGGTGACTTGGGGGTGTGACTGACCAGGAGGGGGTGTGGAGTGGGGGCGAGGGGGCCTGTCTAGGCTGCCAGGCAGGCTCTGTGCTGAGCCAGTGAGGGGGTAAAGGCACGGGGCACACACAGCAGCAGTTGCCTATGTCTTGTAGGCTACCTTCAACTGGACTGGCTTTCTGTCCGCCATGGGCAGCAACCTCACATTCCAGTCACGCAACGTCCTGTCCAAGAAGCTGATGACAGCCAAGCAAGGTGTGGTGCCCTTAGCACCCTTGGCCTTCCCTAACCTCACCCCAACCCCGACCCTCTCCCTCTCCCACACCCCACCCTGGCCCTGGCCCCCACCTTGCCTTAGCACCAGCAGAGCATCAGCCCCCTCCTCCTTCCCCTCAATACCCCCAGGCAGTGGACCCTCCGTGCCCCCCTTGGGCAATGTGGCCCTGTTCGGCGTCATGACCTTGCTGTCCGCGCTGCTGCTGCTGCCGGTCAGCCTGGCGGTGGAAGGCCAGGCCCTGGCAGCCTTCCTCACAGCACCGCCCGCACTAGCAGCAGGGGTGAGTGAGGGGTGAGCAGGCCGGGACGGGCTAGGGTGGGTCAGGGAAGGCCAGGCCAGGCCGAGCAGGGTACAGGCCAGGAGGGTGAGTGCGAGCTGACCTGAGCAGTCCTCCCAACCCTAACCCTAACCCTGTCCCCCTAACAGCCAAATCAGGCCGTCCTCACACCAGCCAGGGTGCCACTCTATGCCAGGTCAGCAAGGGTGGCCGCTGAACACTGCTGCCCTTGGCACTGGCTCCATCACTGCCACAGCCCCCTGGCTCAGCCAGGGGGCCGTGGCCTGCCCTCACTACTGGCTCTTGCCTTGCCCCGCTGCTGCTGCCCCTGCCAAGTGCTCTGCCTGCTGGCTGCAGGGTAGTGGTGTGGACCCTGTGGCTGTCCTGGTGCAAGCGGGGCTGGCAGGCATCTGCTTCCACACTTACCAGCAGGCAAGGCAACCACCTCCGCACACCCTTCCTCTCTCAACAGTCTCCTTACACCCTCACTATCCTCACACGTGCCTCACACCCTCCCCTCCCCACACTCTCCTCACACCAACCCTCTCCTCGCCCCGATCTCACACGCTCCCTCCCCTCACACCCTACCTCTCCTCCACCCTTTACCCCCCTGCCTGCCCTCCTCCCCCCCTGGGATCCTGTGTGACACCAGCGAAGTCTTGCCCACCCCCCAGCCCAGCTGAGCTCAGGTCAGGCCCAACCTGCGTGCGCCCCACCCACCTGCTCCCTGGCCGCCCCCTGCTGCAGGTCAGCTACATGATCCTGGCCCGGGTGTCCCCCGTGACGCACTCCATAGGCAACTGCGTGAAGCGCGTGGTGGTCATTGTGGCCTCGGTCATATTCTTTCGCAACCCCATCTCCACCACCAACGCCATCGGTGATTAGGCGGTGGCAGGGCGGGGTGCTAGGGTGGAATGGGCTTGTTGGATCGTCTGAGTAGGGGCGGAGGGGGCCGAGCTGGCCTGGCCTGGCCTGGCCTAGCCTGGGCTGGGCTGGGCTGCCCATCTGAGCGCTATCCCTTGCCCGCTGTGCAGGTACTGCCATCGCCCTAGCCGGCGTGTTTGCCTACTCGCAAGTCAAGCGCCTGCCAAAAAGCCCCCCGGCCGCACCACAGCTCAAAACAGCCTGACCTTCACAACCCAGCCTGCTGGTGGTGGAAGTCTTAGCCAGCTGGCATGGATGTGTGTATTAACGGGGGCTGGCTGTCTAGCTGCCTCGGCCAGAGCTGGCTGGAACTTGCGCTCTGGGAGCGGTCATGTCCCTCCGTCCTTTGTATGGTTTCTCTTGTACTATTTAGTCATACCCGATGCCTAGGCGACAGCGATAGTGATTTCCATGTAGGATTAGCATGGCATCCTTACCTAATAGGTTGCAACCTGAAGCAATGCAACACGGCACGCACGCACGTTAAGTATGCCGTGTCATAGTCAGAGTTTGTGAATGCACGGTGAACGATGAAACACCTACACATGTCACAATACTTGTAGGTTGATGCTCCCATGTGATCCCTTCCACAAACTAGCTGACAGCTTCATGGATGAGAGGCCTGCGTCCCTGCCTACTGTAGCTGAGCTACAGTCCTGGCTGCGAGCACTTCGTGATGATGGCGGTTGCAACCTTGCTAGCATCCAGCGCGCTACTAGGACCTTGCCCGCCGTTGCAACCAGGTATTTGGACTTTCGGGACGTCAAAAAGTCATGGGCTCCTGTCGCCTCCTCGTTTACCCATGCACTGTACCAAGCCCAGGTTGCTTGCACACCGACACGAGGATGGCGCGCTGGCGCCAGAGTCCTTCGAGCATCTCCAGCAGCTGTGCGCAGCCCTGCGGCTTTTGCGGGAAGCAGTCCCCTTGGGTGGCGCATCGGTGGTGGCTGCCTGCTTGCAATCAAATGCGGCTGACGCCGTAGCTGCCACCGCCACCGCCCTACTGGAGCTTGCGTGCCTCCTGCCCAGTGAGCCAGCCGCAGCCATCAGACCAATATCCCACTGCCAGGCGGTCAGCCTCCCCCAGCAACCAGCCTGCCTCCACCCGCAACATGCAGCCAAGGCTGAGGCAAAGAGTATGGCATTGCAAGGGGGGGCGGAGCAACGCTTAACCCCAGCCCCAGCCCCAGCCCCGACCCCCACCCTGACCCTGACCCCAGCACTGGACCTGACCCTGGCCCTGACCCTAGCTGCCCAGGCACTAGCCAACCTGGCCACCAGCGGGGCTGCAGGGGGGGACGCGGTGTGGGCTGCTGCCTGGCCCGCCCCCCTGCAGCAGCTGAGCAGCTACCCTGCAGGTGTGACATCGGGGAGTGAGAGTGTTGTTTCAGTGAGGGAAAACCACAGGTCCTTTGCAGTTTAATACTGGAAATGCAAAGTGCTGCTGCGTGGGGTCATCAGTACCCTAGTTGTCGCTCCTAGGGCCTCTTAGAGAGCAACGTTGAGACCATTGCTACACCACCACCCCACACCACCACCAAGAGGAGAGCGTGAGAACTGCTTGCTCACCACTGGGGTTTGCTCTCCGCTATGGTTGCTCAAGCGGTGCTGATGCCCCGCTGACATCACCACCACCGTCACTGCCATGTTCAGCTGTGAGGGCCAAGGGCCAGGAGAGGTCCTGCTGACCTGCCGCCACCATTGCTGTTGCCGCTTCACCACCATTGCTCATTGATCAGATCATGATGCCCACCAGCCCGACACTGCTGCTACCTCAGCCGCTGCCGCTGCCACTGCTACCGCTGCCACTGCCGCTGCCGTTGTTGCGCCCACTGCTACCGCTGCCACTGCGCTGCTGCTGGCCAGGGCAGGCCTGCTAGATTTGCTACGTCCGCTGCTGCTGTTGCTGCTCCTGCTGCTGCTGCTGCTGCTGCTGATGATGATGCTGACAATGTCCCTGCTGCTACCGCCACCGCTTCCACCCCTAGCACTGCTGCTGGCCGCATGTCCTCCCCGGCAGCCAAGGTCCAGAGCCCAGCCCTCACTGCGCTGTACGTCTGCTGCCGCGCCCACCCCCTGCGCTGCCAGCAGCTGGTGCAGCCAGGGCCAGGCGGCTGGGTGTCTGCTGCCAGTCCACCCTCTTCCACCCACCCTTCCTCCAACACTCCACCCCATCCCAGCATTCCTGCAGGCAACAATGCCACCACCGCCACGGCAACCACCGCCACCACCAACAGCAGCAGCACCCGCAACACCACCAGAGCCATGGCTGGCAGCAGCAGGACCATCACAGCCCCCGGCAGCAGCAGCAGCAGCAGCCCAGGCCTCAATAGGGACCCCCACACCTGGTGGCAGACCCTGCTGGCGGCTGCCACACAGCAGCCAGAGACAAAGGCGCCTGGCTCCACTGAGGGGGGCGAGACCAAGGCAGCAGCAACACTACCCACTGCAGCAGCAGCTCCTCCACCAGCTGCCTTCCCTGCCGCACCCCCGGCCCCCTCCCCTCCAGCTACATGCAGTCACGAGCTGCTGCTGCTGCTTGGCCTGGTGTGCTTGCACCATGACTTGATGGGGCAGCTGCTGGCCTGGCTGGCCTACCCCGCACCCACACAGCCCACAGCCACAGAGCAGCCCCAGGCCCCCACCCTGCTGCACCCCCCACCCGCCCCTGCTGCTGCCCTCCCCTTAAGCAACACACAAGCAGGGCTCAGCAGGTGGGCAGGCGTCCATCAAGGCCAGCTTGCCGTGCACTGTCTCCCCTCCCTCCCTCCACTCCACTCACCCCTCACCCTCCAGTTCTTCATCGTGACCGACCTAGCGGAAACGGCACCATGCCTTGCTGAACACCAGCTGGTCTACCCGCCCGCCCCACCCTCTTGCCCAGCCTACGGCCCACCCTGCCAATGAACTAGCTGCTTGCCTGGTGGCGCTGCAGGTGGGGCCGGTTGGGGCCTGTGTTGCTCAACCTGCTAGCCCACCATGCGGCCTCCAGCACCCTGCCCCTGGCCTCAAACCACCCCTCCCCTGACCATCCCTCCCCTGGCCACCCTTCCCCTGGATACCCTTCCCCTGGACACCCTTCCCCTGATCCCTCCCTTTTAATCCGGGAAGCACTGGCAGTCATGCGAACAACTACAGCTGCCATAGCAGATACAGCACAACCCACTGCTGCTCATGCAGCAGCGGCACCAGCCGCACCACAAACAGCAGCAGCACCACCACCAGCACCAGCAGCACCAGCGGCAGCAGGAGTACCAGCGGCAGCAGCCACACTGCAGGCAAACCTGGTGCCAGAGCTTACACCACCCCCTGCCCCTGCCCCTCCCCTGGTCCCCCCCCCCACCTCACCTGCTTTGACTGACACCTGGTCCAGGCCCCCAACCACCTTACCTGCCAAGCGTTTAGAGCCCCGCTGGCCACACCTGCTGCTGCACATCACGGTGAAGGCAGCCAGGCAGTGTGCCCAGCAGGAGCGCGCAGCAGCAGCCCACCTCCTGGGCAGTGTGGCCCAGCAGGAGGGCATTGAGGCACAGGCTGTGTGTGAAGCGGCAGCAGGACAGGTGCCGGGGCCGGCAGGGCAGCAAGGCGGTCCGACTGGATGCACATGGTCAGGCGAGCAGCAGGCGGCAGGGTCACGCGGGGGGAGAGGTCAGGGTGGGGCAGCACTGCGGGTGGGGCTGGGGGGCAGCGCAGCGGTTGAGGGGCAAGGTGATGGAGGGGAGGAGCAGGAGGAGGAGCATGCTGCAGGTATGCTGGAAGCCAGCCTACAGGTGAGGCGTGGCATCAGGTACCAGGCAGGCTGCACGCATCATGTCAGGGGGTGTACCCCATCCACTGCATCTTCACCTGCCTGCCGTACCCCTGGCTGCCAGCCTGCCTCTTCAGCTGCCACCTGGCTGGTGGGCTCGCCATGTTCCAGGACCCCATTCCACTGGACACTTAGCCCCGCCCCTTTGCTCACTGCTGCCCTGCCGCCCTGCCGCCCTGCCGCCCTGCTGGCCTGCCTGGCTGTTGCTGGGTTTGCACTGGCCTGAATAGTTTGGAGCCCATTACAGCTTGTTGCTTGCTACCCTGGACCCCTAGCACCCTCCTTGACTTCTGCCCGGCCCTGGTAACAGAACCCTCAGCCTCCCACCTCCTTTCCTGGACCCCTGCCTGCTCACCCCTGCCTACCCACCCCTGCCTTTCCCACCCCCGCGCAGTTGTGGAAAGCTGTGGGTCAGCGAGGCGGCGGCAGTGGGCCAGGCAGTGCAGTCCCTGGCTCCTCCAAGGCCCCTAGCAATGACGCCTTGCTTCTGCTAGAGCTGGGGCCACTGCTGCTGCCGCTGGTGCTGGACTGCCTGGCAGCACTGCAACCAGTGCAGCGCCCTCGGTCCAAACAGTCTAAGGCAAACGCACCGCTGGAGTCGGGCCAGGGCCAGGGCCAGGGGCAGGGCCAGGGGCAGGGCCAGGGGCAGGGCCAAGGGCAGGGGCAGGGCCAAGGGCAGGGGCAGGGGGCTGCTGCCCCCCCCCTGCCCGCCCATCTCTCATCCCTTCCCTGGCGACCACCCTACAGCGGCTACCGCGCTGACCTGCTGGCCGTGCTGGCCAACTGGCTGCATGCCCGCCCCGCCCTGGCAGTCCTGGTGGCAGCCTCTCCTGACGCCATCAACTTGCTGCTGGCTCAGGTCAGTGGCGCTGAGGGGCCAACAGGGGGCCTTGCAGCACCATGCCCTGAACCACAGCCTATGCCCCGCTGCCCTGCAACAGTGGCGGCAGGCTATACTTGGATCACACATGGAGCTCCACCGCCGGGGTCCACCGCACTGAGCCACACCCTCAACATCTGGACTTACCCCGCCCTGCCCCGCCCCGCCCCCCACATCCAGACTCGCTCCCGTGCAGCTGGCCCTGCCCTGCATTGTGGCTGTCACATGCAGTGCCAGCTGGATCCAGACAGCCCCGTGGCCAGGGAGTGGGCACTCTGGGCGGTGCGCAGCCTGTGTGCAGGTGAGCAGTCAAACGACCCTCCCTCCCTCCCCCTGACCCTCGCCACTTACAAGCGGCACTGTCTTAGTCTGTCAGCGGAGGCGTCATATGGCGCTGAGGCGAGACATCAGACAGCACGACTTCGAAGTGCTGGGCATGGACAGGGCCAGCACTGACGATGTGGTGTTCACCTTGCCTCGCGCTGCGCATGCAGGCAGCGAGGCCGCGCGCGAGCACATCAGCGCGTTGCAGCCTGTGGCGCCCGTCAGTGACCCCGAGCTGGCGTCGTTGGGCCTTCAAGTCGAAATGGACGCCAGCGGGAAGTTCAAGCTAGCGAACACGCAGCAAGCCGCGGCTCACATTGCTGCTCGTCGGTGAAGGAACGCTGTGGGGGCTGGCGTGAGCTAGCATTGAGCCCGCCGTGCCGATGTCGCAGCGAGGCTGGCAGCGCCAGGTTTAGCAACATCACAGTGTGCGCTGTTTGTTGACATCGGCCCGACTCAGTCAGTATCGTTTGCTATGCCGCTGGCTCTGCTCTTTCGCACTCTTTCGCGCCCTGTTCCCCATCACCCTGCCGCCGGGACATGAACCACCAGACCCGGCGCCTGCCGTCGCCGCTGTGCGTTTGGTTTTCCTCCGGGCCTGGGTTAATCTCCGTGATGGGGATGTGCGTCTTAGTGGCTCCTGCTCAAGTGCCCAGCTGCAGCCAGCCATCCATGTGGCTCCCCTTCACCACCACTGAGGGCTGATGAGCGCATCCGATACTGCGCCAGTAAAGGCCGCCTGGGGTCAAGCTGCCGGCATGAATCCGGGGTGGAGCTCAGGGTTGACCTGCAGGAAGCGCGAGCATATGATGACATGCCTGTCCCCAACACAACATACAAGTGCATGCAAGCCGTGCCTGCATGGGTCGGGGCCGGTTGTTGCCTGGACAGGTAGCGTCAGACAGCGATGGGGCGCGACGACCAGCTCCGTGACTTCTTCGCTTACAACTTCGACAACAACCAGGAGTTCGCGAAATGGCTGGCGTCGGTGGAGGTGATGAGTTCCGACCCTGCGGTGATGCAGAAATGCAAAGCCCGGTGGTACAAGCGCATAATTGTGAGTGCACCGCGGCATTTTGAGGAAGAGGATTACATGAAGGAAAAAGACAGGAAAGGAGAGGGAAAATGCATGACCCCCAGCCCAAGAAGCATCGTCGTTAGACACCTCGTCTGTGTGATGTTTGGTCATCAGGACAAGAACTTTGACTTGGAGTGGCTGAACACTCCAGCTGCCAAAGCAGCTGCCTCAGCCCGCACCGCCAGCTTTGCCTCTACAGCCAACGGTGCCTCCAGCACCAGCACCAGCAGCGCTGGCAGCAAGCCACAGCCAGACAAACCTACCAAGCCACAGTATGTGCCACCAACTGCAAAGGGTGGGCTGACCCAGGCTCAGCAGCGGCAGTTGGCCATGTACCACCTGATGGTGGGTGGGGGCTTTGCTTTGCTTCCAGGCTTCCCAGCCGATCCCCCTGCCCTTCTCCCTGTCCATGCCATAGCCCATTCCCATGTTCCCCTGCTCCTCCTCCCTGCCACTACCAGCCCCCTTGTCCCTCACTAGGGCCTCCATTTGAGCCGGATCAGAAGTACCTACTAGCATACACTATCAGCCACTAGTACTTGGGTGAATTGCAGGGTTGCAGTGGAGGAGGGGAGGAGGGGGAGGGGGCCCTGCCACCACCAGCCTCCGGCCACTTACACCACCCGCAGTGCGAGTAGAGCTGTAGTAGGCACCCTGGGGTTGGCCCAAGGCTCGGTGCCACAAGGCTAGCTGACAGCCCCCCCTCCCTCCAGAGCCCAGCTGACTGCCTAAGATTGCTGCCAGCCCCTCATGCCCACAGCCCTCCTTCCTAACCCGCCTCTAGGACATGCTACCGCCCTGCTGCTATTGTTTAGGGGACGCTACCCCTTGCCTCTCCCTGCCTGACCCGCGCTGCATTGTGCCACCCGCTCCCTGCACTGGCCCGGCCGCCCTGCAGCTGCTGGTGCTGGCTCTGGTGCACCTGCTGCCCCTGAAGCCGCGCTGGAGCGTCATCGCGTTCCGCACCTTTATGCAGCTCACCGTGCTGGGTCAGGTGCAGGGGGCCAGGGGCGGGAGGAGGGGTGCAGGGGAGGAGCTGCAGGTGGAGGCAGGGAAGAGGGGCAAAGGGTGAGAGGGGGAGGGAGGAGCGTGAGATTCACGAGAGGAGGGTGGGGAGGTGGGGCCGTGAGCAGCTTGATGCGCTGCCAGCATGCCCCTTGCACCAGCATGACTCTGCTCCCATCTGCCCGTCTGCCCACTCACCCTGACCTACCCCTGACCTACCCCCTGACCCCCCCCTGCCCACGCCCAGGGCTACAAGCTGTACCTGGAGCACGGACTCCCGCAGCTGCGCCCCTTCTCCTGGCCGCGGCTGCAGGAGGGCTTGGCCCGTGTGGTGCCCAGCGACACCTTCCACTACCTGGTGCTGGCCGCCGCGTTCCTGGCGCACATGCCCCTCAGCCTGGCCCTGGCCCCCATGGTGCTGCTCAGTGGCCTGGAGCTGGTCAGGTTCGGGCAGGAGGCCGGGCGGGGGAAGGCATGGTGGAGCCGTCTGCAGCCGCTGGCGAGCATGGTGCTGGGGAAGAAGGTGAGGGGCGCTGGGAAGGCGAGGGAGGTTAGGAGGTGGGGAGAAGGCTCTGGGTGGGTAGGGGGAGGAGACAGGTGGCACCTCGTCCAGGGTTTTTAGCAGTGAATTGCGTGGCTGTTGCCATGGCTGCATGGCTGTCGCCGTGATCAGTGTGACCATGAGTGGACCTATGAGTTCTGATGCGGTGTCCTGTGCCTGGCTGCCTGGCCCTGAGTGCAGAGGGAGCTGCAGCTGGCGTCTGCGTATTCAGAGATTGCCACCGGGGTGCTGCTGCTGCTGAGCCTGCTGGGGTGGGTGCTGGGGTCGGGGCCAGGGTCAGGATGGGTGAGGGTGGCAGGGGGACGCCTGGCGCGAGGTACAGAGCCACCCACAAGGGCAGCAGGGGATATAGGCAGGGTGGCTCGGGGTTGGGCGGGGTCAGCAGCAGGGCTGCAGCTTCAGCATATCCTCACGTGGTGTGATATGTCATTGTTTGCATGGGATTGTCGTGATTTGGTCCCTAGCACCTGATTTGGTCCCTACAGAGGATTGTGTGACCCAGGTGCGGTGGTGACAGTGGCCTAGCTGGCAGTGCCCGCAGGCCTGCCCGCAACATCATGCTCACGTTCGCATACTGGAACCTGCTGAAGATGAGATACCATGTCAGCGAGAGCGCTGCCATCCACCGCACAGTAGGTGGCGGTCCCTCACTCCACTCCCCAGACCTCACCCCCTTCCGCTCAAAAGCCTCCCACGCTGCGTGTTCGCATTTAATCGCATATGGGGCACACTGGCGTGGTTCAAGGGTGAAGCCGCACAGCTGTCGCGCCTCCCGTGCAGGTATGGCACTCGCTGGCTGCGCGTACGGCCGGTGTGCGAGAACGGGTGCCGGTTCTGCAGAAAGCGTTGGGCTGGGTATCGCGGTGGTTCCTGTCAGTACGCTGAGCATTGCGACACAGGCGCTGTTGCGCTGAGATGTAATCGTGGGAGCTTGCGATGGACCAGATGTCATGGACGTGGAAATGTCCGACTCAGTTATCCCCAGGCTTGTAAGCTTCGTGGCTTGGGTGCATCGTGCTCGTGTACATCGTTGCTTGGACATTGGGAGACATTGCCGACCTCACCTCCCCAAACTCGCCAACCGTATCGATTACAAGCCAAAGCACCAATGTCAGGTGTCAGTCTGCTCGGTGACAAGGCGCTACAGCATGCCACAGCTTCACAGCTGGCTGGCGGTCGCGCAGTTGGTTAAACAAAATCCTGCTGCGCCGTAGGCAGAGCGTGAGGGCTGAATTCCTTCAAGCTATCTATGCAGCCCACTTCTGGGCGGTCAGCTCGGCAAGGTCCACCACGCGCTGGCTGTAGCCCCACTCGTTGTCGTACCATGCCACCACCTACGCACCGCACACCAAGCATCGTCGCAATGAAAGTTTGGCGCATGGTTTCTACCGCGTCGAGGCTGGGAGTGGGGCCTGCTCTCTAGGCTGGGCATGAGGGAGAGCGGTGTGGACGAGCAGAGCATGAAGCTGGCATACACTGGATGGCTTGATTAGGTGCACCCGTCACCCTGTCAACCTATTTCTGGGCCTGCTACCACAGAGCGTGTAGCCAGTCGTGCCCAAGTTGCCAATGGGCAAGGCCAAGCAGCCGTACGATGCTGACAGCGACAGGGGACAAAACATGTCACAAGTCAAACCTCCCACTGCTTAACCTGGCTCGCCCGCATGGCCGCTCACCTTGACCATGTCATCGCCCATGACCATGGTGAGGGATGCGTCAATGGTGGAGGACTGGTCGGTGCACTTGAAGTCGCAGCTGACCAGGGGCTCGTCAGTGATGCTGAGCACGCCCTTGAGGGGCCCGGCGCATGCCTCCCGGAATGCATTGTTCACCTCCTCAGCGAACGTCTTCTTCTCGGTCTGCATCAACCACCATCCATGCCCTGGTAAGCTAGACCCTCTTCTGGCCCCACACCCTCCACATGCAACCCCATTTCTACCATTGTCTACATCTCGAGCTGCCCAGCTGACAAGCACCTGACAGCACGCTGATAGCTGGGGTGTGCTGTGACAGTGGCGAGAGAAGCCCATCAGCCCACACCCAGCTGCAGCCTTCACGCAGCATGTCTCCAGCTGTTGCCTACCTACCTCGCAGCTTCTGCTGCTCCCCCCACGACCCCAGGAACCCCCCAGCCCCTGCCACTGCCACTGCCCCTGCCCCCCAGCCCCTGCCACTGAACCCAGCTACTGCCACACCCCAGCCACCCTGCCTACCTGGATGACCAGGTCCACCACCGACACGTTGGGTGTGGGCACGCGCAGCGCAATGCCGTTCAGCTTGCCCTTCAGGGCCGGCAGCACCAGGGACACCGCCTTGGCAGCGCCGGTGGTGGTGGGCACGATGTTCAGGGCGGCAGCGCGTGCACGGCGCAGGTCGCGGTGGCTGGCGTCCAGCAGGCGCTGGTCCCCGGTGTACGAGTGGGTGGTGGTCATGGTGCCCTTGATGATGCCAAACTTCTCTTGAAGCACCTGCAGGACAGAGGGCAGGGGCAGGGGAGGGTTGTGCAAAGGCAGGTGGAGAGAGAGGGCAGAGAGGGCAGAGAAGACAAAGACAGAGAGGGCAGGGGCAGCACAACACTTTATGTACTCCACTCCACCGAGAGTCCCGGCGCTGAGGCAGACTCCCCTTCAGCTCAGGACGCAGTCAAGGGTGCCATGTACCCCAGACCCAGCCATGCACCCCATACCCATGCACCCCTGCCAGGTGCCCACCACCAGCTACTCCTACCCTGGCCCTCCCCTTAGCCCTCCCTAAGGAGCTGGCAGGCAGCTGTGTGCTGAGCAGGTGCAGCTGCCACTTGCTTGCATGTGTGCCAGCCCATTACTCCGGTGGGTGATGATGGCCCTTAGTAGCGTTGAGCTGCAGCTGTATCTCACCTTGACAAAGGGCGCCAGGCAGTTTGTTGTGCAAGAGGCGTTGGAGATGATGGGGTACTCATGCTTGTAGTCCTGGGCATTGACACCCATGACGAAGGTGGGGATGTCATTGCCCTTGGCGGGGGCTGTGATCAGCACTTTCTTGGCACCGGCCTGCAAGCCACAGGGCAAGAGCAGTGCTGGTATCAGGGCACCTGAAAGATGGAAACAGGAGAGGCAAGGGGAGGGCATATGGGCAAAGAAGTCAGGGGTGGGAAGAAGCATAGGGACGTGGCAAAGCAATGACAAGGCCTGGGAGAGATATGCAGGCAGCAGGGCAGGCAGTGGAGGGGCCACGCAATGGCCCCATGCACTCCTGCACCCTGACCATGTACTTAAGTTAGCTGTGGACAGGCTGGCCCTGCCACTGACCTTCAAGTGCTTGCCAGCACCAGGGGTGTCAATGAACACGCCTGTGCCCTCGATGACCAGGTCGATGTCCATGGCGCCCCAGGGCAGGGTGGTGGGGTCGCGGCTGGACACAACCTTGATGTTCTTGCCATTCACGGAGATGGTGCTGTCGTCCACGACCTTGACGTCGGCGTCAAATGTGCCGAGCGTAGAGTCGTACTTCAGCAGGTGGCTGGCCTGCTTCACACCGCCGGAGTCGTTGATGACAACCACGTCCAGCAGGCTATTTTTCCGGCCCTCCCAGCAGCGCAGGAAGTTGCGGCCAATGCGGCCAAAGCCGTTGATGGCCACACGGATCTTCTTCTCGGCCAACACCTCCATCTTCACCACAGCCTGAGCACGTCAGTGTTAAGCATTGCAACGGGAGCTGAGGATGAGGTCGCTATCCAAGATCGTGGACTCCATCCCCTAGGGTGACATCGCGTCTATGCTTACCCGTGAGGGCTGGGCCCCAGTCTTCTTCAACATGGAAACATTGCCAGTGAAGGAGGTCTGCGACAGCATCGGCACTTATCGGGTCAGGAACAGGCTCCAGTAGAACCGCGAAGCAGGGGTCCGTGGTCCCTGTTGATAACTTCCGTGCTCGCAGCACGGGAAATACAACACCAGGGCAGGATAAGACACATGGCCGGGCGCTGCAGCCTTACCTTGCCCAGCGAGTGAGCCATTGTAATAGGCTCCCTTCTCGCGCTAGTGTAGTGGCCGATGCACTGGCACCGCAAGTAGCAATTTAGGGTGAGTGATGGGAGTGACGCCCGATCGCAGCCGCAATTCTCCGAGCTAGGGCTCTGGAGATGTTGAACGATGCGAGGGATGGCAGCAGGATACGGAGCATGCCAACAGGTGTCCTGAGCTCCTTCACGGCGAGTAAATGCACAGGCAAACCGCTAGTGACTACAGGCATCGCCGCCGCCTTAAAGTGAGATCCGTTCAGACCAGGAACACATCCGTGTCAAGGGAATTTTATGTTGGGCACTCCCCATCCATGTCCCCCGTGAGGCCAAGAACCCCACCCGGCCTGCTGATGCCATTTCACTGGCTGACTAAGGCCAGCAGCCAGCACGACAGCGGCCAGCAGCTCGGTGGCCAGCACCAGCCACTTACCCTCCGACACAGAACAGCTCAGCCCTCCAAAACTCACTACATCCAGTGTAGCTTGCTTGCGACTGTGGGTGGCTACCCCCTGTGTTATTGCCTGACCCCTGGGAGGTACCTAGCCGATTGGGACAACCTGCACAAAAGCACATGCCTGCACAAGCTGGCAACTCATCCCACATCAGGCACGGCAGTAGTTGAGGCAGTGGGAAAGAAAGAAAGAAAGAAAGAATGACTACGCCCTCGCCTTCAGGGCATTAGGGGAGGAGAGTAGCCTCAGGGCATGCCCTTGCTACCCTCCCGCTGAGGCAGTGGGTAATGTTTAGGGGTAGCAATACAGCTCCACAAGCATTGGCAAGGCAATGTGGTGCCGAGTAAGACACACACTGAGAGAGCTGGCTGCTGGCAGCTGGTGAGGTAGGCAGGGTGCCTGTGGCCTGGCTCAGGCGCTGCCGAACACCCAACAAGGAGACGTAGCAGAACTGGACTGATGCTGAAGGTTGTGTTGTGCCGGACTGTGTGGCTTCACGGTTGAGAGTTGTGCGGGTGGTGGGCCATGAGGAGGGTTGGCCAGAACTGTGCATGTCTATGGACATGCGTGTGCTAGCTCCTGGTCATGGCAGCAGCCTAGGTGCTGGCAGGCCTGGGGGCACATAAATCGTGCAGGTGGCTGGAACACCATTCCACGGCTGGTACAAACGAGATCCCAAGCTCAAAGGAGTGCCATGCCTGCGCAGGTGTCCAAACTGTTTCACGAAAAGGATGTGGTAACCATGTTGTCGTGTGCCTTGGGTAGGTGGCTCACTGGGCTACGTGGGCAGTCTGCCAACCATGTGGCTGTTGTCCACAGCGTGAGTATAGCTTGCGTGAGTATGCACAAACCTGAAAAGACATGGACATGACCGCACAAACGGGTGAGTCAGCCGGTCCCCAAGGGCAGGGGTGGGCAATGCCAAGCAATGCATAATGATGGCTGCACATACAAGAAGCATGGCAAGGTGCTCGTCATCAGAATGACAGCTGGTATGCCCGAAGACGGTTCTGCAGGGCCAGCAGCTACTGTAGCAACAGGAACAGTGACGAATTCAGCTGCAGGACCAGCAGGAGTGAAGTATCGTGACGGGTGAGATTCATACCTTCATACAACACTCCCTCGAATTGCTGCTTCATTGTTGGGAAGTGCTGGGGGTGAGAAAACTCTTGAGGAGTATGTGCATACTAGCAGGGTAGCAGGCTTGCGAAGTAGTTCGTCATTGTGCAGTCAGTCTGGGCCAATGTTTATTGACCAGTTCCGCCAGCAGAAGAAGCGGCTAGTAGATGACCTGTGCAAGGTTGAGCGCGTGGTGAGGACGAGAATGGCCGAGGCCTGACGCACTTTTTGCCCCTGGATTCATTGGATTACACAAACCTGCTGCGCCGCAGCTTGTTGACATGGAGACCAACTACAACACCAACGAGGCGGCACTGCTGGGGACAGTGCTGAAGGTCAGGCCTCTCTCAGACCAACATGGCATCCCCACAGCGAAGCACAGCCACAGTGTAGCTGGCTGCCCGCCAGCCGCCAAGGGCTGAGGGGCAGCTGGTGCTGGGCCCTGCGCTTTGCAGCAGTCCGCACTAGCTGGGGGACTTGGCTTCTGCCCCGGCCATGCAGCTGGACCCATCCAGCAAACCTGCACAACTGCCAAGCATCCTAGATTACAACTCAACAGGGCTGCAGCTGGTCTGAGGGCTGCTGCCGGCTGTTGTTTGTCAACCAAGAAGCTTTGTATTGCATGAGTCAGGCTGAGCTATTGAAGGTTATGGCAGCGATGGTAGTGGTCATGGTGGTGGTGGTGGTGTCAAGGTAGTGGTGGTTGTGGTTGCAGGGGTTTGAGAGTCACATCTTGACCAAGGACAAGAAGAAATCGCTGAGCCTCAAAGGCTATCGGCCAGAGGACCGCTTGTTCTCACTGTCATCACGCTCCTCTCCTGCAGTGAGTCACTCTATCCTGCTGGCTGTGGGTCAGTGGTGTGTGGAACCAGGAATGGGTGTGGGTGGTAGATGGCCCACTGCAGCTAGTTTGTTGGCCAGATGAAAGGGATGGAGAGGGGGGCTCATTAGGCATTGGCAGTCAGGGTTGCAAGCAACTGGCCCTACCCATGGCTGCCATTGGCTAAGTAAGTGACCTGTCACTGCCAGGCTAGGTGCTGTGCACAACCACCAACATAATGGCGACTGGGTTGATGGCTTGCGCCACCTCGATGCGCTTCCCTGCTGATAGCCCAGGACCCCCAGCATGGTTGACTCGGCCCTCCCCCGCCAGCACCAGCTCTGCAGTCCTACCTATGCAGTGCTGCCGCCCGTGTTCCCTTGCCATGCCATGTTAGCACGGTCGACAGATCCATATTGCGCGCTTTGCCAGCATGACGCCACACACGCTGCAATCTTATGCTGGTATCATACAGTCACACAGGCGACCACTCGATGTCATACTTAGCCATCATAACACCGACTGACACGCTGCCAGCCCACTCATGGATGGCGGTTGTGCTCCTAGCGCATGGTGCCTGTCCCTTGGCCGCAGTCCTTGGAGCAGGCCGCTGCTGAGGCGGCTGATCTGAGCCAGGGGGGTGGCGGCCTGGGTGTGGTAGGCGGCGTGAAGAAGGCGGCCTGGGGGCAGAAGGGGTACGCACAGAAGGGCTATGCACAGAAGGGGAAGCGATGACGTTTGAACCTCAAGACCAAGGCATGCAAGTTACTCTGATTGTCTTAGGTTGTCTCCAAAGAGTCAGTCGGCTCCCTATTGGAATCCGTTGCAGAGCTTTTCAATGTGAATGGCATGGCATCGCCGACTACCGCCACAGTGCATCTTGTGCACGTGCGGTCAATGGAAACAATCTCTCAGTCGTTGGAAACATCTCCCAAAAGACCTCCCGCCCCCGATGGACCCTCACATTTGAACTCTGCGCTGAGATGGCTTTCATCGCCTAAGCCGCCTTGTGTAGAACAGGGCCAGGCTGATCTTTCTTGCTACTGCGTGTCATGCTGCAATGCTCAGCTTTACAGCACTGTTCAATCGGTACAGCAGCTCATCGGTGCGCTACGGGCATACCCAAAACAGGGGGCCCGCGTCTTGGCTGGTGAATGCACGTACGGCGAGTACGGTGCTAATGCGGGCGGGGAGGATTCCTGGTCGAGTGGATAGGCGCATGGCGAGGCTGCAATGCCGGCAACTGATCACTGCGGTACGCTCGACGCAGCCTACGTGCGAAGTTCACAGCGTGTGCGCTCACCACGCAGCCGGCACCGGGTCGGCGCCGGCCCCTTCCGCTCGAGTCCCTGCATGAAGCCGGCGAGCTCAAAAGCAACCAGCCTGGCTGCTCTTCCAGACTGAGGAATAAAAGGGCCTGCCTAGCCATGAGGTGCGTAGGCAGGGATGCTGGTCCCGCGGGGTGTCGGCAACACGTCGCCGCGCAGCTCCAAGGTTCGTGTGCGCTGCCACATGCTTGAGGCGCGCTCTGTGGCTGGCTGGCCGCAGGACCTCCACGCAAGCCGGCCTGCTGGTGCTGGTGGCCGCCCTGCTGCTCGTCAAGGCCGCTGGCGCGGACCTGCCGGTGGGCCTTATTGCTGGGACTGCATGCTGGCGAGCACCACGGAGCAGCGCGACTGTCAGACCGCAGCTAGTGCAGTCGTCGCGCACCTCGCTTGCATGGCTCGGCTCCAGCCTCGGTTGAGGTGTCACCTGCTTGCGTGCGATTCGTGAATGCAGGGCGACAAGCCTGAGCTGCAACTGAACGACCTGCCTGGGCTGCAGCTCGGTGACAAGCCGGGTCTGGGGGACAAGGTGGGCAGTGGGTTCGCTGCCGCAAGCATCAGCAGCTACTCCAGAGACAGGCCCTCAGTGCAGCATGTGCATTGATCCAAGGTGTTGCTGCTGCCCTAGCCGTAATACGCACGTGGTGCACAATACCTGCCGCAGCCATGCAGCCGGTGTTACTGCTTGTGCATGCTAGCCGCAAGGGCTGATCCTGGCTGACTGCTTGGAGGTGTGGCTTCCGGTGCTTGCAGTTTGCTTCTCCCCCCACTCCCCCTCCCTCCCCTTCCCCCCGCCCCTCACCACCCCCCAGCCCTCGCCCCCCTTCACCTGCACCATCTCCTTCACCCAGCCCAGCGCCTCCCACACCCAGCCCCAAACCCCCAGCCCCTCCTTCGCCCCGCCCCAGCCCGCCATCGCCATCGCCCAGCCCCTCCCCAGGTCAGAGCTGCAGCCAGGACCAGCCCACACCCGACGCTTCATCCGACCCACGGCCCCAACAGCCCTGCGTGCTGCTGTCTTGCCTGACCTGGCCATGCACAAGGCCAGGAGCATGCACTGTGCAGTTCCTCGATCAAGCCCAGCAGCACATGCCTAGCTCCGTGGCGTGACTCACCCTGCTGCCACAGTGCCGGCACCTGAACTGATCCGGTGCCACTGATGACTGGCAGCTGAGGGGTGGCCTTGCTGCTGCTGCTGCAGTGAAGCCTGGGCCTGGTGACAAGGCCCAGCCTGAGATCAAGCCGCTGCCTGAGGCCCTGGCTGCGCTGTTCCCCAACCTGGCCAACCTGCTGCCCAAGCCTGACAAGGCGGTCAAGCCTGACATCATCAAGAACAGCCCACCCAGCCCTGCCCCACCTTCTCCCAAGCCCCCCAGCCCCAGCCCTGCTCCCCCTTCGCCCCAGCCTCCCAGCCCCAGCCCCAGCCCCTCACCTGCCTACCCTCCCAGCCCTGCCCCACCTTCTCCCAAGCCCCCCAGCCCCAGCCCTGCTCCCCCTTCGCCCAAGCCTCCCACCCCCAGCCCCAGCCCCTCACCCGCCTACCCTCCCAGCCCTGCCCCACCTTCTCCCAAGCCCCCCAGCCCCAGCCCTGCTCCCCCTTCGCCCAAGCCTCCCAGCCCCAGCCCCAGCCCCTCACCTGCCTACCCTCCCAGCCCTGCCCCACCTTCTCCCAAGCCTCCCAGCCCCAGCCCTGCCCCACCCTCACCCCAGCCTCCCAGCCCCCGTCCAGTAAGTCCCGCTGCGCCCTGACGTCCAGCTACCCATCCAGCAAACTGCATGGCTGATGAGCATGACTGTGCCGTGGCCAGGCCAGGGCCATGGATGCACGTCACTGTGGCTGTCCATGTCGATCAACAGAAAGCCCACGTCTCTTCACCGCCTCACTGCGTGTGTCCGCCCTCACCCTCCTGTGCTGTGCTGTGCTGCTGCGCTGCAGCCATCACCATCCCCGCCTGCGCCCGCCTGCCCACCCCCTCCCCCTCCCCAGTTCATCTGCCCCCCTCCCAAGCCCTGCAAGTGCGTGTGCCAGTGCAAGCCAGTGTACTGCCCGGCCAAGGTCAGCCTGCCCCTGCCCGGCCTGGCGGGCCTGAACCCCGTCACTGGGGATACACAGATGTCCATGATTGGCGTGAGGGCGGGCGACGATGTCGACATGGAGGTGTCAGAGGGGGAGGAGGTCAGCGAAGAGAGCAGCATGCTGCAGGAGGAGGTGCAGCCCTTCAGCGGGCCGGATGAGGGCATGGAGGCGGCTGGCGTTTGATTGCTGAGTGGGTACTATGTGCGCACAGCCATATGTCTGCGCTTTGGTGCCGCAAGGAAAGGGGGTCATGACGTCAGGCCAGGATGCCAAGGCACATATTATTACGCATGGACTGGTCGTGGATGAAGCACATGGACTCGGTGCCGATGAAGGTGCATTTTATAGAAATATAGGCTAGCTGCTTGGAACTGCATGGCTGGGTGGAGCTCTTCCAGTTGGGGTGGCATGTAGGTGTGAATGGGGAAGGGTAGGTAGTCGAGGAAAAACCGATCGTGGGGAGGGGGTAGATGCTTATGTATGGTCCTGAACATTGCCCATGGTGGCTGTAATCCGCTGCCGTCGAAGGGGCCACGACTACGCTGATGCAACCCTGGAGGCCTAGCACTGTGAGCGACTTTCTGTGTGAGCAGCGGCATGGGCTCAGGGCCTCTTGCCAGCAGCCATGCTCCATGACCACAGGATGACTGACCAGCCCTCTCCTCCCTCTCCCCTGCACCCATCCTGCTCCACCAACTCCTTGAAACGGGACGTGGTGGCACATTGGTTCCTACACTCTTCACATCTGCTGGTCAAAACTCAACCTAAGTAGCTGACTCAATATCATCCCCACTCTTACCCAGGCACGGGGGCCAGGCCCATTCATCCCCTACATTGTCACCCATTATTGACATGTCTGGCCCGCAGACATTGCCTACTCGAGTGACCACAACCCTCATGCAAACCAATAACAACACATTTGACCTGGCAGTTTGCGCATGGTCCTTGAGTGATGCTGTGATTGAGGTTTGACTGATACTACCTGACATTTCATTCAGTGGGCCCCGAACGGCAGTACTCCCAAATGATAGCACTGTGTCATGTGACAGCGGTGTAACAAGGCATGTTTCTGAACACTGACCTGGAAGTGAACATCCCTAAGAAAGGCTACTTGAACTAAAGTTTCCATTGTGATCCATGCATGTCAAAGGTTGGTGATGCGTGAGCTGTATTGACCAATTGACAATACTGGCCGAATGACATGTTGCCAGGCCTCCATGAATACGTGCCACTTGAGAGGTGTAGACTCGCAAAAATGTCAATTAACATCACCATTATTTGGTGCAGTCCTGTGTTACACTGTTATAGCACTGACCGCACGGCCACCTCTACCGACGTTGATGGTTTGGGGATGGCAACGTCAAGACATTGCGTAGAGCATAAGAATCCAGCACCCTCAGACTGATACTAGCATGCGTGAGTGAAGTCAGGTCAGATCAGGCAGAATATAGGCACACGCATGGGAACATCAGGTAGGTAAATATGGGGATGCGCTGAGTCATGACATATGCACCTTCATGCAGCAGAAGCCGGAGAGTGCTGATGCATGGCAGACGGCACACGCATGGAAGTGACAAGGAGATCAAAGAGATCAGCTATGAGGTAAGCACCTTCATACCCGCAGTTCACCTCCTGCGCTGTAAAGATGAGATGGCTTTCATCGCCTAAGCCGTCTTGTGTTAGGATCAGGGCTAGGCTGATCTTTCTTGCTAGTGCGTGTCATGCTGCAATGCTCAGCTTTACAGCAGTGTTCAATCGGTTCAGCAGCTCATCGGTGCGCTACGGGCATACCCAAAACAGGGGGCCCGCGTCTTGGCTGGTGAATGCACGTACGGCGAGTACGGTGGTAATGCGGGCGGTGAAGACTCCTGGTCGAGTGGATAGGCGCATGGCGAGGCTGCAATGCCGGCAACTGATCACTGCGGTGCGCTCGACGCAGCCTACGTGCGAAGTTCACAGCGTGTGCGCTCACCACGCAGCCGGCAGCGGGTCGGCGCCGGCCCCTTCCGCTCGAGTCCCTGCATGAAGCCGGCGAGCTCAAAAGCAACCAGCCTGGCTGCTCTTCCAGACTGAGGAATAAAAGGGCCTGCCTAGCCATGAGGTGCGTAGGCAGGGATGCTGGTCCCGCGGGGTGTCGGCAAGACGTCGCCGCGCAGCTCCAAGGTTCGTGTGCGCTGCCACATGCTTGAGCCTCGCACTGTGGCTGGCTGGCCGCAGGACCTCCACGCAAGCCGGCCTGCTGGTGCTGGTGGCCGCCCTGCTGCTCGTCAAGGCCGCTGGCGCGGACCTGCCGGTGGGCCTTATTGCTGGGACTGCATGCTGGCGAGCACCACGGAGCAGCGCAGCTGTCAGACCGCAGCTAGTGCAGTCGTCGCGCACCTCGCTTGCATGGCTCGGCTCCAGCCTCGGTTGAGGTGTCACCTGCTTGCGTGCGATTCGTGAATGCAGGGCGACAAGCCTGAGCTGCAACTGAACGACCTGCCTGGGCTGCAGCTCGGTGACAAGCCGGGTCTGGGGGACAAGGTGGGCAGTGGGTTCGCTGCCGCATGCATCAGCAGCTACTCCAGAGACAGGCCCTCAGTGCAGCATGTGCATTGATCCAAGGTGTTGCTGCTGCCCTAGCCGTAATACGCACGTGGTGCACAATACCTGCCGCAGCCATGCAGCCGGTGTTACTGCTTGTGCATGCTAGCCGCAAGGGCTGATCCTGGCTGACTGCTTGGAGGTGTGGCTTCCGGTGCTTGCAGTTTGCTTCTCCCCCCACTCCCCCTCCCTCCCCTTCCCCCCGCCCCTCACCACCCCCCAGCCCTCGCCCCCCTTCACCTGCACCATCTCCTTCACCCAGCCCAGCGCCTCCCACACCCAGCCCCAAACCCCCAGCCCCTCCTTCGCCCCGCCCCAGCCCGCCATCGCCATCGCCCAGCCCCTCCCCAGGTCAGAGCTGCAGCCAGGACCAGCCCACACCCGACGCTTCATCCGACCCACGGCCCCAACAGCCCTGCGTGCTGCTGTCTTGCCTGACCTGGCCATGCACAAGGCCAGGAGCATGCACTGTGCAGTTCCTCGATCAAGCCCAGCAGCACATGCCTAGCTCCGTGGCGTGACTCACCCTGCTGCCACAGTGCCGGCACCTGAACTGATCCGGTGCCACTGATGACTGGCAGCTGAGGGGTGGCCTTGCTGCTGCTGCTGCAGTGAAGCCTGGGCCTGGTGACAAGGCCCAGCCTGAGATCAAGCCGCTGCCTGAGGCCCTGGCTGCGCTGTTCCCCAACCTGGCCAACCTGCTGCCCAAGCCTGACAAGGCGGTCAAGCCTGACATCATCAAGAACAGCCCACCCAGCCCTGCCCCACCTTCTCCCAAGCCCCCCAGCCCCAGCCCTGCTCCCCCTTCGCCCCAGCCTCCCAGCCCCAGCCCCAGCCCCTCACCTGCCTACCCTCCCAGCCCTGCCCCACCTTCTCCCAAGCCCCCCAGCCCCAGCCCTGCTCCCCCTTCGCCCAAGCCTCCCACCCCCAGCCCCAGCCCCTCACCCGCCTACCCTCCCAGCCCTGCCCCACCTTCTCCCAAGCCCCCCAGCCCCAGCCCTGCTCCCCCTTCGCCCAAGCCTCCCAGCCCCAGCCCCAGCCCCTCACCTGCCTACCCTCCCAGCCCTGCCCCACCTTCTCCCAAGCCTCCCAGCCCCAGCCCTGCCCCACCCTCACCCCAGCCTCCCAGCCCCCGCCCAGTAAGTCCCGCTGCGCCCTGACGTCCAGCTACCCATCCAGCAAACTGCATGGCTGATGAGCATGACTGTGCATTGGCCAGGCCAGGGCCATGGATGCACGTCACTGTGGCTGTCCATGTCGATCAACAGAAAGCCCACGTCTCTTCACCGCCTCACTGCGTGTGTCCGCCCTCACCCTCCTGTGCTGTGCTGTGCTGCTGCGTTGCAGCCATCACCATCCCCGCCTGCGCCCGCCTGCCCACCCCCTCCCCCTCCCCAGTTCATCTGCCCCCCTCCCAAGCCCTGCAAGTGCGTGTGCCAGTGCAAGCCAGTGTACTGCCCGGCCAAGGTCAGCCTGCCCCTGCCCGGCCTGGCGGGCCTGAACCCCGTCACTGGGGATACACAGATGTCCATGATTGGCGTGAGGGCGGGCGACGATGTCGACATGGAGGTGTCAGAGGGGGAGGAGGTCAGCGAAGAGAGCAGCATGCTGCAGGAGGAGGTGCAGCCCTTCAGCGGGCCGGATGAGGGCATGGAGGCGGCTGGCGTTTGATTGCTGAGTGGGTACTATGTGCGCACAGCCATATGTCTGCGCTTTGGTGCCGCAAGGAAAGGGGGTCATGACGTCAGGCCAGGATGCCAAGGCACATATTATTACGCATGGACTGGTCGTGGATGAAGCACATGGACTCGGTGCCGATGAAGGTGCATTTTATAGAAATATAGGCTAGCTGCTTGGAACTGCATGGCTGGGTGGAGCTCTTCCAGTTGGGGTGGCATGTAGGTGTGAATGGGGAAGGGTAGGTAGTCGAGGAAAAACCGATCGTGGGGAGGGGGTAGATGCTTATGTATGGTCCTGAACATTGCCCATGGTGGCTGTAATCCGCTGCCGTCGAAGGGGCCACGACTACGTTGATGCAACCCTGGAGGCCTAGCACTGTGAGCGACTTTCTGTGTGAGCAGCGGCATGGGCTCAGGGCCTCTTGCCAGCAGCCATGCTCCATGACCACAGGATGACTGACCAGCCCTCTCCTCCCTCTCCCCTGCACCCATCCTGCTCCACCAACTCCTTGAAACGGGACGTGGTGGCACATTGGTTCCTACACTCTTCACATCTGCTGGTCAAAACTCAACCTAAGTAGCTGACTCAATATCATCCCCACTCTTACCCAGGCACGGGGGCCAGGCCCATTCATCCCCTACATCGTCACCCATTATTGACATGTCTGGCCCGCAGACATTGCCTACTCGAGTGACCACAACCCTCATGCAAACCAATAACAACACATTTGACCTGGCAGTTTGCGCATGGTCCTTGAGTGATGTTGTGATTGAGGTTTGACTGATACTACCTGACATTTCATTCAGTGGGCCCCGAACGGCAGTACTCCCAAATGATAGCACTGTGTCATGTGACAGCGGTGTAACAAGGCATGTTTCTGAACACTGACCTGGAAGTGAACATCCCTAAGAAAGGCTACTTGAACTAAAGTTTCCATTGTGATCCATGCATGTCAAAGGTTGGTGATGCGTGAGCTGTATTGACCAATTGACAATACTGGCCGAATGACATGTTGCCAGGCCTCCATGAATACGTGCCACTTGAGAGGTGTAGACTCGCAAAAATGTCAATTAACATCACCATTATTTGGTGCAGTCCTGTGTTACACTGTTATAGCACTGACCGCACGGCCACCTCTACCGACGTTGATGGTTTGGGGATGGCAACGTCAAGACATTGCGTAGAGCATAAGAATCCAGCACCCTCAGACTGATACTAGCATGCGTGAGTGAAGTCAGGTCAGATCAGGCAGAATATAGGCACACGCATGGGAACATCAGGTAGGTAAATATGGGGATGCGCTGAGTCATGACATATGCACCTTCATGCAGCAGAAGCCGGAGAGTGCTGATGCATGGCAGACGGCACACGCATGGAAGTGACAAGGAGATCAAAGAGATCAGCTATGAGGTAAGCACCTTCATACCCGCAGTTCACCTCCTGCGCTGTAAAGATGAGATGGCTTTCATCGCCTAAGCCGTCTTGTGTTAGGATCAGGGCTAGGCTGATCTTTCTTGCTAGTGCGTGTCATGCTGCAATGCTCAGCTTTACAGCAGTGTTCAATCGGTTCAGCAGCTCATCGGTGCGCTACGGGCATACCCAAAACAGGGGGCCCGCGTCTTGGCTGGTGAATGCACGTACGGCGAGTACGGTGGTAATGCGGGCGGTGAAGACTCCTGGTCGAGTGGATAGGCGCATGGCGAGGCTGCAATGCCGGCAACTGATCACTGCGGTGCGCTCGACGCAGCCTACGTGCGAAGTTCACAGCGTGTGCGCTCACCACGCAGCCGGCAGCGGGTCGGCGCCGGCCCCTTCCGCTCGAGTCCCAGCATGAACCCGGCGAGCTCAAAAGCAACCAGCCTGGCTGCTCTTCCAGACTGAGGAATAAAAGGGCCTGCCTAGCCATGAGGTGCGTAGGCAGGGATGCTGGTCCCGCGGGGTGTCGGCAAGACGTCGCCGCGCAGCTCCAAGGTTCATGTGCGCTGCCACATGCTTGAGCCTCGCACTGTGGCTGGCTGGCCGCAGGACCTCCACGCAAGCCGGCCTGCTGGTGCTGGTGGCCGCCCTGCTGCTCGTCAAGGCCGCTGGCGCGGACCTGCCGGTGGGCCTTATTGCTGGGACTGCATGCTGGCGAGCACCACGGAGCAGCGCAGCTGTCAGACCGCAGCTAGTGCAGTCGTCGCGCACCTCGCTTGCATGGCTCGGCTCCAGCCTCGGTTGAGGTGTCACCTGCTTGCGTGCGATTCGTGAATGCAGGGCGACAAGCCTGAGCTGCAACTGAACGACCTGCCTGGGCTGCAGCTCGGTGACAAGCCGGGTCTGGGGGACAAGGTGGGCAGTGGGTTCGCTGCCGCAAGCATCAGCAGCTACTCCAGAGACAGGCCCTCAGTGCAGCATGTGCATTGATCCAAGGTGTTGCTGCTGCCCTAGCCGTAATACGCACGTGGTGCACAATACCTGCCGCAGCCATGCAGCCGGTGTTACTGCTTGTGCATGCTAGCCGCAAGGGCTGATCCTGGCTGACTGCTTGGAGGTGTGGCTTCCGGTGCTTGCAGTTTGCTTCTCCCCCCACTCCCCCTCCCTCCCCTTCCCCCCGCCCCTCACCACCCCCCAGCCCTCGCCCCCCTTCACCTGCACCATCTCCTTCACCCAGCCCAGCGCCTCCCACACCCAGCCCCAAACCCCCAGCCCCTCCTTCGCCCCGCCCCAGCCCGCCATCGCCATCGCCCAGCCCCTCCCCAGGTCAGAGCTGCAGCCAGGACCAGCCCACACCCGACGCTTCATCCGACCCACGGCCCCAACAGCCCTGCGTGCTGCTGTCTTGCTTGACCTGGCCATGCACAAGGCCAGGAGCATGCACTGTGCAGTTCCTCGATCAAGCCCAGCAGCACATGCCTAGCTCCGTGGCGTGACTCACCCTGCTGCCACAGTGCCGGCACCTGAACTGATCCGGTGCCACTGATGACTGGCAGCTGAGGGGTGGCCTTGCTGCTGCTGCTGCAGTGAAGCCTGGGCCTGGTGACAAGGCCCAGCCTGAGATCAAGCCGCTGCCTGAGGCCCTGGCTGCGCTGTTCCCCAACCTGGCCAACCTGCTGCCCAAGCCTGACAAGGCGGTCAAGCCTGACATCATCAAGAACAGCCCACCCAGCCCTGCCCCACCTTCTCCCAAGCCCCCCAGCCCCAGCCCTGCTCCCCCTTCGCCCAAGCCTCCCAGCCCCAGCCCCAGCCCCTCACCTGCCTACCCTCCCAGCCCTGCCCCACCTTCTCCCAAGCCCCCCAGCCCCAGCCCTGCTCCCCCTTCGCCCAAGCCTCCCACCCCCAGCCCCAGCCCCTCACCCGCCTACCCTCCCAGCCCTGCCCCACCTTCTCCCAAGCCCCCCAGCCCCAGCCCTGCTCCCCCTTCGCCCAAGCCTCCCAG
>JASKMD010000006.1:78971-99119 GCA_030144725.1 Haematococcus lacustris
TGGCAATCATGTCGAGGGGGGAGGCGGCCGGTCATACACGGGCAGCCGGCCAAGGCGGGGTGCTTGCTTTGGCCAAGGCAGCAGCATGGGTTGCAGAATGGCACAGAGTCAGCAACACTGCAGAATGGCACAGAGTCCGCAGTCCTTAGCGAGTCCTACGGCATTGAGCCGTGTAAGGTGCTTAAAGTGTGGCAAGCGTGGGCACATTGCCCGTGACTGCAAGGAGCCAGTCAGCAGCAACAGCTGCAGCAGCAACGGTGGGAGTGGTGGGGCAGCTAGTGGTGGGGCAGGTGGGGGCAGTGAGGCACCCGGCACCCGTGGGGCTGACAAGGGTGGGGCAGCTGGTAGTACAACTGCCGGCTTGTCTCATGCTAACCTGATGGCCATGCAGGCTGTGCCTAGTGATGGGGCTGGTGGGAGCGGTGGGGCCGGTGGGAGCAGTGGGAGCAAGGTTACAATGGTGCACAATGGTAGTGCAGCTGGGGGTTGGGCAGGGGGTGAGGTGCAATGTTGCTGGAGTGCAGGTGCAGTGCAGCTGGTCTCTCCTCCCTACACCCATGCGTGTCAGCCAAGCCCACCCCTTCCCTCGCTGCCGAAGCAAAGGATGCTGCCATGCCCCGCTCCTCAGGCTTGCTCAGAAGCGAGCGCTTCTGGCTGGCCAGTTCCGGCGCCAGCCACCACATCACGCCGGACCGCAGCCTGCTGCATGACCTCCAAGCTGTGGAGCAGCCGGTGAGCCTAGCTTTGGGCAAGAGCACAGCCAAGCTAACAGCTCATGGAGTTGGTAATGTCGGCCTAGTCGGTGAGACAGGGCAGTGTTTTACACTGCGTGGCGTCCTGTGGGCTCCCGATGCAGCTGCCAATTACCTCCACCGTGGTAGCAGACCTCTCGGGCTGGAGGGTAGTACATGAGGGGGGGGGTATCAGAATAGAGGACAGGGCGAACCCAGCCCGCTTCTGTGCCAAGGGTGTGCTGGTGGGCAGGTCATACCTAAGCCGGTGCTCTGCGCAGCTGGCTGTGGTGGGGTGTGAGCCCCCTGCTTCAGCCCATGCTGTCACAGTGGAGACCCCGCAGCTTTTGCATGAGCGGCTAGGTCACTTAAGCTATGGGGCCATGGCAGACCTGGTTGGGAAGGGGATGGTGTCGGGCGTGAGCACTAGCGTAGCGCAGTGCAGAGCAGCCGGCAGTGGTGTGTGTCCAAGGTGTGCTGCTCTCTGGTCCCCCCTGTGAAGGGAGTGCTTGACCTGGTGCACACTGATGTGTGCGGCCCATTCCATGTCGCCTCGATGGGTGGCTACAGTTATGTGGTCACCTTCTTGGATGAGTACAGCGGGCTGTCCTTGGTGGCGTGTGTCAAAGCCAAGTCAGATGTGCTAGGGGTCATCATCAGCAGAGTGTAGTGGCTTGAGACGCAGAGCGGCCGCAAGCTGAAGGCTCTGCGCAGCGACAACGGCACGGAGTACATCAACCACGAGGCCAGGGCCATTCTGGCAAGCCAGGGCATTCAGCACCAGCGGTCAGCGCCCTACAGTCCTGAGCAGGATGGCAGCGCAGAGCGGCTGAACCGAACCCTGATTGAGAAGGTCATGTGAATGCTCTTCACAGCTGGCCTGCCAGCAAGGCTGTGGATAGAAGCTGTGCGTGCAGCCAACCACCTGCGGAACCTCTCACCCATGCGGGGCAAGGGTGCGACGCCGTGGGAGCTCTTTTCTAGGGTCAAGTCAAACATTTCAACGCTCTGGGATTTTGGTGCGACAGCCTATGCCCACGTGCCTCAGCACATTCGCTTGAAGCTGGAAGGGAAGGCAGTGCAGGGGGTTCTGGTCGGGTGTGAGCTGAGAAGCAAGGCCTAAAGGGGGCTCATTGTCACCAAGGACGTGGTCTTTAATGAGCTAGCAAGGGGTGCGCCTCTGCCTGCGTCAGAGGTGGCTGAGGCCATGGCCACTGTTGAGGAGCTGAGTGTGAAAACTCCAGCTGCCGAGCCTGGCCTTGAACCGGCACCAGGGGGTGCGGGTGGGGAAGCGGTGGGAGCTGACAGCGCAGCCTCAGCAGGTGGGGATGGGGCAGGTGCTTCAGCTGCTGAGCCAGCGGCAGTCCCGGTTCCACTGCGGCAGTCGCTCCGCTTGCAAGGGTTGCCACCTGCTGGCAGCCTGGCAGCCTGTGTGTTGGAGCTTGCCTATCCCTCGCACCATCCTAGAGGCGCGTGCCAGCGCTTTGGCCGAGCAATGGGCGGTTGCCACCGATGCAGAGATGGAATCCTTGCATAGCCACCGCAGGGGTGCCGGCCCCTAGACAACCGCTGGGTGCTTTCTGTCAAGGAGGACAGCCATGGCCACATTGCCCGGTATAAGGCACGCCTCGTGGTCAAGGGCTTCATGCAGCGGGAGGGGGTTGACTTAACCGAGCTACATGCACCGGTAAGCAAGCATGCTACCGTGCGTGCGCTGCTGGCCACATTTGCTGCTTGGGACATGGACCTGGAACACCTTAATGTCACGATAGCCTTCCTCAATGGCTATCTGGATGAGGAGATACATGAAGCAGCCAGCTGACTACGAGGACTGCTCGGCTCGGGTGTGCCGGCTGAAGCGTGCCCTGTACGGGCTGCGCCAAGCCCCCCGCGCCTGACATGTCCGCCTCAAGGCTGAGGTGGAGCAGCTAGGCTTTGCAACCAGTGCAGCTGACTTGTCCCTGTTCACTATGGTGCGGGGCAACAACAAGGTCCTGCTTGCAGTCTACGTGGACGAGGGGGATGATGAGACCATGGCGTGGGTGAAGCAACGATTGGCAGTTGTGTTCGACATCCACCAGCTGGGCAGTGCAGAACGGCTTCTGAGCATGGAGATTGTGCGGGATCGGGCAGCCAGGGTGCTGAGCTAGGGTGCTGAGCCAGGGGCAGGCAGGGTGTTGAGCCAGGAGCGGTACGCCGCAGCAGTGGTTGACCGGTTCGACTTGGCTAATGCCAGGTCCAAGGCTCCCCCGCTTAACACTTCACAGCAGCTAGATCGCGAGGGGGAGGTGGTGTTGCGCATGGGGGAGCACAGCTACGCAGGGTTGGTGGGCAGCCTAGTGCACCTGGCTGTTTGCACACGGCCAGATATCGCTCATGTTGTGGGTCTGTGTGCCAATTATATGGCTGCACCCACACAGCAGCACTGGCATGCCTTGCATGGTGTGTTGCGCTATGTGGCAAGCACGGTGTCTCATGGGATGGCCTTTGGTGGGCCTTGTGGGGTTTTGTGATGCTGATTTTGCGGGTGACCTGAACACTCGCCGCAACACCACTGGCTTCGTGTTCACAGTGAATGGTGGCGCAATGTCAAGGTCCAGCCGTCGGCAGCCCATAGTGGCTGTTACCACCACAGAGGCAGAGTATGTATCAGCCTCTGCAGCTGCCAAGGAGGCTCTGTGGCTGCGGGTGTTGCTGGCTGATTTTTCTATGGGCTCCTCTACTGTCGAGCCTGTCACCATCATGTGTGACGATGAGGCAGCCATCACACTCATCAAGCATCCTATTGCATCTGTCCGCTCCAAGGACATTGATGTCTTGCATCACTTTGTGCGTGAGCATGCAGCCGGGGGTGAGCTGGTGTTCAAGTATCTTGCGTCTGGGGCCAATGTCGCTAATGCCATGACCAAGGCCCTGCCAGGTGTCAAGTTTGAGTTCTGCAAGTCTGGTATGGGCATGGTGAAGTTGTGACAAGTGTGTGTGGGTAACTCTGCTGGCTGCCTGAGTGGGAGTGTTGGAGTAAGGAGGTCGAGGTCAGTCAGACCATTAGAGTTTCAAGGAGTACTTTAGTGTGAGGCAGTTTTTGGTTCGCGCTCTGCGGTAGGGCCTTTATTGCGTTTGTCCGGTCGAGGCCATCCCTCTAACGAGTGTTGTGCTGCCTTCAATGGGGAAGAAGGGAGGGTGGGCATTAATAGTCTCAGGTGTAGGCACACAAGACCTGCGGCAACGGTGTGATGATTGGTCAACGGAACCAAACATGGGACATGGGTATAGGATGCACCCACCAAACGTGGGGTTCTGTAGTGCTGGCAGATGGAAGGGCACGTGTACCAGCCATCAGGGCGGGGCGGGGCGGGGCGGGGCGGGGCGGGGCGGGGCGGGGCGGGGCGGGGCGGGGCGGGGCGGGGCGGGGCGGGGCGGGGCGGGGCGGGGCGGGGCGGGGCGGGGCGGGGCGGGGCGGGGCGGGGCGGGGCGGGGCGGGGCGGGGCGGGGCGGGGCGGGGCGGGGCGGGGCGGGGCGGGGCGGGGCGGGGCGGGGCGGGGCGGGGCGGGGCGGGGCGGGGCGGGGCGGGGCGGGGCGGGGCGGGGCGGGGCGGGGCGGGGCGGGGCGGGGCGGGGCGGGGCGGGGCGGGGCGGGGCGGGGCGGGGCGGGGCGGGGCGGGGCGGGGCGGGGCGGGGCGGGGCGGGGCGGGGCGGGGCGGGGCGGGGCGGGGCGGGGCGGGGCGGGGCGGGGCGGGGCGGGGCGGGGCGGGGCGGGGCGGGGCGGGGCGGGGCGGGGCGGGGCGGGGCGGGGCGGGGCGGGGCGGGGCGGGGCGGGGCGGGGCGGGGCGGGGCGGGGCGGGGCGGGGCGGGGCGGGGCGGGGCGGGGCGGGGCGGGGCGGGGCGGGGCGGGGCGGGGCGGGGCGGGGCGGGGCGGGGCGGGGCGGGGCGGGGCGGGGCGGGGCGGGGCGGGGCGGGGCGGGGCGGGGCGGGGCGGGGCGGGGCGGGGCGGGGCGGGGCGGGGCGGGGCGGGGCGGGGCGGGGCGGGGCGGGGCGGGGCGGGGCGGGGCGGGGCGGGGCGGGGCGGGGCGGGGCGGGGCGGGGCGGGGCGGGGCGGG
This sequence comes from Haematococcus lacustris, assembly GCA_030144725.1. Classification (NCBI taxonomy): domain Eukaryota; kingdom Viridiplantae; phylum Chlorophyta; class Chlorophyceae; order Chlamydomonadales; family Haematococcaceae; genus Haematococcus; species Haematococcus lacustris. The sequence continues at coordinate 83,799 of JASKMD010000006.1, forward strand.
GCGGGGCGGGGCGGGGCGGGGCGGGGCGGGGCGGGGCGGGGCGGGGCGGGGCGGGGCGGGGCGGGGCGGGGCGGGGCGGGGCGGGGCGGGGCGGGGCGGGGCGGGGCGGGGCGGGGCGGGGCGGGGCGGGGCGGGGCGGGGCGGGGCGGGGCGGGGCGGGGCGGGGCGGGGCGGGGCGGGGCGGGGCGGGGCGGGGCGGGGCGGGGCGGGGCGGGGCGGGGCGGGGCGGGGCGGGGCGGGGCGGGGCGGGGCGGGGCGGGGCGGGGCGGGGCGGGGCGGGGCGGGGCGGGGCGGGGCGGGGCGGGGCGGGGCGGGGCGGGGCGGGGCGGGGCGGGGCGGGGCGGGGCGGGGCGGGGCGGGGCGGGGCGGGGCGGGGCGGGGCGGGGCGGGGCGGGGCGGGGCGGGGCGGGGCGGGGCGGGGCGGGGCGGGGCGGGGCGGGGCGGGGCGGGGCGGGGCGGGGCGGGGCGGGGCGGGGCGGGGCGGGGCGGGGCGGGGCGGGGCGGGGCGGGGCGGGGCGGGGCGGGGCGGGGCGGGGCGGGGCGGGGCGGGGCGGGGCGGGGCGGGGCGGGGCGGGGCGGGGCGGGGCGGGGCGGGGCGGGGCGGGGCGGGGCGGGGCGGGGCGGGGCGGGGCGGGGCGGGGCGGGGCGGGGCGGGGCGGGGCGGGGCGGGGCGGGGCGGGGCGGGGCGGGGCGGGGCGGGGCGGGGCGGGGCGGGGCGGGGCGGGGCGGGGCGGGGCGGGGCGGGGCGGGGCGGGGCGGGGCGGGGCGGGGCGGGGCGGGGCGGGGCGGGGCGGGGCGGGGCGGGGCGGGGCGGGGCGGGGCGGGGCGGGGCGGGGCGGGGCGGGGCGGGGCGGGGCGGGGCGGGGCGGGGCGGGGCGGGGCGGGGCGGGGCGGGGCGGGGCGGGGCGGGGCGGGGCGGGGCGGGGCGGGGCGGGGCGGGGCGGGGCGGGGCGGGGCGGGGCGGGGCGGGGCGGGGCGGGGCGGGGCGGGGCGGGGCGGGGCGGGGCGGGGCGGGGCGGGGCGGGGCGGGGCGGGGCGGGGCGGGGCGGGGCGGGGCGGGGCGGGGCGGGGCGGGGCGGGGCGGGGCGGGGCGGGGCGGGGCGGGGCGGGGCGGGGCGGGGCGGGGCGGGGCGGGGCGGGGCGGGGCGGGGCGGGGCGGGGCGGGGCGGGGCGGGGCGGGGCGGGGCGGGGCGGGGCGGGGCGGGGCGGGGCGGGGCGGGGCGGGGCGGGGCGGGGCGGGGCGGGGCGGGGCGGGGCGGGGCGGGGCGGGGCGGGGCGGGGCGGGGCGGGGCGGGGCGGGGCGGGGCGGGGCGGGGCGGGGCGGGGCGGGGCGGGGCGGGGCGGGGCGGGGCGGGGCGGGGCGGGGCGGGGCGGGGCGGGGCGGGGCGGGGCGGGGCGGGGCGGGGCGGGGCGGGGCGGGGCGGGGCGGGGCGGGGCGGGGCGGGGCGGGGCGGGGCGGGGCGGGGCGGGGCGGGGCGGGGCGGGGCGGGGCGGGGCGGGGCGGGGCGGGGCGGGGCGGGGCGGGGCGGGGCGGGGCGGGGCGGGGCGGGGCGGGGCGGGGCGGGGCGGGGCGGGGCGGGGCGGGGCGGGGCGGGGCGGGGCGGGGCGGGGCGGGGCGGGGCGGGGCGGGGCGGGGCGGGGCGGGGCGGGGCGGGGCGGGGCGGGGCGGGGCGGGGCGGGGCGGGGCGGGGCGGGGCGGGGCGGGGCGGGGCGGGGCGGGGCGGGGCGGGGCGGGGCGGGGCGGGGCGGGGCGGGGCGGGGCGGGGCGGGGCGGGGCGGGGCGGGGCGGGGCGGGGCGGGGCGGGGCGGGGCGGGGCGGGGCGGGGCGGGGCGGGGCGGGGCGGGGCGGGGCGGGGCGGGGCGGGGCGGGGCGGGGCGGGGCGGGGCGGGGCGGGGCGGGGCGGGGCGGGGCGGGGCGGGGCGGGGCGGGGCGGGGCGGGGCGGGGCGGGGCGGGGCGGGGCGGGGCGGGGCGGGGCGGGGCGGGGCGGGGCGGGGCGGGGCGGGGCGGGGCGGGGCGGGGCGGGGCGGGGCGGGGCGGGGCGGGGCGGGGCGGGGCGGGGCGGGGCGGGGCGGGGCGGGGCGGGGCGGGGCGGGGCGGGGCGGGGCGGGGCGGGGCGGGGCGGGGCGGGGCGGGGCGGGGCGGGGCGGGGCGGGGCGGGGCGGGGCGGGGCGGGGCGGGGCGGGGCGGGGCGGGGCGGGGCGGGGCGGGGCGGGGCGGGGCGGGGCGGGGCGGGGCGGGGCGGGGCGGGGCGGGGCGGGGCGGGGCGGGGCGGGGCGGGGCGGGGCGGGGCGGGGCGGGGCGGGGCGGGGCGGGGCGGGGCGGGGCGGGGCGGGGCGGGGCGGGGCGGGGCGGGGCGGGGCGGGGCGGGGCGGGGCGGGGCGGGGCGGGGCGGGGCGGGGCGGGGCGGGGCGGGGCGGGGCGGGGCGGGGCGGGGCGGGGCGGGGCGGGGCGGGGCGGGGCGGGGCGGGGCGGGGCGGGGCGGGGCGGGGCGGGGCGGGGCGGGGCGGGGCGGGGCGGGGCGGGGCGGGGCGGGGCGGGGCGGGGCGGGGCGGGGCGGGGCGGGGCGGGGCGGGGCGGGGCGGGGCGGGGCGGGGCGGGGCGGGGCGGGGCGGGGCGGGGCGGGGCGGGGCGGGGCGGGGCGGGGCGGGGCGGGGCGGGGCGGGGCGGGGCGGGGCGGGGCGGGGCGGGGCGGGGCGGGGCGGGGCGGGGCGGGGCGGGGCGGGGCGGGGCGGGGCGGGGCGGGGCGGGGCGGGGCGGGGCGGGGCGGGGCGGGGCGGGGCGGGGCGGGGCGGGGCGGGGCGGGGCGGGGCGGGGCGGGGCGGGGCGGGGCGGGGCGGGGCGGGGCGGGGCGGGGCGGGGCGGGGCGGGGCGGGGCGGGGCGGGGCGGGGCGGGGCGGGGCGGGGCGGGGCGGGGCGGGGCGGGGCGGGGCGGGGCGGGGCGGGGCGGGGCGGGGCGGGGCGGGGCGGGGCGGGGCGGGGCGGGGCGGGGCGGGGCGGGGCGGGGCGGGGCGGGGCGGGGCGGGGCGGGGCGGGGCGGGGCGGGGCGGGGCGGGGCGGGGCGGGGCGGGGCGGCTGTGATGGAGAGTCAGTCTGCACGTCAGCATGGACGGGTTAGGTTTAGGGTCAGGGTCAGGGTTAGGTTTAGGGTTAGGGTTAGGGTCGCTTTTCAGCCTGCATGATAGCATGTGTAGCTTGCATCTCTATGTAGGTCGGCTGGTCATGCCCACCTGTGGCGGTCAAGGCTGGCAGGTGGTGGTGGGGCTGAGCGGTATGTCCATTGTCAGCTTGCACGTCAGCATGGGCGCTTTGCTTCTATGTGAGATACAGCTGGTTATGCCTGGCAGTAGCTGCCAGGACTGTCAGGTGGTGGTCATCCTTCATCAACCATGCATAGACTCCCAAATGCAAGGCAATACAACCCACAACATGCATGCTAACTCGCCGGCCAAGGTGAGGGTGAGGGTGAGAGTGGGGACATGGGATGGGCGGGGGTGCTACTAGGTGGGAAGGAAGGTGGGATGGAAGGTGGGAGAGGGGTAAGGTCGGAAGGAAGGGGAAAGAGGTTGCATTGGGGAGGTGAGGGGGTGGCTGCGATGGAGAGGGAAAGGGGGAGGTGGTGAAGGGAAGAGCCTTGCTCTTGGCTGCTTGTTAAGGTAGGGAGGGGGCAGTCAGATATTGGGGGAGGTGAAGGGGAGGGAGAAGTAGGTTGGGGTCAACCACAAGCAATAGTGGGGCCGACAGCAGCAACAGGGGGGGCAGCAGCAACAGGCGCAACAGTAGCATCCGTGGCAACAGCAGCAGCAAGGCAAGTGGTGCTTCTACTACAAGTGCATGGAAACCTGTCTACTTGGCAGTCACAAGTCGCATGCCAATAGCATTTACCTTGTACGGGCGGCGGAGGGAGTATTCCATGGTTCAGAAGGGAGTATGCCATGGTGACAGGAAGGCGGGCAGGTAGGGGCCTAACCACTCACTGGAGCGAAGGAGGGGGACGTGATCGTTGAATGTGGAGTACGAATGTGCAATAGGGAGACAGTCTAACCTGTGCTTCTGGTGCTCTTGTCCTAGGACGAGGATGGGAAGTACACATGTGAGGGGAGGGGAGGGGAAGGCTCGAGGCTGGAAGGCTTGAGGCGGGAAGGCTTGAGGGAAGGCGGGGAGGGGAGGGAGGGGGGAGAAGGGAGGCAAGAGGGGAGGCGTGAGGCTCAACCGGGCTGGACTGGCGGAGGGGGGAGTGTATTGATGTGTATAGGGTAAGGGCATGGGCGGGGGAGGGAGCGGGGGAGGGGGCGTGGGAGGATAAATTGGGAGGGTGTGTGTAGAGGGGAAAGGAAAGAGGAGGGGAGGTGCCCATCAGATCTGCAACCAAGGGGCGTGCACGTGACGTGGGAGATCAGGCTAGGAAACGGGTGTTAGCCACCTACTGGTAGCCACTGGTAGCCTTACCTGTAGCCACTAGTGGCCACTCACTAGCAGAAAGGAGGAAGGGAGCGAAAGGGTAGAGAGAAGAGGGTGATGAGGGAGACAAGGGGGGGTGTTTGGGAGAGGTCGTGGGTAGTCCGTCAGACCGGCAGCAAACACGGGGCATGCTAGCTGTGTAGGCTGTGTAGGTCGATTAATGAGGGCCACTATAAGGCTAGGGTTGGCCACTCACCGCTTGCTACGTGCTCTTTCGTGCTCCTCCGTGCTTTATCCTCGTTGGCTCTTACCTTGGTCTTACCTTTGTAGTGGGGCGGGCGACAATGGGGAGGGTGCGTGGTGGTGAAAGTGGGGCAGGGATGGGGGTGGGGGTAAAGGGAAGGGAGTGAGGGAGGAAGGAGGGGAAAGGGATGTGTAGAGGACCTACGGCAAGAGGGTGACATGTTGTGGGTCAGTCAATGTTATTGCGAGGTATTGCGTTGCGTTGCGTTGCGTTGCGTTGCGTTGCGTTGCGTTGCGTTGCGTCGTGTTGCGATCTCGAGGTTGGCTGCCACGTGTGCTAGGTCTGCAAGGCAAGCTGCTAGCTGCGAGCGAGAGTGGCTACGAAGTACCATGCTACGTGGTTGCAAAATTGGCTTGGAGCTGGCCGTTGAGATGTGGCTGCCTGGCTGCAATGCAACTGCCTGGCTGCGATGTGGCATGCGAGAGTGGGTGTTTGGCTGCGATGTTGTTTGTATAGCTTGGTGGCCGCTTGGCTACCTAGCTGCGGGTTGGGAATCCAGCCTAACGACCACAGACGCTACACGTTGTGTACAAGGCACAAGGTTTAGTTTTTCATATTTCATGTCTAACTTGCATGCCGATTTGCAGGTTCGTACCGCCCCACTGCATCCCCGCCCCACCCCGCTCTACTCAGACTCAACCGAGCAGCCGAAATGCCCTCACTTCGCGGCTCGCATCTAGGTGGCCACGCGACCACCTAACCATGCAACCAACGTTCGGCCTTGCCGACAACCCCACAACCACGCAGGCAACCTTTCAAAAGTAAGCAACGAAACGCAATGCAACGCAACGCAACGCAACGCAACGCAATGCAACGCAACGCAATGCAACGCAATGCAACGCAATGCAACGCAATACCTCGCAATAACACTGACTGACCCACAACATGTCACCCTCTCGTCGCTGGACCTCTTAACATCCCTTTCCCCTCCTTCCCCCTCATTCCCCTTCCCTTTACCCTCACCCCCCTCCCTGCCCCGCTTTCACCACCACGTACCCTCCCCATTGTCGCCCGCCCCACTATAAAGATAAGAGCTATAAGAGGTAAGAGCACTCGTGCAAATTAAGGGCTGACTGGCTCGAAAAACCTGAGAGTTGAGGGGCCTATCCGCGAACGGGCTCGTAATTCAAATTTTCTTTGAATTTCTAGTTCGGTAGTGGTTGCGCCAACCGCCTGCGCCTGCGCCTGCGCCTTTGCCACTACCAACCCATCTGCCGGGCCCAGCTGGATACCGATAGCAGCGACGATGAGCGCCAGCGGCAGCAAGACGATTTCGACGCTGACGCTGACAGGCTTCGAGGGCAGAATGGCGACTTTCTTCTTTACCTGCAGATGTACGAACTCGAAGGGAGAGCTGGGTGAGTATGGGGGCGCCCGCCATTTCGCAGACCCCTTGCCCCCCGCAACCCCGCATCTTGCACACTGTGCGCAGGCGGGAATGGGACGTACTGCCAAGGTCCCTTGACCACTACAAGACTGTCACAAAAGCCGTCGATGCAAATGGCGAGCGGCTCTGCGGCGACAGCCATTACCACACGTGGTACAGGATGGGAAGGGGCACGTTCGATTGGCTTAAGCGTCAGCTCCGACCACTCATCAAGACCCGTCGTCTAAGCTCTGGCCAGCGCCTAGCCCCAACGCTAAGGTTCCTTGCATCGGGCTCCTCTATGCTCTCTGTGGCCAATGAGCTGGGTATGGGCCACTCCACTGTGCACGAGGCGGTTCATGAGGTGTGTGCTGCCATAGTGACCATACTGTCCACGAAAATCAGTATGCCCACCACAGTTGATCAGCTCAAGGCTAGTGCAGCCAAGTTTATGGCAGCCGGGAACGGCATGCCACAGTGTTTTGCTGCTGTGGATGGAGTTCACTTTGCAGTCAAGGACTGGGGTGTGCGTGCCATGGTCAACCGCAAGGGCTTTACTTCCTACAATGTGCTAGCATTGATTGATGGTGACGAGCAATTCATCAATGTGGAGGTTGGTTGCCCAGGCAGCATGCATGACGCCCGTGTCATGGCTGAGAGTGAGTTGGCTGATGGCTTGCATGGAGAACTGGGCCAGCTGTTATGGGCTGCAAGGCAAGAGGTGAATGGTTGCGCCATGCCCATGTCCATCTTGGCAGATTCAGCATATGCTTGTCATACCTTTGTGTTGCCAGCCTTTAAGGACACCTATGCAGCTAGGTGCCCTCACCTCACTCGTTTCAATACTATGCATGGCCCTGCTCGTAGGAAGATAGAGTGCACATTTGGCAGGCTAAAGGCGAGGTGGCGGGTATTGTTGCGTGAGAATGACCTTACTCCGCCCTATGTGTTGCATGTCACCATTGCTCTTGTCCATGGCGATGCTCGTGTGCTTCAACACGGCGTCTCGGTCAGCTGCAGCGGCCGTGGACCGCACTCGGCTGCACTCTGTCTCCCACGCTTGCAAGCGGCGCTGGTAGTCACGTTCGGCATCCCTCTGCACACAAGGGGAAACAACAAGCATGCTTCAAGTTGGTTGCAATGTGCAAGCTTCCTTGCATGCTGAGGCTTGCATGCATGCGGCTAGTGTTGACTGCTGCATCTGCTGCAACTGCTTGAGACCAACAGCAAACACATCACCTGTTGGCGCAACAACTCCATGCGGTCGGTCTGCGCTGCCTGGCGCTCTGCATGGTGTTTGATTGCCTCCGCCATGCTGGGCTGTGCTGTGCGCTTGTTCTTGCCATAGCTCTGCCCCACCGCTTGTTTTCCATGCATCTGGTTGCCCTCCATGACAGCCTCCATGATTTCTTCATTAAAGACCCCAAGGGGGCCTTGGCTCTTGCGCTGCACGGTCTCTCTCAAATCACTCAGAGCCTTGCTGTCCTTGAACAGAGGTTGGTTCTGGCCCGTCCTTGGGGACTTGATCTACACGCAAATAGCATGACTTGGGCTAATGTGCAACAGTACAATGTGCCGAGGCCCTTCTGAAAGCTTCCCTCTCTCCCTGCCGGCCCCTTGGCCCACTGCCTGCTCCCTACAACACTGCCAGACAGACCTCGTTGATGGCACAAGTCAAGGATGACCACTTCCTCCACACTGCATCGGGAGTCCTCTTCATGCGTTTTGCAATGCGCTTCCAGCATTGTGCATGTTGCCCACGATCTTCACCAACGGGCAGCTCCTTCACAAGGTCTGCAAGCTGTATAGTCTCATCATGGGTGAACCTGTAAGTGTAAGCAACAGCAACAACAACAACAACTTGATAAACAACCAGGCTGTCATCAAAAAGCAACAAGGGTCTAATGAGCCTGCAAAACATACTTTCTGGCTTGCTTGCCAGCAGCAGCGCCAGCAGCAGCGCTAGCAGCAGCGCCAGCAGCAGCACCAGCAGCAGCGCCAGCAGCGGCGCCAGCAGCAGCGCCAGCAACAGCGCCATCCTCCTCCTCATCGTCCTCATCGTCCCTGCGCATGCAATGGGGTATGCAATAGGGCAAGCGAATGGGGTATGCAATGGGGTATGCAATGGGGTATGCAATGGGGCAGATGCAAGTAAATGTTGTATGTTAATGGTGCACACACCTGTGTGTACCACCTACCTGCTAGTCCTGGCGTTGTCCTTGCTCCGTGGAAACTGGGAGGTGGTGGTTCGCCCCGTTGCAAAAGTCTGTGGAGGGTATTGGGCTGCGCGAGGTGTCTCAGGACTTGCTACTTGCGTCTGGAGCACCTGCGCCTGCCGACCCGCCAGAGGCTGCGGTGTCTGCTGTGCGAACGACGGCGCCGCTAGTGTTGACTGCTGCATCTGCTGCAACTGCTGCGCTTGCATCTGCTGTTTCTGCTGCACCACGACTTGCAGGCACCGCTGCTGGAGAAGGCGCATCTGCTCCAACGTCAGCGTCGTGGGCTGAATCCCTGTAGCTAATAGGGACGCCGCTGCCAGGGCATTCGCCTCCACCAGCAGACCCTCCATGCTGGGCTGTTTAACACTGCACGAAGCCGAAGCCGACCACGTGTGTGTGTGTGAAAGAGATTATTTTCAATTTACTCCTTTTTCTCGGCGGGGGAAACCAGGCCGAGAAAAAGGAGAAAAATTGAAAGTTATCTGTGCCGAGTGAGGACCCTAAACGTCGACCATTTGCAGCGCTGAACCACTCCCCGGGCTGTTGTTATAGCACAATAGAATCCTTCGGGGTCAGACCAGTTAGAGCTGCAGCCAGTCGTGCGGGCGGCCAAAAAGCGTAGCGGTTGGGGCGAATAATTTGAAAGTTTTTCTCGTCGGTTCGCGGATAGGCCCGAGGTCTAAAACTTGGCATGTAGATTGTTGAGACCTAGGGGAGGTCTGAACTCTCTTGGGCCAAAGTGTAGTTCTCACTCGGTGTCAAGTTGCTTGACCAGGTGTAAGGCTGTGACCTTGATTTTGGCTAAGGGAATAGGCACCGTGTGATCAAAGTGACTTTTCATGAAATGTGAGTATGAGCGATTGTAGGGGATGGTTGCAGCTGCCCAACCTAGTAGGTGGCATGCTAAATGTCTCAACCAATAATGAGCTATGGCCCGTGCCCTTGGACCCTGCACAGGGTCATGGCGTCACCATGGTCGTAGGACCCTGCACAGGGTCCTGCCGACCCTGTGCAAGGTCCTGCTGACCCTATGAGTCAAGACTTTCTTAGGCATCCTTCCGACCCTGTGTGCCAGGACCCTGTAAGGCTTCCTGCTGACCTTGTGCTTGGTATAGTCGACCCTGTTTGGCATCGTTCCGACCCTGTGTGCCAGGACCCTGTGCATGGTCCTACGACCATGGTGACGCTAGGACCCTGAGCTCGGTCCTACCGACCCTGTGCAAGGTTCTTCCGACCCTGTGCAGGGTCCTGGTGACCTTGTGAGGCATCCTTCACACCCTGTGTGCCTAGACCCTGTGCAGGGTCCTACCCACCCTGTGCAGGGTCCTACCGACCCTGTGCAGGTTCTGGCGACCCTGTGAGGCATCCTTCAAACCCAATGTGTCTGGACACGTTAGGCATCCTATCAGGCATGATTGCCCATATAATGATGTCATCATTAGTGCGGCTGCATGGGGGGCGTAGGTGGGTGTTGCTGTGGGCATGTTGTAGGCTATATGCATATGGCGTGGTGCAATGGAGGTGGGGTAGTCTGCTTACCGCTTCCATGAAACCGTCGGGAGACGTCTCTGTAGGTGTCTCCTCCATGGGTGAGCCTCCCGCATGCATGCAGCGGCCCCCATGGTTGTGTGGTGGGTGTTGCTGGGGGCAGGTGGTTGGGAGCGTCACATGTATGGGGCGTTGCATGTGTGAAACATCCCATGGGTGATATGGCCACCTGGGTGTGTGCTTCGCATGGGGAGCGCTCCCCGTGGGGACATGGGGAAGGTTGGTGGTGGGTTGTATGGGGTTGGGGTGTTGTTTGCATACCTGGGGCTTGCTCCAACAGCGTGGCAGAGTCGATCCGAGTCGCGAATGAGAGGTGGAGCCCCCTACCCTCACAAAGGGTGCCCATACGCTGGCGGCCCGCCTGTCGCTCCGCGCCTGGGGTGAGGACGGGAGAGTGTCCCTGCAGGTGTGGAAGTCCCGTGTGTGAGGTCCTGTGTGGAGCAGGGTCATGTTGAGTTGTGTGGTGTGAGGAGGCCAGGTGGTACCAACCTGGCTTCTTCCCACGGTCTGCAGGGTTTGTACCCGGTCGTCCACCTGGGTGGTTGTGTCTCCCACCGCTGAAACAACCCATGGTACAAGTCCCCCATCTCAGAGGTGTTCATGGTGGTGTTGTCAACCACTGTGTCAGGCCGGCCAAAGCCATACAGCCTGGCGCAGCACGATCCAGCCACCCCCACGTTGCCAGCATGCACTGTGCTGCCACGGAACAACGCTAGCTGCCCAGCCTTCACCAGGACCTCTGTGCCCAGTTGATGTGGCATGGTCATGGCCAGGGCATCCATGGCCTCCACGTCCACCTCTTGCTTCTTACCATCAGCCGTCCGCCGGCAATGGGCTGCAGCCAACTGGGACAGGTTGTGGCTGCCCATGTAGGCAACCAGAGGGAAGTCCTGGAGAGCCAACAGGAACACCAGGCCGTCATCCATCCCTGGGCCAACAGGGAGGAAGTCGGTGTGGGGAGCCTGTGCCTGAGCCAGCTGCTTGGCCAGTGTAGTCACCATCTCCCCCTCCTTGTTCAGGCACCGCTGCCAGGTGGGGTCAGTGATGATGGTAGCCAGGCCGTTGAGGGGCCGGCCCAGCAGCTGCTTCAGCACCGGCTGCAGGAGAGTGAGGTACTGCGTCAACACCTTCTTGGCCTCATCCACCTGCAAACACACCCAGTGTGCTGTCTATTGTGTTCCATGCAGCCCTGACTGTAGGTAAGTAAGGAAATGCCTCCGCAGCAATGGCTATGTACTACTTCTGTGGCTTGTGTCTTCTGGTGCACACCTTAATCTATCTACCATCTCACCTTCTGCTTCTTCTCTGTTGACAGCGTGTTGTACACAGCCGCGTTATCTTTGGCTGACAACAGCTTCAGGGTTGTGTCTAGGTCGCCACTGCTGTTCTTGGCTGACTTGGCCAACAACACCTGCACCCTCTGGCCAGTGCCATACTTTGTCTTGCTGTTGGCATCCACCGAGCTGAAGACCATGCAGTTATAGACCCGGGTGATTAAGATGCTGGCCGCAACCACCGCTGCCATATCTATGGCTAGCTGTGGCAGCTGGAAGATGGCCAGGCCATGAGCAAGAGCTGCTAGGCGACACTGCTGTGGCTCATGAGGCTGGTAGACATGCCCTGTGTATGGCAGCAAGGGGGGCAGCTGATACACATTTCCCTGCGTGTAAGGTAGCAATGCACGACATGCTCACAAGCATCCCATCACTAGCGATACATATCAACCCGTTATGCCACTCGTACCCGTGTATTCTTGGGAAACCGCACTGCTCCTCCATGCAGCAGGGTGCCGTCTGTGTTTCCTGCAAATACAAACTACACATATCCTACTGAGCCACAGCTGGAGTCAGTGAAACCCTGCACAAGGCTAGTGAAATCTGCACTACGTAGATGAAACCCTGCACAAGGTTAGCAAAACCCTGCACAAGTCTTAAACCTGTTGTATGCTATTAGTAGCTGCTCACCTGCTCTCCTGACTGGCCACTTCCATTCAAGGCTGTGTTTGCCAACACGTGGAGCCGCCTTCTGCCCATCAGCTCATCCTACATTAAGTGTGGTCGTTTACAAGTTGGAAATGTTGTTATGCCTCTTTGGCAGCTTGTGTCTCACCTCCAATCTGTTCACTGTGTCCTGCACGTTGTCCACCTTCTGAATCAGGGACTGTAGGAGGGCCTGCAATGGCAAATGAAGCAATGGGGTATCTGAGCCACTGTCACACTGCACCCTGATGCTGTCTTGCTCCTACGTGCTGTAATGTTGTGACTCTACCTGATCCTCAGTTGAATCCTGTGCGGTGTAAGACCTGTGAGGCACAGCGTGTACAACACATCATGTCTTGCCGGACCTATATCACCACCTTGCCTGTGTTAACTAATGAGCTGGCTTATTACCTCTTGTATGCGGCCACCAACATCTAGTAGGTGATGAGATGCAAGTAGGCCACCCCTGCCTCTTCCAGCTGGGCGTACACATACCCAATGACGGCCAGCATTGGGATGAGCCACATGGCTGCACTGACCCTGCGGGTCAGCTTTGGGAACTCCCCGTGGGCAAGCCCTTCAACAGGGAACTTTTGCACAATGCAACCACACCAAGCCTAATGTAAGCCCACTCGCGCCGATTAAGGCCGGAAGTTGCCTACATCATTTTCACACGGGAGGCATACCGCAGATAGCCCCAAGAAAGGCCGACTCATCGCCGTTGTTGTCATTGAAGAACTCAAAGTTCCTGCGACGTTATAACCATTTGAAAATGGAAAAGACCCTGCGCTGGGTCCTACCGACTCTGTACAGGGTCCTAGGGCACAGGGTCCTGCCGCACGGCTACAGGGTCCTACGTCACAGTTCCACAGGGTCCTGCCGCACGGCTACAGGGTCCTACGACATTTGTTTACAGGGTTCTGCCGCACACCTACAGGGTCCTAGCAGTTGGGTGTAGCAGTTGGGTCCTAGCAGTAGGGTGTAGCAGTTGTGGTTGAGATGCAACGGCATTGAGCGTTATTGTGCAGTACTAGCAGTGGATGAGGTTCTGAGCAATTGTCCAAGCACTGGTCATCACAAGTAGTCAGCACTTCATTCCAACATAGGTAGACCATGATTCTTAGCATGCATAGGGTTAGTAATTAACATGCATGGTGTAGCACTGCAAGTCCAGCTAAACAACTGGATCGTATGGCTGTGACAAGTTGTTGCTTGTCACATTCTCATCCAAAAGCATAGCAAACAGCAATAGTGAAGCAATGTTGCCACATTACCCACATGACCTCCAAATGCAAATGTGAGTTGTCATGGTGATACTGTGGATCTGTGAGTGTATAAAAATCTGTGCTACTTCATGCTGGCTCATTCAACGAGCCACGCTGGGTCCCATAGCCGCTCGTACTCTTGCTTGCCATCATGAGAGGCTTCCCATGGCAGGAGGTCCTCACCCAAGTCCTTGCATGCTTCCTAGATGCGGTTGGGCGGGTGGGTTGAGGGCAGCTCGGTGGTGGGCTGGAAGTGGTGCATGACCGAAGGGGGGTATAGGATAAGGGGTGTGGTGCTGTCCAGCACAAAACGTGTGCTGAAGTAGAAGTGCAGCCGGGCTGAACTGCGGTGTGGCTTGCCTCCATCACTAGCATGCACCGTGAGGCCTCTCATCAACAGCAGTTCTCCAGGCTTCAAATACACCCTGAAGGTCTTTTGGAAGGTCCACGACTCCGTGATGCCGTCCGCCAATGCCAAGCGCTCTTTTTGCTTGGCCTTGTTTGTTGTTGTCAACAATTTCTTGTCGACTGACAATTTCTCCATCAACCCGACGCTGTGGCAGCTGACAAGTACTGAAGTGTCCTCTTGCAAGGCTAGGACAGCCACCCCACCCTCAGGGCAGCTGTGCTGCATTGCCTGCTGGCTAGCGGTGAGGGTGGAGGTTGAGGTGCTGTTGTTGGATCCTGAGCTGCTAGGCGCTGCTTCGCTGCAATCTGGCACTATGTCAGTGTGCAGCATTTGTGGTGGGGCTAAGGAGGTTGTTGATGACATGTTGAACATTTTGTCCTGTGTCTCTGACGGTGTGCTCTGCTGGTATGGGTCATTCACCAATATAGCGCTGTACTTGATGGTGTTGGGTGGCACCACCTCATGGATCATGGGTAGCAGGCTGGCGTAGAAGGACTTGATTGTCTGTTGAGCAAGCAGGTGCTGTCGCTCGAGTGTCTTATCCTGGCTGTCATGTTGTAGCACTGCCTTGGGGAATTCGTCTTTTAAGCCTGGCATGTCAGCCTGGCCTGTAGCCAATGCTGTGCCTGTGGCTGTGTTGAACTGCCGACGCTGCCCAGTGCCACCTTCCAGCTTCATCCTGCCTTGGCTGTCCCTGCCGGAGCGGCTGTGCGCCCCAGGTTGGAACTGCTGGAAAATGGGGGTGCCCATCTTCAAGCCCACAAAGTTGCATGCCCATTGGACTTTTGGCTGTGTGGCCAGCGTGGCACATGAGGCTTGGGAAAACCCCATCATCATGCCCGTCAATCTTGTACTCCTGCACAGTCCATGCAAGGGTTTACACCTTGCCCATGTACGTAGAAACTTGCACAGTTACAGGCACATACTTACTGGATCCACACTGCGCACAGCCAGGAGGCGAATGCGATCGGGCGCATACTTCGAGAACATTGCCTGTGCAGCATTCTGCAGCCAAGACACAAGATGCTGTGTGGACAATGCAAAGTGTGTGGTGTTTCTATTATGTAACCAGACATTGTGGATGGTAATGTGGACATGCACTCACTTCAGCCGACCCAAGGTTGCCAAATGGGTGATCAAGACTTTCAACATGGCTCGTGAACTGTAAACAAGGCCACACACACACACATGTGACACCACCAACATCACTGTCGTTTCATCAAGGTTCTGCTACCTTGCGAGCTACGGACTTCTTCACTTCATCAGGCATTCCTTCCTCTGCCTGCTGCTCCGTCTGTCGCGCTTGCTGCTGATGCACCCTGCTGCTGCCAGCTTCTCCTTGCTGCTGCCCCTCGTCATCCGACGCTGACTCCTGAAATGCAGCAGGGTTGCGGTTTTAAACGGGCTTATTGGTGGCCTTTAGGATGGTCGAACAAACATGCGTACAACATCTAGCGCTGATGCGCTAGTCCCCCACGCTATTCACATTGCTGGTGCGCTTGCGAGGGGGCATTGATGTTGGCAACTGCTTTTCAGTTGAAAGTGACTGTATGCTTGCGCGCTACACTTGTAACAGCGGGCAGTAACACAACCGTGCGAGTCCAACTCCGTGCTGAAACATTCAAAATCACATGCACAGACAGAAGTGCTTACGCTTATATTCCGTCACTGTGAAGTGACAAAACTGGCTCGGCTTACACGCACATTCTGTCACTGTGAAGTGACAGACTAGCTCGGCTCCTAGGCATATTCTGTCACTGTGAAGTGACAGATTTGGCTCCGCTTACATGCATAATCTGTCACTGTGAACTGACAAGGCTGGCTCGGCTCC
>JASKMD010000006.1:99619-120241 GCA_030144725.1 Haematococcus lacustris
TTCTTCTGATGTGCAATTTGTTTCAAGAGATGCACCAGTGAGTCAAGAACAAACATTTTATAGCCATTTTCCTATGGGTGCAGCGGGTGAAACACAGGGGAGGACACAGTGGAGGAGGGGGTGTGTAAGCCGTTGATACCTTAGTGTGCGCCGACCCGAAGGGTGTATCCGGCGAGAGCGAGTATAACAATATGTTCCAAACACCCCGTCAAGGTGCCCTGCACGCCCGGCAGACATCGCGTTGGGTGTTGGCCGGACATTCCATTTGTGCACAACCTGCTCACTACGCTAGGTAGATGGGGCCACAGCGATGCGGCTCACCGTGCCAAGGATACCCGTCTCGCCGCTGTGGTTTGTTCGCGGGCACATGTGGCAGTACGCGAGCAAAGACTCCAATGTCGTGCGCTGATGGTCAGATGACGCGCATTGATTTGCAGCTACCAATGTGCCAAGCCCTTCAAGCCCTCGGCCCTTTATCCCTTCCCGCTACCTCTCCCAACCAACCCCTCCCAGTTACACCAGTCCCCCTCCAACACCTTACCTCCCTCTCTTGGTCCTCACCCACCACCTCTGCCCCTCGGGTCTTCCCCATCCTCATTGGGACCCCTGTGAGGGTCTTCACCTCCATGCTCACTCCCCACATCACCTCCGCCCGCAAGCAGGCCCACCTCTCCTACATCACCCAAGCTGTATCCACACCTCACCCACCTACCACTCGAGCGCTAGCCCTGCAAGCTTTCACTACCAACCTTAACAAAGCCTGGAAGGTTCCTTGTTCCAACATCCTTAAAGAGACCCTTTGGCGCTTGAGCATCAATGCCATCCCTGGGAGCCGCATCACCCCCTGGTCTTGCCCTTGCGACCCCTCTCACCATCCCCGTCACAGCCGCCAACACAGCTTCTGGAGTTGCCCCATCGCCGTTACCATTAGACAACAGCTCTCCCTCAGCCTCGGCACCCAAGTTCACCAATCCTCCCTTTGGTGCCTCATCCCCCCCACCCCTACCTTCCCTCCTTCCCTCTGGAGCCTGGTTTGCATGGCTGCCCTTGATGCGATGGACTTCGGCCGTCGCCGTCTCTGGGCTCTCACCCATCACCCCACCACTCAAGCGACCGCTCCTACCACCCTTTCCCCATTTCTGCAGCCAGCCAGCTTGCTATCTCTACCTTTTGGCTTCACCTTCAAGACTTCACCCTAGCCCATCCCAACCCTCCTAGCTGGAACCTCCCCCATCCCCATCCCTTCATCTCTACTCAAGACGGATCCCTTAGTGTCACTTTCCCGGTTCCTCCTCCTAGTCCCTCTGCCTCATAACGTGTTTCCCTCCCCTCTCCTTTCTGGCCCTCCTAGCTTTGGCGTCCTTTCCCTCTCCTTACTAGCCCTCCAACCTTTTGCGCCCCTTGCTCCTCCGCTTCTCTGACTTCTCCGCTTCTCGAGGTCTCTCACACGCTCCCTTTAGCTCCCTTCCCCTTCCCATTGAGTTCTTTCTCTCCTAGGTAGTTCCCCTTCTCTTTCCCCTTTTCTCAGTTCTCTCCTAAGTCTTTTACCTTTGGAGGTTGGCTTGTATCCACCCGAGCCCTACCTCCTTAGTGTAACAACTACTACTACCTAGAGGGCAATGCCACAGCTCGACCATTGGGACTTACAGCATGCTACTTACTAGGTTACGCTCCTTTTAGACATTGTTACACACGCCCATACTCAGATATGTCAAAAGCACACTTTGGTCTGTGACCGTCAACTCCCGTAGCCGATTTCGGGGTCAGGGCCATGCAGTCAGTCACACAGCTCCACACCATGACCGAGTATGGACTCGGCTCCTCTGAGAGTTACACTCCCCTACATCCCATCCACCTGCGTGCAACGTTTCATAGCTCAACTGCCACCCCACAGCCCCGTGGCCCTGATTCTACTTGGAGAACATGATGTCACTTTGTAGATGTCAAACTGATAGAGGCCTGGGTTGTTTGATGTGCAATTTGTTTCAAGAGATGCCCCCGCCCGCCCGCCCTCCGCTTGCGTGTCGAGCTTGTGTCCAGCTCCGCCCTGACCTCCTGGGGGGGCAGGTCAGGGGCTATGCAATGATGAGTTGCTAGGGATGGGAAGGGAGGGAAGGATGCAATGATGATGCAATGATGAGTTGCTAGGGATGGGAAGGGAGGGAAGGATGCAATGATGATGCAATGATGAGTTGCTAGGGATGGGAAGGGAGGGAATGATGAGTTGCAATGATGAGTTGCTAGGGATGGGAAGGGAGGGAAGGAGGGAGGGAGGGGTGGGAGGGGGGTGGGAGGGCGGGGCCGGGGTTGGGAGGGGGTAGCGGGGGTGGGAGGGCAGTGAGGGGGCAAGGAGGGGGTGGGTGGGGGGGTGGGAGGGAGGGGCTAGGGTTGGGAGGGGGTAGGAGGAGGTAGAAAGGCTATGCTGGGCTGGGGAGGGGGTGGGGGTGCAAGGGCGTGCAAGGGGGTGCGAGGGGGCACGGTCCGGGCGGTCGGAGTAGGCTTGTCATTCCTGCAAGGCAAAGTCGGGTCACGCCAATGTCATTTGGAGCAGGCCTGATCATCTAATTGCCATGCTTTCTTCTCCAGCAGCTGTGACGTTGAGTAAGGAACAGAGTTACTAGTCGAAATTCTGGAAACTCACAATGGTCAGCTCACAACATGCCATTTTGTGGATGGGGGTCTCCATTCCTGAGAGAGAGACGCACGTTTCCCGCGTATGCAACAATGTCGAGTAGTAACTTGCCCAACGATGGCCCTCCAACACCGCCTGCACCAATAAGAGGCTCGCGGAGCGAGCCTGGCGGGCTGAAATGTGATTGTACTTCCGGCTCGATGCCAAGCGCAGTTCGCTCATTGGTGCCTCAACTCACCACTAGACCAATCGATGGTGAGCAGCTGAGGTGTGTCCGCGCTCGCTTGCGCCGGCATGGACTCTGATGCAAGGATTAACTCGCCGCTTGCCAGTAGATGCGGAGTAGTTCGCAGGTGCCAATGCAACAAACGCTACCGAAATCGGTGCACTTTGTAGCGAGTACTTGCATGAAGATTACCAACCCCATGTTGGGACATCCTGCCGCAGGGTCCAAGCGGTAGGAGTAGGCAGAGTCGGGTCACGCCAAAGGGTGAGGTGGCGGGCCTGGTTGATGGATTGCCGTGCTTTCTATTCCATCAGCTGCGTCGTAGAGTTACGAACAGAGTAATGACTCGAAATTCTATTAACTCAGAGTGGTCAGCTCACAACATGCCGATTTGTGCAAGGGGGTCCCTTTTTCTGTGTGGCTGGCTAGAGAAACCGCTATCCATTCGCACCTCGCTGCAATGTCGAGTCATTACTAGCCCCACGATGGCCCTCCAACACCGCCTGCACCAATAAAAGGCTCGCGGAGCAAGCCTGGCGGGCTGAACAAGCAGCTGAGGTGTGTCCGCGCTCGCTTGCGCCGGCATGGACTCTGATGCAAGGATTAACGCGCCGCTTGCCAGTAGATGTGGAGTTATTCGCAGGTGCAAATGCAACAAACGCTATCGCAATCGGTGCACGTTGTAGCGAGTACTTGCATGAAGATTACCAAAGATTATCAAGTGGGACATCCTGACTGCGACAGCTGCCAAATGTTGTCACGCGCCCATTGCCTCTCCTTCTCTTCTCCTCTTCTTCCCTCCACTGCTTCAGCTTTACGTACTGCTCATCGTCTCCCTCACCCTCCTGGTCACCCCGGCCATTGGCCATGCCAATCCGTGACAGGCCTGCCGCTCACACCACGCGCTAGTGAAGGGTAGCTGAGGCTATCGCGGAAAGTCACGCGCGCTGAAACTCGCGTTTTAGACTGAAGCCTTGTACCAGATCACCGCCCGCCACCAGGTCGAAAATTGAGATAGCGCAAACTGTTGAGAATCTTGCCCCGGTGCGGATCTTGGCAGACACCGGTGATGGATACAACTGCCCAACATCTGAGTGACGTAGTGTGAGTAGGAAGTACTTAGCGTGGTGACAGGCTTATCTCGGCACCCTCGTCTGGTGTCTCGTCTGTCCCACGCTCTTCTACAGGTATAAGAGCCTGTCTCTGTGCCTGTTCTAGGCTCTCACTGTAATTACCCTCGTCTGGTGTCTCGTCTGTCCCACGCTCTTCTACAGGGTTATGGGCCCACAGCACAACTACTGTGCGTGGTAGATCTAAAGACAGATCTAAAGACACCTCGACGCGCAACAAGTAAGTTGCCTCAGGGTCAATAGCTGCCGCAACTGTATGTCGGCCAGCTCCAGCAACAGCGGCATCAATTGCCCCATTCTCGATAAAGACAACTTCCGCATCTGGGACATCAGAATCCGAGCAGCACTTCAGGACGCGCAAGTCTTCAGTGTAGTGCAGCAAGGCATTGCAACTGCTCCTCCACCTCTCGCTAACAATGCAACAGCAGCGCAACAGGCGGCCCATGACGCTCAGCTCGCAAGGGTAGAAGCTGACACTGCTGCCGATCTCAAAGCCAAAAACCTCATTCTTCGCTATGTCGGCAATCAGCATGCTCGCGCAGTCGATGCAGCTCCAACAGCTCAGCAAGCGTATGATCAGATCCATGCTGAGTTTGTTCAGATCTCAATCGCTCGACAACTGCAACTGCAGTCTCAACTTTCCCAGCTACGCATGCAGGCCTCAGAGACAGTCGTTGTCTTCTACAGCAGGACCTTTCAGCTGCAGGATGAGCTAGCTGCAGCGGGCAGCCCAGTCACTGACTCGGCTCTTTTGCTGGCAATCCTCAATGATATGCCCACTGAGTTCTCAATCCCCATCCAGATCCTCAAAGTTCAACTCTCTCTGGGCAATGCTAACCTGGATGATGTCAAGAAAATCCTGTTGCAATCTGAAGCTGAGATGCAGGCCGAGCAGCTGCAGCAGCCCAACCCCACTCTCTGAAGCTCTTCATTCACCTACTCCCGGGGCAGGGGCCCTCACTCTGGATCCAGGGGTCGGGGCTTCTCACCTCCTATATTTAGGGGGGGCTACAGCTCGGGTCGGGGGGGGGCTTTCTCTGCTCCCTCTAGGTCTGGGGCTCAGCAGCAGCACGGTGACAGGTCTCCCTCGTCAAACCACCCTGCCAATGTCTGCCAGTACTGCAACCGTGTAGGACACACCCTGTCCACCTGCAACAGCTATGCTCGTGACCACAGGGGCTTTGTCAGGCCTGCCAGCCCTGGCAGCATGGCTCGCTGGAGCCCCAACAGGGCCAGAGGTAACAGCCCCAGCAGCAGGGGGGGTGGAGCAGGGGGCAGGCCAGCAGCAAACAGCAGCCCAGCCGCTGCCCCTGACCAGGCAAACACCCTATTCATGGTCAGGTCTCCCATGTTTCCCAAGCTGTCACGCACCGAGCCAGTTGCTACCCCTCTCCCTTTTGACCAGCACCCTGAGCAAATGACTGATGACGAACACCTGGACTACTACTCCAGACTGCCACGCTGGGTAATCGACTAAGGTGCTAGCAGCCATGTCATGCCCTGGCGCTCGTGCCTCTCTGACTATGTCCCTTTCAATCCTCCTATCCAGCTGCAGCTGGGGGGCTCAGGGTCCAGCATCAGTGTTCTGGGTAGGGGCACCACCTATCTCACCAAAGGGGAGCAATGGGCTGTGTCAGGGGTGCTGCATGCCCCAGATGCAGCCTACTGCTATCTGTCTGTCTCTCAGCTCACCCATGCTGGTGTCCGTGTGATCTTCCAAGGTGACAGCTGCGAACTGATTGGCCCTAGCAACCCCCCCGAGTGGCACATGCAAATCAGAAAGACCGCTCCTGGGCTGTACTGGTGGTACATCAACGCAGTGGCCCAGGGCAACTGCGTCGTCGGCCCAGCTGCTGACCATGAGTACGAGTCTGACGGCCACGATCCAGAGGCGCACGGCAGCCACTGCCAGGAGCTGGATCCTCAGGTGTGGCACCAGCGATGTGGCCATGCTTCCTTCTCTGTCCTCACTCGCATGCAGCGGGAAGGGATGGTAGAGGGAGTTAACGTCAGCAGGGCTCAGTTCGCAGAGGCAGCTTGGTGGGAGCAGGCCGCGCCCCAGGCGGTAGCTCCTCCCTTAATGCACGCCGGTGAATACCGGAGTAGTCTTCTTCTTCTTCTTCTTCTTCTTCTTCTTCTTCTTCTTCTTCTTCGCAGAGGCAGCCTGCAGTTCAGCCGTGTGTCCTGGCTGTGCCATGGGCAAACAGCACAGGCGTGTTGTATTTGATCTCCCCACCAACATGCCTCCAGTGACAGCTGCTCTAGGCCTGGTACACATGGACGTGTGTGGTCCCATGCCACACACTGGCAGAGACAACAGCCGCTACATTGCAACATTTCTTGATGATTACAATGGCTTGTTTGTCATACAGCTGCTGCAGAGCAAAGATCAGGTCCCAGCGGCTATTCAGCGTGTCATAACAGAACTTGAGACACAGTCTGGACAGCGCTGCAAAGCCTTGCGGTCGGACAATGGGTCAGAGTACTGCAACAAGACTGTGCAGGACTGGTGCAGTAGCAAAGGCATACAGCAACAGTTCTCAGCTCCTTACTGCCCTGAACAGAATGGCAAGGCAGAACGGCTCAACCGCACCATCATGCAGTCCACTCGCAGCATGCTCCTTACCTCTGGCCTACCCCCTGGCTTTTGGGTAGATGCTGCCCGCAAGGCTAACTATGTGAGGACCTGCTGCCTATCACAGGGCAGTCCCTAACTCCCTGGGAGGCATTCTACCACCGCAAGCCTAACCTCTCTGCTCTGCGTGTGTTTGGAGCCACAGCCTGGGTGTTTGTCACAGCGCCTAACCGCAACAAGCTTCAAGCCAAGGCCGTCAAGGGGGTGCACCTGGGCTACGCTGTGGGCAGCAAGGCATACAGGCTGTGGGTGGGTGGCAAACTCGTGGTCAGCAAAGATGTGCAGATTGATGAGACAGCCATGCTCGACCGCCACCGCTCCATGCAACTGCCGGTCCAGGCGCCTGTTCAGCAGCCCCCTGTTCAGCAACCCCCTGATCACTCACCTGTGCCAACCCAGGATGAGTCTGACCTGCCTCCGCTTCCCCAGCCACCACCCTTACCCCCTGCTGTTCAACCACCTCAGTCTCCTCCTCGGTGTCAGCAGCAACAGCGGCAGCAGCAGCAGCAACAGCTGCCAGACCAAAGCAGTCCCTCCCCCAGCAGACACAGCGCAAAAGCTGCTGGGGGGGAGGCAAGCAGCAGCACCAGCTCCTCCGCTGCTGTAGGCAGTGGGAGTGACGTAGCAAACAGCAATGAAGGGGGCAACAGCAACGCACCTGGCGTGTCACCAAGGGGATGGCCCAAGTACAGTGGGAGTCCCAACAGAGGTTCAGTGGGAGTCAATTACTTTCCTGGCATTGGCAGGTTCAGATTCCCCGGTCTACGACCGATACCCCTAGCATCTGCCGGACCAGCTGTCTCACCTCTTGCACCTGCTGATCCAGCTCCTGCCTTGGTAGCACCTGACGTCCCTTTACCTACTGCCTCAAGGATGCCTGATGCACCTCGTCGCAACCCTGCTCGGTCAAGGCAGCCACCGGAAAGGTTCAGGCAGCCTGAGCTGGGCTCTATGACTGTCAATGACATACCATCCAGTGACACACCCACTGTGCTTGAGGCCCTGTCAGGACCACAGGCAGACTCCTGGCGTGAGGCTATGCATGTTGAGCTTGCTTCATTGCATGCTAATGGCACATGGACTCTGGTTGAGAGGCCACCTGGTACCCGTGTCTTGCCTACCAAATGGGTGCTGAAAATCAAGCGTGATGCCACAGGAGCAATTGAGAAGTTCAAAGCCCGACTGGTGGCAAAGGGCTTTATGCAAGTGTCAGGTGTGGATGTGGGGGACGTGTATGCACCTGTCAGCAAGCACACCACCCTGCGTGCTCTGCTGGCACTAGCAGCTGCACGGGACATGGAGGTGCACCAGATCGATGTTGAGGCTGCATTCCTGAATGGCACACTGCAGCCTGATGAAGTCATCCATATTCAGCAGCCTGAGGGGTTTGAGGAGGGCAGCCCTAACACAGTGTGCAGACTGCAGAAGGCACTGTATGGACTCAGGCAAGCACCACGCGCATGGCATGCAAAGCTCAAGCAAGAGTTGGAGGGCATGGGCTTCCTCCCATCAGAGTCTGATCCTGCCCTGTTCATGCTGCCACGCTCCTCTGGCACTGTGTACCTGCTTGTGTATGTAGACGATTGCCTTCTGTGCACAGAGAAAGGTGACTTTGACAGCCTGAACTTTGTGAAGCAACGGCTATCCTCTGTGTTTGGCATCAAGGACCTTGGTCAGACCAGGTGGTTTCTGGGTATGCAGATCAGCAGAGACAGGGCCCAGGGTACACTGCAGCTTGACCAGCAGCAGTACATCAAGGAGCTGCTGAACACCTACAGCATGACAGAGGCACACAGCAAGGCAGTGCCCATGGCACCAGGCACTAAGCTAGTAAAAGAGGGCGATGCCTTGGACACTGCGCATCATAGCTACAGTGCCTTGGTAGGCAGCCTGCTCTATCTGTCCTGCTGCACAAGGCCTGATATTGCCTATGCAGTGGGAGCACTTGCACGACATATGCCTGCACCCACACAACAGCACTGGTCAGCAGCCAAGGCAGTGCTCAGCTATCTCAAGGGCACAGCCAGCCAGGGATTGGTATTTGGTGGCAATGGCAGTCTGCAAGGGTACTGTGATGCTGACTATGCAGGAGACAAGGACACTGTCCGCAACACCACTGGGTATGTGTTCACTCTGCACGGCGCAGCCATCTCCTGGTCAAGCAGGCTGCAGCCCACAGTTGCCATGTCCACTGCAGAGGCAGAATACATGGCTGCATCAGGAGCAGTAAAGGAAGCAGTGTGGCTGAGGAAGCTCATGCAGGACCTAGGCTTGCCTGGCTCATGTGTTAACATCATGTGTGACAACCAGGCTGCCCTGCAATTGCTGAACAATCCCATGGCCTCCGCACGCTCAAAGCACATTAGTGTGCATCATCACTTTGCTAGGGAGAGAGCAGCTCGGGGGGAGGTTATGTTCACATATTGCAACACATCCGAGATGGCAGCAGATGTCATGACCAAGCCTCTGGCAGCTGTAAAGCTCGGGTATGCTAAGGAGGGCTGTGGCATCAGCTGCATGTAGAAAAGCACAGGCATGCCTGCCTGAGACAACTTGCCTTTACTCAGCCATGTACCCATGTGGACTGGGATTCCTATGTTAAATGAGTAGCACAGGCATGCATGCTTGAGACAGCTTGATTCTTCCATAGTTAAAGTTGTTTGAAGTTGTACTCAGTAGCTGGACATTTGAGTGGGAGTGTTGAGAATCTTGCCCCGGTGCGGATCTTGGCAGACACCGGTGATGGATACAACTGCCCAGCATCTGAGTGACGTAGTGTGAGTAGGAAGTACTTAGCGTGGTGACAGGCTTATCTCGGCACCCTCGTCTGGTGTCTCGTCTGTCCCACGCTCTTCTACAGGTATAAGAGCCTGTCTCTGTGCCTGTTCTAGGCTCTCACTGTAATTACCCTCGTCTGGTGTCTCGTCTGTCCCACGCTCTTCTACACAAACAAGCAGCTACCCACTCACAAGAGCAGGGTGGCGAGGCTCTCCGTGGCGTCCATAGCAAAGTTCGCACTAAAGAGGCAGGCTCGTAGTGCGCCGCAGGCCATCGCAGTGAGCCGTGCTGCCACGCCGTGCTGCCACGTGTCACTACACCACGAGACTGAGTCACGCCACGCTTCGCTCAAGTCGGTGCAAGTTGGGTGCATGGCACTGTCATTTTTTCCGTGGCGTCCGCGGCGCCCGCCACAATGAAGGTTTCCGGCACTGCCACTGCCACTACTTACAAGCTTGGCACGTATCGCTTTATGGTGTGCCAAGGCAGCGCGACGTCGGGGTCCAGGAGGGCTCATCGCATCTTTCGGTGTCAAATTCGCGCACAGTGCGAGAAACGCAACGATGAGGGCGCCATGCGACAACACACGGTCCAGCCCGTCGGGGATGCTCCCAAGGACGGAGCCAATCGCCCCCTGTGATGAGATAGCCCCATGCAATTTTCACCCACTGCCACATTTTGTCTTTGTATGTACCACACAAGGTGATGGAGCATACCTGCGAGAGCATCCCGCAATGTAGACTCGCCCAGCTATCCGACACAGGTGGAAGCACGCGGAAAGGACCACAGATCGAAAAGTTGATGGTCTTGACAGAAGCCCTAGAATGATGGGGACAAGGCTTCAGCAGGGTGCACGGTAGTGAAACAAAGTCCACGCACGGTGTTGCTGACACGTAAGTGAGATGCTCTGCTTGCTTGGAGGCAGGGTTAGGCAGGTCTCGGGCCAGGTGTCAGGCAGGTCCCGGGCCAGGTGTCAGGAAGGGCCCGGGCCATGAGGGGTCCCGACCCAACCCAGGGAATCTTGCGCTTCGACCTGCGACCCACGTACGGTCGCACCCCGTTGAGCCCCAGGTTGCAGCGAGCGACCATGTTCACAGTCCGCGGGAATGGCGGGCGGAGTGATCTGGGAGGCTTCAGTCTAAAACGCGAGTTTCAGCGCGCGTGACTTACCGCGATAGCCTCAGCTACCCTTCACTAGCGCGTGGTGTGAGCGGCAGGCCTGTCACGGATTGGCATGGCCAATGGCCGGGGTGACCTCCTGCTCTTCCTGCTCCTCCTCATTCCCCTTGAATGGCTGAGTCCAATAGCTTATAAACTACTTAAAGCGTGCCGGGTCTTATACTACCTTCCGCTGATCTCACCAGACCCAAGTGGGTTTACACTGGCTGCACTGCCCGCCTGCTATGACTGCTTGGTCCAACTTGTTATGCCTGATTTACAATGCCGTAGCAGCCATCGGTGCACACCAAGCAGCACCGCCATACCCTCTGAGCTTGTCCTATCCTGAACATGGCCGGTGCGCGTGTCATCTGCTCATTTGTTCGGCCCCTTACTCTCCCTGTCTCCTGATGCTTGCGCAATGAGTTGTGTTTGGCCGAACATGGTCAGGTGGCTAAACACTATTTTGGGCAAACCTGTGCATGCCATGACTTGCGCACCCGCAGGTGGTATACTCACGCGTTGTGCATCACGCACGCAATAGCACAGCAAGACTGCGGTCAGAACTGGACAAGGCGTAGGCATAGTTACCGAGTGCTCTTCGTTCAGTGCTCCTGGACATCTGGAACTGGTTCACCCTGTTCGACCGCAACAAAGAGGGGCGTACACGCAGTTTTGGGAAGGTTGGTACAAGATGCAAGGGGGACTGGCTCTTTGACTGCGGCTTTGAGTTCCGTTGTTTGAGTTGTTTAGACTGCGTCGAACCAGTCCTTCTAGCATGTCGCTAGTAGCTTGCACTTGCCATAAGCAGCACCACCTGTGGGCGCCGATGCGGCCTCAGCCGTGACTTGTTGAGAAACGCAAGAGGCTTAAGCAGATGCTGGCATGTTCGCTTTTCCGTCACAAGCTAGCAGCTCCCTTGCGTAGGTGCACCGCTGCCAGGGATGTCAGGGATGTCGAGCTCGGCGCACTGATGGCACGCACGGAGCATCTATCCGCTGCCTCTGCCTTCCACGGCAGCAGGTCAGCAGGGACCCACGGCTGTCCAACAGCTTTCAGCAGCCATGCAAACCAGTCATTGATGCGCAAAGCCGGACAGCGACCTGTAGCTCATGCAAGGAAGTCATTATGCAAGCGGCTTATCCTACTGTCCCTACCGATGCTGGGGTTGCTGCTCAGCACCCCAGCCCTAGCCCTAGGTGCTGCGCTCAGCGCCAGCAAGAGCACATCATGGGTGCAGCCATTCACGTCCTACACATTCTGGCCCAGCTCTGACCCAGCCACCAGCCAGGCTCTAGAGAATGGCTGTAGCCCTAGCAGCCACTCTCATGAGCCTTACAGCTCTGCCTGGCGTCCTGGCGAGCAGATGACTACCTTTGATTCTGTCAAGGGTGCAGCACCAGCCTATACGAACCCTGCTCTTGACACTGCCGTCAAGGCAGAAGAAGTGCTAAGGGCTGAGGGCTCGCTGCAGGATGGCGTTGGGGACATGGACAGTGATCCTATTACTTTGCAGCAGAGGGTGCTGGCCCAGACACAGGCTCCTGATTATCCAAGTAAGCTTCTTTGTCACAGCAGACGTTCCATACAGGAGGGTTACTGTGTAGAGCATGACATGACACTGTGCCACGACACAAGAGTGACATGGAGGATGTGCTTTGTGCTGCTAACCCAGATGCTGAAATCTCATATGGGCTTTATCTGCAGGCCCACCT
Organism: Haematococcus lacustris; assembly: GCA_030144725.1. Lineage (NCBI taxonomy): Eukaryota > Viridiplantae > Chlorophyta > Chlorophyceae > Chlamydomonadales > Haematococcaceae > Haematococcus > Haematococcus lacustris. The sequence continues at coordinate 111,894 of JASKMD010000006.1, forward strand.
CCACCAGACTACCCTTCTTCCCCTCTTTTACCACCCAGCCCCCCACCCTCACCCAACCCTCCCCCACCCCGCCCACCACGTCCTCCCCCTTCTCCCCCCCCAGCACCTCCACCTAGCCCATCCCCACCTCCATTTCCCCCGAACCCAAGACCTCCACCAAAACCTTCACCTCCTCCTGTTCCTGCCAAGTCTCCTCCTCCCTCGCCACCACCATCACCACATCCACCTTCTCCTTTCCCTCCACCTCCTGACCCCCCACCCCCCCCACCTCCTTCCCCACCTGAGCCCCCCCCGCCTAGCCCCCCACCTCCTCCTCCTAGCCCTGAGCCGCCAAGTCCGCCCCCACCCCCACCTCCCTCTCCTGACCCGCCATCTCCTTCCCCCCCGCCACTCCCTCCCCCCTCCCCACCCCCCCCAGCTCCTCCTCCCCCACCTCCCTCTCCACCCCCACCAGACCCTCCCCCACCAGAACCACCTCCCCCCTCTCCCCCACCTCCAGAACCCCCACCTCCTTTCCCTGACCCACCCAGCCCCCCACCTCCTTCCCCTCCTCCTCCAAGCCCCCCTCCTCCTGACCCACCCTATCCGCCACCACCTATGCCGCCATCCCCATTGCCACCTCCCTCACCCAGTCCTCCCCCACCTGAACCTCCCCCCCCTGAGCCGCCATCACCAAGCCCACCAGACCCACCCTACCCACCAAGTCCACCACCCTCTCCTTTTCCTCCACGGCCCCCAAGACCCCCACCTTTCCCTAAACCCCCTCCTGGACCCCCGCGCCCCCCAAAGCCCCCCCCTCCCTCTCCGCCGCCTTCCCCCCCGGCCCCTCCACCCGAACCCCCCCTAGACCCCGGATTACCACCACCTAGACCCCCTCCACCTCCACCTTCTCCCCCTGATCCTTATCCACCATCTCCCCCCCCTGACCCTCCTGAACCTTACCCCCCTTCCCCACCTGACCCCCCTCCTTTTCCCCCCCCTCCGCACCCTCCCCCACCTGACCCCCCACCCCCCCCTTCACCATCGCCCTCACCCCCATCACCTCCACCCGACCCTCCTCCAAGCCCTCCATCACCCAGGCCCCCCCCACCACCATCACCAGCTCCTCCCCCTGATCCTCCTCCACCTTCCCCACCCCCAAGCCCTCCCCCACCCGACCCCCCTCTTCCCCCATCACCACCACCGCCAGCTCCCCCCCCTGACCCACCTCCACCTACCCCACCCCCAAGCCCTTCCCCACCCGACCCCCCTCCTCCCCCCTCCCCCTCACCACCCCCTCCCCCACCAGATCCACCTCCACCCAGCCCCCCCCCAAGCCCTCCACCCCCAAGCCCTCCCCTCCCCCCGTCACCCCCCTCCCCCACCAGATCCACCTCCACCTAACCCCCCTCCTCCATCACCTGAACCACCCTCTCCTCCGCCGCACCCTCCACCTCCTTCACCTGATCCACCCCCTAGTAAGTACCTGGCCATGGGTTGCTTGTCTCCCAATCAATCTATATCACTGTTATGAGATGTACCCCTGCATGTAACCCCTGCATGTATGCCACCGCCTTTGTCTTGCAGGCCCCCCTCCACCACCTCCCCCAAACACCCCAGACTACCCTCCACCTCCTCTTCTGCCGCCCAGCCCCCCACCCTCACCCTCTCCCCCACCACCCCGCCCACCACGTCCTCCCCCTTCTCCCCCCCCATCGCCGCCACCTAGCCCATCCCCACCTCCACTACCCCCAAACCCAAGACCTCCACCCAATCCCTCCCCTCCCCCCGTTCCCACTAAATCTCCTCCTCCTTCACCGCCACCTTCCCCCCCTCCCCCCTCCCCTCCCTCTCCTCCTCCTTCCCCTCCCCCTCCCAGCCCCCCCCCCACCTTCCCCTCCTCCTCCTCCCCCAAGTCCCCCCCCACCAGACCCTCCACCTCCCTCGCCAGACCCACCCCCTCCTTCACCCCCCCCTCCTCCTCCTTCACCCCCACCCCCCACCCCTCCCCCTCCCTCCCCCTCCCCACCTCCGCCGGTGAGTTACCCCTGAGCATGGTTGTGAAGCCAGCCTCCTGACCTTCCTCCTGCTCCTGCTTCGTTCGGTCCTATTGCAAGCTGGGACATGCTCAGCTGGCACGTTGGTGGAAAGGCATCATGCCTTTCCTTTGCCATAGCAACTGCACAGCCTGAAATGCCAGCCTCAACTTCCGTCCCTGCATGGCTGCAAAATGTGGTGCTGCTTCTGCACGCCTCTGCAGGACCCCCCCCCCTCCAATGCCACCGTCGCCACCTCCACCGAGTCCCCCCCCTCCTCCACCTTCACCACCACCTGTAAGCTGCAATCCAGCTCAGCTGACATGTCATAGCTGTCGTCATTGCTAGCTCATGCAGCTTACCAGCTCATTGCCAGCTCATGCACCCCTGTTAGGCAATGCTGCCGTTGCTGACTCACATTGCAGCCCTCCCCGCCCCCTCCAGAGCCTCCCCCACCTTTGCCTCCACCACCAGAACCGCCTTCTCCTTCTCCACCCCCTCCCCCTCCTCCCTTTCCCCCACCCCCGGATCCTCCACCACCCTCACCCCCTCCGCCTCCAGTGAGTCGCCAGCTGACAGCAACACTTCAACTTGACTTTGCTTGATGCACTGGCTGTCATGCTGTCAGTGCCCATTGTTGTTGCTGAATGTAAGCCTATTGCATCATGTTTGTCATTGCAGCCAAGTCCCTTCCCACCGCCACCTCCACCGCCATCACCACACCCACCTCCTCCTTCTCCTGACCCTCCCACGCCGCCTTCACCACCACCCTCGCCTCCCCGGCCTCCCAACCCTCGTCCTCCATCCCCCCCTCGCCCCCCTCCCCCCCCTCCACGTCCCCCAAAACCCCCTCCTCCCTTCCCCCCTCCCCGCCCCCCCGCACCTCCTCCTGAAACCCCAGACAACCCTAGCCTGCCGCCCCCTGCCCCTCCTCCGTCCCCTGCCCCGCCCCCCTCACCTCCTAGCTTTGCTCAAGGTGGGCCACCTCCTTGCCACATACACCACACCATATACACATCCTTTTTTGTCATGCCCCATGTCAGTCAAAATATTTCCATCCACTGGTTTGTTCCGCTACCTTCACAGGTGGCGCCAGCTACACCCCTGTGCTCCCCTACACCACCTCAGACAGTGTGCTCTTCGGCCTGTACCTGGTTGCCCCCCTGGCCTGGGCCGCTGCCCGCAGCGCCTGCCAGTCCTACGGTGGCGACCTGGCCTCCTTTGACACCCCCGCCCAGTACGCTGAGGTCATGACCTACTACGAAAACCTTGGTGTGCTGGACCCCTCCCTGCTGGATGCCAGTGCCGCCTCCGCTGACGTGTGGCTGGGCCTGACGGACGCCTCCAGTGAGGGCTGGTTCTACTGGGCCGGCTCCTGGGAGAGCCCCAACACTGAAACAGGCGCATGGTACGGGTTGTGGGCCAACGAGCACTACTATGCCAACAAAGACCTGTTCAACGGCTATGCCCCAGTGGACACCTCAGCCTTGAACTGTGTGGTGGCCAGGGCCTCTGGGGGGCGTACCCAGTACGCCAGTGTCGACACCCTCCCCTGGCTGGAGAAGGACTGCGCTCGCCAGCAGCTTGCTCTTTGTAGGGCAGGCAGTGCAGGCACCCTGGCGTTGCCGCCACCCTCCGCAGCACCCTCACCCCCGCCACCGTATGCAGCAGCTACGCTTGTGCAAGGTGAGGAATTCGAAAGGCCATGGAGGCACTGGACTTTCCCTTCCCCTGCCATTCCTCCTGCCCCTGGAAAGTGAGGGCACGGCTGCCATGAGGACACTGGGCTCTGCTCACAAAACTGCTTTCAAATGCATGCATGTGCCTGGCCACCAAGGCCACCTTCTCAGTAACTTGTGAGTTGGATAGTGTTGGCCCTGCCGTTGTTCATCCCTTGCCCCCTTCCTTTGCCCCCCCATGCAGACAGCATTTCCCTTGGGTCCTGGACCTTCACCCTGCACCCCTCCCCGCTGGCGTGGGCGGATGCCGAGATCGCCTGCATAGCTGCGGGGGGCCACCTGGCCTCCTTCACCTCCAGTGCCCAATACACCACTGTGACCAACCAGTTTGCCTCCCAGTTCCCAGCACTGCCAGGGGGCATCATCCAGACGGTAGGTGGCGGCCTCATGCCACCACACAGTGCAAGGTGTTCAAGGTGTCCACTGGGGCATAGCTGTTGAACAGGTCCTTGTTGGCGTAGTAGTGCTCATTGGCCCACAGCCCGTACCATGCGCTTGTTTCAGTGTTGGGGCTCTCCCAGGAGCTAGCCCAGTAGAACCAGCCCATTGCCAGTTCCAGTGCCAGGCACCTTTGCAGAACTGGACACACACAGTACTCGTTGCAGTGCTTGGTGTCTGTCCTCGGGACTGACGTGTTTGGCATGCTGCTGTGCGCTCCTTGCTTGCTGCGCAGCTGGTGTGGCTGGGTTGGAACACCCTGCGCAGCCCCACCTCAGACTGGGTGTGGGTGGACGACGCCCCAGCCACCTTCATCAACTTCCAGGGGCCCCTGGCCAACCCCAGCTACTTCAACACGCGGCGCTGTGGCGCAGTGTGGTACCAGCGCTCTCGTGGCTGGCTGCCCAGGGCCTGCTCTGAGCCCCACCCCTACATATGCCGCACCCGCACGCCAGGCAACCCATTCGCCCCACCACCCCCCTCTACCCATCGACCAGCATGGCCGCAGCTACCGCTTCAACTTCACCCACAATGGGGTGCACTACCAGTATGTCAACGACGCCCGCAGCCAGGCAGCGGCAAGGAGGCACTGCGCTGCTGCCCTGCCTGGTGGCCGCCTGGCATATGGCACGTCAGTTACTGGGGCCGGCAGCCCTGACTGGCCAGAATTCTTCAATGTCATGTCCCTCATCAACAGCTTCATTGCTCAGCAGGTGCCCTTCGCCGGCACCTCTTCTCCTCCCCTGGCCCTCAGCCCAACCCCGCCCGCACCCCCAGCCACACCTGACTCCGGCACGTTCATCACACTGCCTGGGGCGCTGCCAGTGAACGCCAGCCTACCAGCTGTGTGGATTGGCTACTATGCAGACAGCGATGGGTGGTACACCTCTACCTTACCAGGTGGGTCCAGCCCTCCTGTAGCTTTGCAAGCAAGTTGATCGACCACTGCCTCACCAGCCGTCGTGTTGCACCCTCCCCATTAGTATCAGGACCAATGTGTTGACCACAGTGTACCACAGTGAACTGTGCACTCGTTGCTTGGCAGAGGCATGCTGTTTAGGACAGGCTTGTAAGGGCAGTTAAAAGGGCAGCTCTATAACAGACCTTAGGCCTAGCTGTATGCAATTCTGACCTTATGCTGGCCCACTGCTTTGCGTGACCTTATGCTGACCTTTGCGTGACCTGCAGATGGCAGCACAGGCGCGACCTTCTGGGATGCCTCTGCGTATGCCTTGCCTGCCTTCCCTGGTCTGGGCGCCTCTGTGTCCCTCCCCACCAGGGCTTGCGCAGCAGCAGACCCAGCGCTGGGCTTCCGCTGGAACAACTATCACTGTGCCACTGAGCTGCCCTTCCTCTGCATGGTCAGTGCACACACGCAGGAACTGTAGTAGTATGCAGGAGGGTGGTCGCCAGTCGCCAGTCTGTCTCACAGTCCAGCTCAGCACACTCAAACAGTCCAGCTCAGCACTCTTTGCTCAGTCCAATGCTCCTACCCACCCCCTCACCTGCCATGAGCTTCCCAAACAGTTGCATGCTGCGTGCTGCTCTCAGACCTCCTCGCTCCTGGCCCCCCCTCCCCCTCCTCCTGGCCCCCCTGCTGCCTTGGCGGTGCCCGGCGCTACCACCATATTCGGCAGCCTGTACCGCTTCACGCTCTACTCAGACCCACAGACCTGGCATGCAGCCAGGAGCATCTGTGACGCTCAGAATGGCACCCTGGCCACCTTCCGCAGGTGTGTGGCCTGTAGCGCTCAGGGCGCAGAGTGCGCAGAGCCAGGCATGGTGCAGCCAGTGTGCCAGCCAGTGTGTGGGGCCCAGGGTCAGTGTGTCAGCCAGTGTGTGGGGCCCAGGGTCAGTGTGTCAGCCAGTGTGTGGGGCCCAGGGTCAGTGTGTCAGCCAGTGTGTGGGGCCCAGGGTCAGTGACAACAACACTGCTGGGGCCTTGGTCGCATTGCTAGAGCCCCCTGCTTTCCCATCCCCTTCAACACAGTCAAGTGACAGTGTGCCTCATGACGTGTTTGACCTCATGATGTGTCTCCCTGCAGCACTGGTGAGTACTCCGCTGTCAGCAATGCGCTGGCATCTAGTCTCACGGCGGTGGGCTGGGCAGTGTGGATGGGCGCCAGTGCCACCGCCATTGACAGCGTGTGGACCTGGGTGGACGGTGACAGGCTGGTCTGGAGCAACTGGGATGCCAGCCTGGTGGAGCGACCCAGCAGGTGGGGTAGCAGTGAATGAGGACTTTGCTCAAGTCCCAGAGACAGCACGCAGACACCGGCTAGTGTGCTGCACACAACCTGGTGTCACATTTAGACCTCATTTAGACCACACAATGCACCTGCACCCTGGTATCACCTCCCAGATATCCCTGATCCCTGACATCCCTGATCCCTGATCCTTGATATCCCTCCACGCATTTACACCTTCCCAGGGTGCTTGCTAGGGCTGGCCTGCGGTGCGACCATGTTCAGGCTGCCATGCTGGTGCTGCCCTGGTGCTGCGGCTGTCCGACCTGTTGCTTCTCTCACTGCTGGCCTCAGGCAATGTGGTGTGGTCCGCACACTGGGCGGTGGCTACTGGGGGCAGGCTGACTGCCTGGACACCCACGCCTACATCTGCAAGACACGCAGCATTGCAGCGCCAGGGCCAAGCAACCTGCCACCCCCACCCGGGTTTTACCTTCCTGCCCCAGCTGGCCCAGTTCCCCTCACCTTCACTATCAATGGGACCTGGCACTTTGACTTGTTTACGCAGCAGATGGTGGGTAAGCCCCTCACAGGCTGCAAAGAGTGAGAGGATGGAGTGAGGGGATAGTGAAATTGAGGTGCTATGTCTGCCTGCCTCGGATGTTTGCATATGGCTCATTAAACAGGAATATTGTGTGTGAACCGTGCAGCCAACAAGCAGCAAGTCATGAGGTTGCATATGTACATTGGGCAGGCAGCAGGCAGTATAGCTAGCATCCTCACTCCTTGCTGCAATGCGCCGCTTCGATGACACCTGCTGTGCTGTGTTGCAAGCTAACAAATTTGCTACTGGCTGTGCAATGGCTGTGCAGAGCTACTTGGATGCCAGTGACATGTGCATCCACAACTGGGGCCTCTTGGCTTGGTTTGAGTCCGAGATCGAGTTCGACACTGTGATGACATACTTCAGGTGCTGGTTCAGTGTGGTGCTGGTTTAGCGTGGTGCTGGTTTGCAGTGCTGGCTGCTTGTGGTGCAGAGCTCCTTGGTCACTCACTGGTGAGGTCTCTTGGACTAGAGTCAGGGTTAGTCTGAAATTAGGTTATGACCTCCTTGGTGACATCGTGAAGGGCACTGCGTTGAGGTTGCTGGTGAATTAGCCTGCCTGGTGCCTGCGTCCCACGCTGCAGTTCCTTTGCCGCCCAGCTGACAGAGCAATCCCTGTGGATTGGAGCCAGCCTCAACCAGCCCTCTTACACAGCTGGCCTTGGGGGCGTGCAGAACGCTGGCAACTACCCCAACCAGCTGACGTGGGGCTACACTGGCCTGCCCCTGAACAGCTCCTGGGACCGCTGGAACCCGGTGACCTGTGCAGCTTCCAGCACCAGCTTGCAGCCAGACAACTACCGTGGCGAGCAGCAATGCCTGGCCACGGACTTCAGCCCCTGCATTCGCTGGAACGACGATGTGTGCAGCAGGCCCAAGCCATTCCTCTGCAAGTCACTGCCTGCGCCTCCTACTCCTCCGCCGCCTCTCATGCCACCTACTGCTCCACCGCCCAGTCACCCTGATCCGCCTACTCCAGAATTACCCATCCTGTCTCCACAGCCACCAAAGTCGCCACCCCCACCGCCTGACAGTGCCCCTTCTTTCCCACCAGAGGACCCAGCCCCACCAAACTGGCCAGGTGCACCTGGTAAGTCGTTATCTGTATAATATCACACTGTGGCGGTGGTGTGGTGGTATTGATATTTATACTACTGTACTGATCCCCAAACCATTTCGCCACCAGCTGTTTGAGCATGACATTTGGTTGGTGACACCAAATCAGCGTATTACCAACAAGGCAGTATGTTCGACGAAGTAACAAAATGTTCGTGTGACTCGATGATTCTCAATGATAGTATGTATAACCTAAGCTGACGACACTGCTGTAGTCCTGCATTGTTTTTGCAGTGCAATCTGCCCCCCC
>JASKMD010000006.1:120741-139360 GCA_030144725.1 Haematococcus lacustris
GCATGTCTGCGCTTTGGTGCCGCAAGGAAAGGGGGTCATGACGTCAGGCCAGGATGCCAAGGCACATATTATTACGCATGGACTGGTCGTGGATGAAGCACATGGACTCGGTGCCGATGAAGGTGCATTTCATAGAACTATAGGCTAGCTGCTTGGAACTGCATGGCTGGGTGGAGCTCTTCCACTTGGGGTGGCATGTAGGTGTGAATGGGGAAGGGTAGGTAGTCGAGGAAAAACCGATCGTGGGGAGGGGGTAGATGCTTATGTATGGTCCTGAACATTGCCCATGGTGGCTGTAATCCGCTGCCGTCGAAGGGGCCACGACTACGTTGATGCAACTCTGGAGGCCTAGCACTGTGAGCGACTTTCTGTGTGAGCAGCGGCATGGGCTCAGGGCCTCTTGCCAGCAGCCATGCTCCATGACTACAGGATGACTGACCAGCCCTCTCCTCCCTCTCCCCTGCACCCATCCTGCTCCACCAACTCCTTGAAACGGGACGTGGTGGCACATTGGTTCCTACACTCTTCACATCTGCTGGTCAAAACTCAACCTAAGTAGCTGACTCAATATCATCCCCACTCTTACCCAGGCACGGGGGCCAGGCCCATTCATCCCCTACATTGTCACCCATTATTGACATGTCTGGCCCGCAGACATTGCCTACTCGAGTGACCACAACCCTCATGCAAACCAATAACAACACATTTGACCTGGCAGTTTGCGCATGGTCCTTGAGTGATGCTGTGATTGAGGTTTGACTGATACTACCTGACATTTCATTCAGTGGGCCCCGAACGGCAGTACTCCCAAATGATAGCACTGTGTCATGTGACAGCGGTGTAACAAGGCATGTTTCTGAACACTGACCTGGAAGTGAACATCCCTAAGAAAGGCTACTTGAACTAAAGTTTCCATTGTGATCCATGCATGTCAAAGGTTGGTGATGCGTGAGCTGTATTGACCAATTGACAATACTGGCCGAATGACATGTTGCCAGGCCTCCATGAATACGTGCCACTTGAGAGGTGTAGACTCGCAAAAATGTCAATTAACATCACCATCATTTGGTGCAGTCCTGTGTTACACTGTTATAGCACTGACCGCACGGCCACCTCTACCGACGTTGATAGTTTGGGGATGGCAACGTCAAGACATTGCGTAGAGCATAAGAATCCAGCACCCTCAGACTGATTCTAGCATGCGTGAGTGAAGTCAGGTCAGATCAGGCAGAATATAGGCACACGCATGGGAACATCAGGTAGGTAAATATGGGGATGCGCTGAGTCATGACACACGCACCTTCATGCAGCAAAAGCCGGAGAGTGCTGATGCATGGCAGACGGCACACGCATGGAAGTGACAAGGAGAACAAAGAGATCAGCTATGAGGTAAGCACCTTCATACCCGCAGTTCACCTCCTGCGCTGTAAAGATGAGATGGCTTTCATCGCCTAAGCCGTCTTGTGTTAGGATCAGGGCTAGGCTGATCTTTCTTGCTAGTGCGTGTCATGCTGCAATGCTCAGCTTTACAGCACTGTTCAATCGGTTCAGCAGCTCATCGGTGCGCTACGGGCATACGCAAAACAGGGGGCCCGCGTCTTGGCTGGTGAATGCACGTACGGCGAGTACGGTGGTAATGCGGGCGGTGAGGACTCCTGGTCGAGTGGATAGGCGCATGGCGAGGCTGCAATGCCGGCAACTGATCACTGCGGTGCGCTCGACGCAGCCTACGTGCGAAGTTCACAGCGTGTGCGCTCACCACGCAGCCGGCAGCGGGTCGGCGCCGGCCCCTTCCGCTCGAGTCCCAGCATGAACCCGGCGAGCTCAAAAGCAACCAGCCTGGCTGCTCTTCCAGACTGAGGAATAAAAGGGCCTGCCTAGCCATGAGGTGCGTAGGCAGGGATGCTGGTCCCGCGGGGTGTCGGCAAGACGTCGCCGCGCAGCTCCAAGGTTCGTGTGCGCTGCCACATGCTTGAGCCTCGCACTGTGGCTGGCTGGCCGCAGGACCTCCACGCAAGCCGGCCTGCTGGTGCTGGTGGCCGCCCTGCTGCTCGTCAAGGCCGCTGGCGCGGACCTGCCGGTGGGCCTTATTGCTGGGACTGCATGCTGGCGAGCACCACGGAGCAGCGCAACTGTCAGACCGCAGCTAGTGCAGTCGTCGCGCACCTCGCTTGCATGGCTCGGCTCCAGCCTCGGTTGAGGTGTCACCTGCTTGCGTGCGATTCGTGAATGCAGGGCGACAAGCCTGAGCTGCAACTGAACGACCTGCCTGGGCTGCAGCTCGGTGACAAGCCGGGTCTGGGGGACAAGGTGGGCAGTGGGTTCGCTGCCGCAAGCATCAGCAGCTACTCCAGAGACAGGCCCTCAGTGCAGCATGTGCATTGATCCAAGGTGTTGCTGCTGCCCTAGCCGTAATACGCACGTGGTGCACAATACCTGCCGCAGCCATGCAGCCGGTGTTACTGCTTGTGCATGCTAGCCGCAAGGGCTGATCCTGGCTGACTGCTTGGAGGTGTGGCTTCCGGTGCTTGCAGTTTGCTTCTCCCCCCACTCCCCCTCCCTCCCCTTCCCCCCGCCCCTCACCACCCCCCAGCCCTCGCCCCCCTTCACCTGCACCATCTCCTTCACCCAGCCCAGCGCCGCCCACACCCAGCCCCAAACCCCCAGCCCCTCCTTCGCCCCGCCCCAGCCCACCATCGCCATCGCCCAGCCCCTCCCCAGGTCAGAGCTGCAGCCAGGACCAGCCCACACCCGACGCTTCATCCGACCCACGGCCCCAACAGCCCTGCGTGCTGCTGTCTTGCCTGACCTGGCCATGCACAAGGCCAGGAGCATGCACTGTGCAGTTCCTCGATCAAGCCCAGCAGCACATGCCTAGCTCCGTGGCGTGACTCACCCTGCTGCCACAGTGCCGGCACCTGAACTGATCCGGTGCCACTGATGACTGGCAGCTGAGGGGTGGCCTTGCTGCTGCTGCTGCAGTGAAGCCTGGGCCTGGTGACAAGGCCCAGCCTGAGATCAAGCCGCTGCCTGAGGCCCTGGCTGCGCTGTTCCCCAACCTGGCCAACCTGCTGCCCAAGCCTGACAAGGCGGTCAAGCCTGACATCATCAAGAACAGCCCACCCAGCCCTGCCCCACCTTCTCCCAAGCCCCCCAGCCCCAGCCCTGCTCCCCCTTCGCCCAAGCCTCCCAGCCCCAGCCCCAGCCCCTCACCTGCCTACCCTCCCAGCCCTGCCCCACCTTCTCCCAAGCCCCCCAGCCCCAGCCCTGCTCCCCCTTCGCCCAAGCCTCCCAGCCCCAGCCCCAGCCCCTCACCCGCCTACCCTCCCAGCCCTGCCCCACCTTCTCCCAAGCCCCCCAGCCCCAGCCCTGCTCCCCCTTCGCCCAAGCCTCCCAGCCCCAGCCCCAGCCCCTCACCTGCCTACCCTCCCAGCCCTGCCCCACCTTCTCCCAAGCCTCCCAGCCCCAGCCCTGCCCCACCCTCACCCCAGCCTCCCAGCCCCCGCCCAGTAAGTCCCGCTGCGCCCTGACGTCCAGCTACCCATCCAGCAAACTGCATGGCTGATGAGCATGACTGTGCATTGGCCAGGCCAGGGCCATGGATGCACGTCACTGTGGCTGTCCATGTCGATCAACAGAAAGCCCACGTCTCTTCACCGCCTCACTGCGTGTGTCCGCCCTCACCCTCCTGTGCTGTGCTGTGCTGCTGCGCTGCAGCCATCACCATCCCCGCCTGCGCCCGCCTGCCCACCCCCTCCCCCTCCCCAGTTCATCTGCCCCCCTCCCAAGCCCTGCAAGTGCGTGTGCCAGTGCAAGCCAGTGTACTGCCCGGCCAAGGTCAGCCTGCCCCTGCCCGGCCTGGCGGGCCTGAACCCCGTCACTGGGGATACACAGATGTCCATGATTGGCGTGAGGGCGGGCGACGATGTCGACATGGAGGTGTCAGAGGGGGAGGAGGTCAGCGAAGAGAGCAGCATGCTGCAGGAGGAGGTGCAGCCCTTCAGCGGGCCGGATGAGGGCATGGAGGCGGCTGGCGTTTGATTGCTGAGTGGGTACTATGTGCGCACAGCCGCATGGCTGCGCTTTGGTGCCGCAAGGAAAGGGGGTCATGACGTCAGGCCAGGATGCCAAGGCACATATTATTACGCATGGACTGGTCGTGGATGAAGCACATGGACTCGGTGCCGATGAAGGTGCATTTCATAGAACTATAGGCTAGCTGCTTGGAACTGCATGGCTGGGTGGAGCTCTTCCACTTGGGGTGGCATGTAGGTGTGAATGGGGAAGGGTAGGTAGTCGAGGAAAAACCGATCGTGGGGAGGGGGTAGATGCTTATGTATGGTCCTGAACATTGCCCATGGTGGCTGTAATCCGCTGCCGTCGAAGGGGCCACGACTACGTTGATGCAACTCTGGAGGCCTAGCACTGTGAGCGACTTTCTGTGTGAGCAGCGGCATGGGCTCAGGGCCTCTTGCCAGCAGCCATGCTCCATGACTACAGGATGACTGACCAGCCCTCTCCTCCCTCTCCCCTGCACCCATCCTGCTCCACCAACTCCTTGAAACGGGACGTGGTGGCACATTGGTTCCTACACTCTTCACATCTGCTGGTCAAAACTCAACCTAAGTAGCTGACTCAATATCATCCCCACTCTTACCCAGGCACGGGGGCCAGGCCCATTCATCCCCTACATTGTCACCCATTATTGACATGTCTGGCCCGCAGACATTGCCTACTCGAGTGACCACAACCCTCATGCAAACCAATAACAACACATTTGACCTGGCAGTTTGCGCATGGTCCTTGAGTGATGCTGTGATTGAGGTTCGACTGATACTACCTGACATTTCATTCAGTGGGCCCCGAACGGCAGTACTCCCAAATGATAGCACTGTGTCATGTGACAGCGGTGTGACAAGGCATGTTTCTGAACACTGACCTGGAAGTGAACATCCCTAAGAAAGGCTACTTGAACTAAAGTTTCCATTGTGATCCATGCATGTCAAAGGTTGGTGATGCGTGAGCTGTATTGACCAATTGACAATACTGGCCGAATGACATGTTGCCAGGCCTCCATGAATACGTGCCACTTGAGAGGTGTAGACTCGCAAAAATGTCAATTAACATCACCATCATTTGGTGCAGTCCTGTGTTACACTGTTATAGCACTGACCGCACGGTCACCTCTACCGACGTTGATAGTTTGGGGATGGCAACGTCAAGACATTGCGTAGAGCATAAGAATCCAGCACCCTCAGACTGATTCTAGCATGCGTGAGTGAAGTCAGGTCAGATCAGGCAGAATATAGGCACACGCATGGGAACATCAGGTAGGTAAATATGGGGATGCGCTGAGTCATGACACACGCACCTTCATGCAGCAAAAGCCGGAGAGTGCTGATGCATGGCAGACGGCACACGCATGGAAGTGACAAGGAGAACAAAGAGATCAGCTATGAGGTAAGCACCTTCATACCCGCAGTTCACCTCCTGCGCTGTAAAGATGAGATGGCTTTCATCGCCTAAGCCGCCTTGTGTTAGGATCAGGGCCAGGCTGATCTTTCTTGCTAGTGCGTGTCATGCTGCAATGCTCAGCTTTACAGCACTGTTCAATCGGTTCAGCAGCTCATCGGTGCGCTACGGGCATACGCAAAACAGGGGGCCCGCGTCTTGGCTGGTGAATGCACGTACGGCGAGTACGGTGGTAATGCGGGCGGTGAGGACTCCTGGTCGAGTGGATAGGCGCATGGCGAGGCTGCAATGCCGGCAACTGATCACTGCGGTGCGCTCGACGCAGCCTACGTGCGAAGTTCACAGCGTGTGCGCTCACCACGCAGCCGGCAGCGGGTCGGCGCCGGCCCCTTCCGCTCGAGTCCCAGCATGAACCCGGCGAGCTCAAAAGCAACCAGCCTGGCTGCTCTTCCAGACTGCGGAATAAAAGGGCCTGCCTAGCCATGAGGTGCGTAGGCAGGGATGCTGGTCCCGCGGGGTGTCGGCAAGACGTCGCCGCGCAGCTCCAAGGTTCGTGTGCGCTGCCACATGCTTGAGGCGCGCACTGTGGCTGGCTGGCCGCAGGACCTCCACGCAAGCCGGCCTGCTGGTGCTGGTGGCCGCCCTGCTGCTCGTCAAGGCCGCTGGCGCGGACCTGCCGGTGGGCCTTATTGCTGGGACTGCATGCTGGCGAGCACCACGGAGCAGCGCAACTGTCAGACCGCAGCTAGTGCAGTCGTCGCGCACCTCGCTTGCATGGCTCGGCTCCAGCCTCGGTTGAGGTGTCACCTGCTTGCGTGCGATTCGTGAATGCAGGGCGACAAGCCTGAGCTGCAACTGAACGACCTGCCTGGGCTGCAGCTCGGTGACAAGCCGGGTCTGGGGGACAAGGTGGGCAGTGGGTTCGCTGCCGCAAGCATCAGCAGCTACTCCAGAGACAGGCCCTCAGTGCAGCATGTGCATTGATCCAAGGTGTTGCTGCTGCCCTAGCCGTAATACGCACGTGGTGCACAATGCCTGCCGCAGCCATGCAGCCGGTGTTACTGCTTGTGCATGCTAGCCGCAAGGGCTGATCCTGGCTGACTGCTTGGAGGTGTGGCTTCCGGTGCTTGCAGTTTGCTTCACCCCCCACTCCCCCTCCCTCCCCTTCCCCCCGCCCCTCACCACCCCCCAGCCCTCGCCCCCCTTCACCTGCACCATCTCCTTCACCCAGCCCAGCGCCGCCCACACCCAGCCCCAAACCCCCAGCCCCTCCTTCGCCCCGCCCCAGCCCACCATCGCCATCGCCCAGCCCCTCCCCAGGTCAGAGCTGCAGCCAGGACCAGCCCACACCCGACGCTTCATCCGACCCACGGCCCCAACAGCCCTGCGTGCTGCTGTCTTGCCTGACCTGGCCATGCACAAGGCCAGGAGCATGCACTGTGCAGTTCCTCGATCAAGCCCAGCAGCACATGCCTAGCTCCGTGGCGTGACTCACCCTGCTGCCACAGTGCCGGCACCTGAACTGATCCGGTGCCACTGATGACTGGCAGCTAAGGGGTGGCCTTGCTGCTGCTGCTGCAGTGAAGCCTGGGCCTGGTGACAAGGCCCAGCCTGAGATCAAGCCGCTGCCTGAGGCCCTGGCTGCGCTGTTCCCCAACCTGGCCAACCTGCTGCCCAAGCCTGACAAGGCGGTCAAGCCTGACATCATCAAGAACAGCCCACCCAGCCCTGCCCCACCTTCTCCCAAGCCCCCCAGCCCCAGCCCTGCTCCCCCTTCGCCCAAGCCTCCCAGCCCCAGCCCCAGCCCCTCACCTGCCTACCCTCCCAGCCCTGCCCCACCTTCTCCCAAGCCCCCCAGCCCCAGCCCTGCTCCCCCTTCGCCCAAGCCTCCCAGCCCCAGCCCCAGCCCCTCACCTGCCTACCCTCCCAGCCCTGCCCCACCTTCTCCCAAGCCTCCCAGCCCCAGCCCTGCCCCACCCTCACCCCAGCCTCCCAGCCCCCGCCCAGTAAGTCCCGCTGCGCCCTGACGTCCAGCTACCCATCCAGCAAACTGCATGGCTGATGAGCATGACTGTGCATTGGCCAGGCCAGGGCCATGGATGCACGTCACTGTGGCTGTCCATGTCGATCAACAGAAAGCCCACGTCTCTTCACCGCCTCACTGCGTGTGTCCGCCCTCACCCTCCTGTGCTGTGCTGTGCTGCTGCGCTGCAGCCATCACCATCCCCGCCTGCGCCCGCCTGCCCACCCCCTCCCCCTCCCCAGTTCATCTGCCCCCCTCCCAAGCCCTGCAAGTGCGTGTGCCAGTGCAAGCCAGTGTACTGCCCGGCCAAGGTCAGCCTGCCCCTGCCCGGCCTGGCGGGCCTGAACCCCGTCACTGGGGATACACAGATGTCCATGATTGGCGTGAGGGCGGGCGACGATGTCGACATGGAGGTGTCAGAGGGGGAGGAGGTCAGCGAAGAGAGCAGCATGCTGCAGGAGGAGGTGCAGCCCTTCAGCGGGCCGGATGAGGGCATGGAGGCGGCTGGCGTTTGATTGCTGAGTGGGTACTATGTGCGCACAGCCGCATGGCTGCGCTTTGGTGCCGCAAGGAAAGGGGGTCATGACGTCAGGCCAGGATGCCAAGGCACATATTATTACGCATGGACTGGTCGTGGATGAAGCACATGGACTCGGTGCCGATGAAGGTGCATTTCATAGAACTATAGGCTAGCTGCTTGGAACTGCATGGCTGGGTGGAGCTCTTCCACTTGGGGTGGCATGTAGGTGTGAATGGGGAAGGGTAGGTAGTCGAGGAAAACCGATCGTGGGGAGGGGGTAGATGCTTATGTATGGTCCTGAACATTGCCCATGGTGGCTGTAATCCGCTGCCGTCGAAGGGGCCACGACTACGTTGATGCAACTCTGGAGGCCTAGCACTGTGAGCGACTTTCTGTGTGAGCAGCGGCATGGGCTCAGGGCCTCTTGCCAGCAGCCATGCTCCATGACCACAGGATGACTGACCAGCCCTCTCCTCCCTCTCCCCTGCACCCATCCTGCTCCACCAACTCCTTGAAACGGGACGTGGTGGCACATTGGTTCCTACACTCTTCACATCTGCTGGTCAAAACTCAACCTAAGTAGCTGACTCAATATCATCCCCACTCTTACCCAGGCACGGGGGCCAGGCCCATTCATCCCCTACATTGTCACCCATTATTGACATGTCTGGCCCGCAGACATTGCCTACTCGAGTGACCACAACCCTCATGCAAACCAATAACAACACATTTGACCTGGCAGTTTGCGCATGGTCCTTGAGTGATGCTGTGATTGAGGTTCGACTGATACTACCTGACATTTCATTCAGTGGGCCCCGAACGACAGTACTCCCAAATGATAGCACTGTGTCATGTGACAGCGGTGTAACAAGGCATGTTTCTGAACACTGACCTGGAAGTGAACATCCCTAAGAAAGGCTACTTGAACTAAAGTTTCCATTGTGATCCATGCATGTCAAAGGTTGGTGATGCGTGAGCTGTATTGACCAATTGACAATACTGGCCGAATGACATGTTGCCAGGCCTCCATGAATACGTGCCACTTGAGAGGTGTAGACTCGCAAAAATGTCAATTAACATCACCATCATTTGGTGCAGTCCTGTGTTACACTGTTATAGCACTGACCGCACGGTCACCTCTACCGACGTTGATAGTTTGGGGATGGCAACGTCAAGACATTGCGTAGAGCATAAGAATCCAGCACCCTCAGACTGATTCTAGCATGCGTGAGTGAAGTCAGGTCAGATCAGGCAGAATATAGGCACACGCATGGGAACATCAGGTAGGTAAATATGGGGATGCGCTGAGTCATGACACACGCACCTTCATGCAGCAAAAGCCGGAGAGTGCTGATGCATGGCAGACGGCACACGCATGGAAGTGA
The DNA here is from genome assembly GCA_030144725.1 of Haematococcus lacustris. Lineage (NCBI taxonomy): Eukaryota > Viridiplantae > Chlorophyta > Chlorophyceae > Chlamydomonadales > Haematococcaceae > Haematococcus > Haematococcus lacustris. Next base: position 130,142 of record JASKMD010000006.1, read on the forward strand.
CAAGGAGAACAAAGAGATCAGCTATGAGGTAAGCACCTTCATACCCGCAGTTCACCTCCTGCGCTGTAAAGATGAGATGGCTTTCATCGCCTAAGCCGCCTTGTGTTAGGATCAGGGCCAGGCTGATCTTTCTTGCTAGTGCGTGTCATGCTGCAATGCTCAGCTTTACAGCACTGTTCAATCGGTTCAGCAGCTCATCGGTGCGCTACGGGCATACACAAAACAGGGGGCCCGCGTCTTGGCTGGTGAATGCACGTACGGCGAGTACGGTGGTAATGCGGGCGGTGAGGACTCCTGGTCGAGTGGATAGGCGCATGGCGAGGCTGCAATGCCGGCAACTGATCACTGCGGTGCGCTCGACGCAGCCTACGTGCGAAGTTCACAGCGTGTGCGCTCACCACGCAGCCGGCAGCGGGTCGGCGCCGGCCCCTTCCGCTCGAGTCCCAGCATGAACCCGGCGAGCTCAAAAGCAACCAGCCTGGCTGCTCTTCCAGACTGCGGAATAAAAGGGCCTGCCTAGCCATGAGGTGCGTAGGCAGGGATGCTGGTCCCGCGGGGTGTCGGCCAGACGTCGCCGCGCAGCTCCAAGGTTCGTGTGCGCTGCCACATGCTTGAGGCGCGCTCTGTGGATGGCTGGCCGCAGGACCTCCACGCAAGCCGGCCTGCTGGTGCTGGTGGCCGCCCTGCTGCTCGTCAAGGCCGCTGGCGCGGACCTGCCGGTGGGCCTTATTGCTGGGACTGCATGCTGGCGAGCACCACGGAGCAGCGCAACTGTCAGACCGCAGCTAGTGCAGTCGTCGCGCACCTCGCTTGCATGGCTCGGCTCCAGCCTCGGTTGAGGTGTCACCTGCTTGCGTGCGATTCGTGAATGCAGGGCGACAAGCCTGAGCTGCAACTGAACGACCTGCCTGGGCTGCAGCTCGGTGACAAGCCGGGTCTGGGGGACAAGGTGGGCAGTGGGTTCGCTGCCGCAAGCATCAGCAGCTACTCCAGAGACAGGCCCTCAGTGCAGCATGTGCATTGATCCAAGGTGTTGCTGCTGCCCTAGCCGTAATACGCACGTGGTGCACAATGCCTGCCGCAGCCATGCAGCCGGTGTTACTGCTTGTGCATGCTAGCCGCAAGGGCTGATCCTGGCTGACTGCTTGGAGGTGTGGCTTCCGGTGCTTGCAGTTTGCTTCACCCCCCACTCCCCCTCCCTCCCCTTCCCCCCGCCCCTCACCACCCCCCAGCCCTCGCCCCCCTTCACCTGCACCATCTCCTTCACCCAGCCCAGCGCCGCCCACACCCAGCCCCAAACCCCCAGCCCCTCCTTCGCCTCGCCCCAGCCCACCATCGCCATCGCCCAGCCCCTCCCCAGGTCAGAGCTGCAGCCAGGACCAGCCCACACCCGACGCTTCATCCGACCCACGGCCCCAACAGCCCTGCGTGCTGCTGTCTTGCCTGACCTGGCCATGCACAAGGCCAGGAGAATGCACTGTGCAGTTCCTCGATCAAGCCCAGCAGCACATGCCTAGCTCCGTGGCGTGACTCACCCTGCTGCCACAGTGCCGGCACCTGAACTGATCCGGTGCCACTGATGACTGGCAGCTAAGGGGTGGCCTTGCTGCTGCTGCTGCAGTGAAGCCTGGGCCTGGTGACAAGGCCCAGCCTGAGATCAAGCCGCTGCCTGAGGCCCTGGCTGCGCTGTTCCCCAACCTGGCCAACCTGCTGCCCAAGCCTGACAAGGCGGTCAAGCCTGACATCATCAAGAACAGCCCACCCAGCCCTGCCCCACCTTCTCCCAAGCCCCCCAGCCCCAGCCCTGCTCCCCCTTCGCCCAAGCCTCCCAGCCCCAGCCCCAGCCCCTCACCTGCCTACCCTCCCAGCCCTGCCCCACCTTCTCCCAAGCCCCCCAGCCCCAGCCCTGCTCCCCCTTCGCCCAAGCCTCCCAGCCCCAGCCCCAGCCCCTCACCCGCCTACCCTCCCAGCCCTGCCCCACCTTCTCCCAAGCCCCCCAGCCCCAGCCCTGCTCCCCCTTCGCCCAAGCCTCCCAGCCCCAGCCCCAGCCCCTCACCTGCCTACCCTCCCAGCCCTGCCCCACCTTCTCCCAAGCCCCCCAGCCCCAGCCCTGCTCCCCCTTCGCCCAAGCCTCCCAGCCCCAGCCCCAGCCCCTCACCTGCCTACCCTCCCAGCCCTGCCCCACCTTCTCCCAAGCCTCCCAGCCCCAGCCCTGCCCCACCCTCACCCCAGCCTCCCAGCCCCCGCCCAGTAAGTCCCGCTGCGCCCTGACGTCCAGCTACCCATCCAGCAAACTGCATGGCTGATGAGCATGACTGTGCATTGGCCAGGGCCAGGGCCATGGATGCACGTCACTGTGGCTGTCCATGTCGATCAACAGAAAGCCCACGTCTCTTCACCGCCTCACTGCGTGTGTCCGCCCTCACCCTCCTGTGCTGTGCTGTGCTGCTGCGCTGCAGCCATCACCATCCCCGCCTGCGCCCGCCTGCCCACCCCCTCCCCCTCCCCAGTTCATCTGCCCCCCTCCCAAGCCCTGCAAGTGCGTGTGCCAGTGCAAGCCAGTGTACTGCCCGGCCAAGGTCAGCCTGCCCCTGCCCGGCCTGGCGGGCCTGAACCCCGTCACTGGGGATACACAGATGTCCATGATTGGCGTGAGGGCGGGCGACGATGTCGACATGGAGGTGTCAGAGGGGGAGGAGGTCAGCGAAGAGAGCAGCATGCTGCAGGAGGAGGTGCAGCCCTTCAGCGGGCCGGATGAGGGCATGGAGGCGGCTGGCGTTTGATTGCTGAGTGGGTACTATGTGCGCACAGCCGCATGTCTGCGCTTTGGTGCCGCAAGGAAAGGGGGTCATGACGTCAGGCCAGGATGCCAAGGCACATATTATTACGCATGGACTGGTCGTGGATGAAGCACATGGACTCGGTGCCGATGAAGGTGCATTTCATAGAACTATAGGCTAGCTGCTTGGAACTGCATGGCTGGGTGGAGCTCTTCCACTTGGGGTGGCATGTAGGTGTGAATGGGGAAGGGTAGGTAGTCGACGAAAAACCGATCGTGGGGAGGGGGTAGATGCTTATGTATGGTCCTGAACATTGCCCATGGTGGCTGTAATCCGCTGCCGTCGAAGGGGCCACGACTACGTTGATGCAACCCTGGAGGCCTAGCACTGTGAGCGACTTTCTGTGTAGTAGTAGTTGTTACACTATGGAGGTAGGGCTCGGGTGGATACAAGCCAACCTCCAAAGGTAAAAGACTAAGGAGAGAACAGAGAGAAAGGGAAAAAGAAGGGGAACTACCTAGGAGAGAAAGAACTCAGAGAAGGAAGGGGAAGGGAGCTAAAGGGAGCGTGTGAGAGACCTCGAGAAGCGGAGAAGTCAGAGAAGCGGAGGAGCAAGGGGCGCAAAAGGTTGGAGGGCTGGTAAGGACGCAAAAGCTAGGAGGGCTAGGAAGGAGAGGGGAGTGTGAGCAGCGGCATGGGCTCAGGGCCTCTTGCCAGCAGCCATGCTCCATGACTACAGGATGACTGACCAGCCCTCTCCTCCCTCTCCCCTGCACCCATCCTGCTCCACCAACTCCTTGAAACGGGACGTGGTGGCACATTGGTTCCTACACTCTTCACATCTGCTGGTCAAAACTCAACCTAAGTAGCTGACTCAATATCATCCCCACTCTTACCCAGGCACGGGGGCCAGGCCCATTCATCCCCTACATTGTCACCCATTATTGACATGTCTGGCCCGCAGACATTGCCTACTCGAGTGACCACAACCCTCATGCAAACCAATAACAACACATTTGACCTGGCAGTTTGCGCATGGTCCTTGAGTGATGCTGTGATTGAGGTTTGACTGATACTACCTGACATTTCATTCAGTGGGCCCCGAACGGCAGTACTCCCAAATGATAGCACTGTGTCATGTGACAGCGGTGTGACAAGGCATGTTTCTGAACACTGACCTGGAAGTGAACATCCCTAAGAAAGGCTACTTGAACTAAAGTTTCCATTGTGATCCATGCATGTCAAAGGTTGGTGATGCGTGAGCTGTATTGACCAATTGACAATACTGGCCGAATGACATGTTGCCAGGCCTCCATGAATACGTGCCACTTGAGAGGTGTAGACTCGCAAAAATGTCAATTAACATCACCATCATTTGGTGCAGTCCTGTGTTACATTGTTATAGCACTGACCGCACGGCCACCTCTACCGACGTTGATAGTTTGGGGATGGCAACGTCAAGACATTGCGTAGAGCATAAGAATCCAGCACCCTCAGACTGATACTAGCATGCGTGAGTGAAGTCAGGTCAGATCAGGCAGAATATAGGCACACGCATGGGAACATCAGGTAGGTAAATATGGGGATGCGCTGAGTCATGACACACGCACCTTCATGCAGCAAAAGCCGGAGAGTGCTGATGCATGGCAGACGGCACACGCATGGAAGTGACAAGGAGAACAAAGAGATCAGCTATGAGGTAAGCACCTTCATACCCGCAGTTCACCTCCTGCGCTGTAAAGATGAGATGGCTTTCATCGCCTAAGCCGCCTTGTGTTAGGATCAGGGCCAGGCTGATCTTTCTTGCTAGTGCGTGTCATGCTGCAATGCTCAGCTTTACAGCACTGTTCAATCGGTTCAGCAGCTCATCGGTGCGCTACGGGCATACGCAAAACAGGGGTCCCACGTCTTGGCTGGTGAATGCACGTACGGCGAGTACGGTGGTAATGCGGGCGGTGAGGACTCCTGGTCGAGTGGATAGGCGCATGGCGAGGCTGCAATGCCGGCAACTGATCACTGCGGTGCGCTCGACGCAGCCTACGTGCGAAGTTCACAGCGTGTGCGCTCACCACGCAGCCGGCAGCGGGTCGGCGCCGGCCCCTTCCGCTCGAGTCCCAGCATGAACCCGGCGAGCTCAAAAGCAACCAGCCTGGCTGCTCTTCCAGACTGAGGAATAAAAGGGCCTGCCTAGCCATGAGGTGCGTAGGCAGGGATGCTGGTCCCGCGGGGTGTCGGCAAGACGTCGCCGCGCAGCTCCAAGGTTCGTGTGCGCTGCCACATGCTTGAGGCGCGCTCTGTGGCTGGCTGGCCGCAGGACCTCCACGCAAGCCGGCCTGCTGGTGCTGGTGGCCGCCCTGCTGCTCGTCAAGGCCGCTGGCGCGGACCTGCCGGTGGGCCTTATTGCTGGGACTGCATGCTGGCGAGCACCACGGAGCAGCGCAACTGTCAGACCGCAGCTAGTGCAGTCGTCGCGCACCTCGCTTGCATGGCTCGGCTCCAGCCTCGGTTGAGGTGTCACCTGCTTGCGTGCGATTCGTGAATGCAGGGCGACAAGCCTGAGCTGCAACTGAACGACCTGCCTGGGCTGCAGCTCGGTGACAAGCCGGGTCTGGGGGACAAGGTGGGCAGTGGGTTCGCTGCCGCAAGCATCAGCAGCTACTCCAGAGACAGGCCCTCAGTGCAGCATGTGCATTGATCCAAGGTGTTGCTGCTGCCCTAGCCGTGATACGCACATGGTGCACAATACCTGCCGCAGCCATGCAGCCGGCGTTACTGCTTGTGCATGCTAGCCGCAAGGGCTGATCCTGGCTGACTGCTTGGAGGTGTGGCTTCCGGTGCTTGCAGTTTGCTTCTCCCCCCACTCCCCCTCCCTCCCCTTCCCCCCGCCCCTCACCACCCCCCAGCCCTCGCCCCCCTTCACCTGCACCATCTCCTTCACCCAGCCCAGCGCCGCCCACACCCAGCCCCAAACCCCCAGCCCCTCCTTCGCCCCGCCCCAGTCCACCATCGCCATCGCCCAGCCCCTCCCCAGGTCAGAGCTGCAGCCAGGACCAGCCCACACCCGACGCTTCATCCGACCCACGGCCCCAACAGCCCTGCGTGCTGCTGTCTTGCCTGACCTGGCCATGCACAAGGCCAGGAGCATGCACTGTGCAGTCCCTTCATCAAGCCCAGCAGCACATGCCTAGCTCCGTGGCGTGACTCACCCTGCTGCCACAGTGCCGGCACCTGAACTGATCCGGTGCCACTGATGACTGGCAGCTGAGGGGTGGCCTTGCTGCTGCTGCTGCAGTGAAGCCTGGGCCTGGTGACAAGGCCCAGCCTGAGATCAAGCCGCTGCCTGAGGCCCTGGCTGCGCTGTTCCCCAACCTGACCAACCTGCTGCCCAAGCCTGACAAGGCGGTTAAGCCTGACATCATCAAGAACAGCCCACCCAGCCCTGCCCCACCTTCTCCCAAGCCCCCCAGCCCCAGCCCTGCTCCCCCTTCGCCCAAGCCTCCCAGCCCCAGCCCCAGCCCCTCACCTGCCTACCCTCCCAGCCCTGCCCCACCTTCTCCCAAGCCCCCCAGCCCCAGCCCTGCTCCCCCTTCGCCCAAGCCTCCCAGCCCCAGCCCCAGCCCCTCACCTGCCTACCCTCCCAGCCCTGCCCCACCTTCTCCCAAGCCTCCCAGCCCCAGCCCTGCCCCACCCTCACCCCAGCCTCCCAGCCCCCGCCCAGTAAGTCCCGCTGCGCCCTGACGTCCAGCTACCCATCCAGCAAACTGCATGGCTGATGAGCATGACTGTGCATTGGCCAGGCCAGGGCCATGGATGCACGTCACTGTGGCTGTCCATGTCGATCAACAGAAAGCCCACGTCTCTTCACCGCCTCACTGCGTGTGTCCGCCCTCACCCTCCTGTGCTGTGCTGTGCTGCTGCGCTGCAGCCATCACCATCCCCGCCTGCGCCCGCCTGCCCACCCCCTCCCCCTCCCCAGTTCATCTGCCCCCCTCCCAAGCCCTGCAAGTGCGTGTGCCAGTGCAAGCCAGTGTACTGCCCGGCCAAGGTCAGCCTGCCCCTGCCCGGCCTGGCGGGCCTGAACCCCGTCACTGGGGATACACAGATGTCCATGATTGGCGTGAGGGCGGGCGACGATGTCGACATGGAGGTGTCAGAGGGGGAGGAGGTCAGCGAAGAGAGCAGCATGCTGCAGGAGGAGGTGCAGCCCTTCAGCGGGCCGGATGAGGGCATGGAGGCGGCTGGCGTTTGATTGCTGAGTGGGTACTATGTGCGCACAGCCACATGTCTGCGCTTTGGTGCCGCAAGGAAAGGGGGTCATGACGTCAGGCCAGGATGCCAAGGCACATATTATTACGCATGGACTGGTCGTGGATGAAGCACATGGACTCGGTGCCGATGAAGGTGCATTTCATAGAACTATAGGCTAGCTGCTTGGAACTGCATGGCTGGGTGGAGCTCTTCCACTTGGGGTGGCATGTAGGTGTGAATGGGGAAGGGTAGGTAGTCGAGGAAAAACCGATCGTGGGGAGGGGGTAGATGCTTATGTATGGTCCTGAACATTGCCCATGGTGGCTGTAATCCGCTGCCGTCGAAGGGGCCACGACTACGTTGATGCAACCCTGGAGGCCTAGCACTGTGAGCGACTTTCTGTGTGAGCAGCGGCATGGGCTCAGGGCCTCTTGCCAGCAGCCATGCTCCATGACCACAGGATGACTGACCAGCCCTCTCCTCCCTCTCCCCTGCACCCATCCTGCTCCACCAACTCCTTGAAACGGGACGTGGTGGCACATTGGTTCCTACACTCTTCACATCTGCTGGTCAAAACTCAACCTAAGTAGCTGACTCAATATCATCCCCACTCTTACCCAGGCACGGGGGCCAGGCCCATTCATCCCCTACATTGTCACCCATTATTGACATGTCTGGCCCGCAGACATTGCCTACTCGAGTGACCACAACCCTCATGCAAACCAATAACAACACATTTGACCTGGCAGTTTGCGCATGGTCCTTGAGTGATGCTGTGATTGAGGTTTGACTGATACTACCTGACATTTCATTCAGTGGGCCCCGAACGGCAGTACTCCCAAATGATAGCACTGTGTCATGTGACAGCGGTGTAACAAGGCATGTTTCTGAACACTGACCTGGAAGTGAACATCCCTAAGAAAGTGTGATGTGGCTTACACCGCTTAAGCCGTCAGCCGTTAGGCTGCTAGGCCGCCCTCCCCCTCAAGGGGTTCGGGACTTTCTGAAACGCACTTCATAGCAAGGTGCACAAACAAAGGTGCACATGGGCTCAACATGAAGTCATGCAAGTTCTCATTGTTGTTCTGTAAAGTCAAGGCAAACTCCGGCTGCTCCCTGATGGAACTCGTGGCAGTGCACTCAAAGATGAAATGCATGGCGTCATCCACTACCCCCTCTGTGCATCTGGTGCATGTGCGATCAATGAAAGTAACCCCCTCAAACCGAGCCTTCTCCACCCCCAGACCGCTGTTGCCTAACCTGAACCTAGTCAGGCTCGTGCGAACTTCTGTAGAGAGCTGTCTGTTAAGCAGGTGTGGTGCCATGTGATTGATGCCAATGCCGTCCCCATGCTTAAACCATGCAGCATACGAACATCTCTCCCGATGCACCGTCTCAGGCAGTCTAGGGTCTCCCTCAAACCCAACCCAACGCCTCCCCCACCTCTCGAGCCACTTGACTTCCATAGCCTTGGTGCCTAGGACCATGTCCGGGCTCAAGGTGAACTCACCCCCCATCAGCTCTCTGGCGGCAAGCTGGAACTGAGCACTCCAACTAGCCTGACAGCTCCTGCCTAACTCCACATCTGCCTTGATGACCCTCATCAGCAGGTCACTGTGGGAAAGTTTGGCAGTGTTCCAGAACTTGCATGCAGCCCTTAGCCAGTAAAGTTGGAGGGGCAGCTGCCCCAACTCATGCAGCACCATCAGGCCTGACACTGAGCTACGTACCCTGGCAGCAAACCTGAGAAAGCTGAGCATGCGTGTTTGCACTGGGTTGGAGAGTTGCACACCATGCCCAAGGAAAGCAGTGCCCCATACCTGGCTGCCATACAGCCCTAAGGGGAGCACAAACGCTCTAATGAGGTGACACAGGGCATATGGATCATGCAGGACCCCATACTCTCTGGCACGCTTGCACGCCTGGCGCATGGCGAGGAACATGCCAGCCCTCATATGAGTGGCAGCAAAAGCAGGGGTGGCGCTGGGGTTGAAGTGCATGCCTAAATACTTGAACTCTCTCACCACAGGCAGGATCTCATGCTTGTACCCAATGCTAGGTGCTGCAGTCTGTGAGTTGCCATTGAAGACCATCACTTTTGACTTGCCCACATTGACTGTAAGGTGTTTTCTGTTTAAGAAAGGCTACTTGAACTAAAGTTTCCATTGTGATCCATGCATGTCAAAGGTTG
>JASKMD010000006.1:139860-172917 GCA_030144725.1 Haematococcus lacustris
TTCGGGCCGTGGGTCGGATGAAGGGTCGGGTGTGGGCTGGTCCTGGCTGCAGCTCTGACCTGGGGAGGGGCTGGGCGATGGCGATGGTGGACTGGGGCGGGGCGAAGGAGGGGCTGGGGGTTTGGGGCTGGGTGTGGGAGGCGCTGGGCTGGGTGAAGGAGATGGTGCAGGTGAAGGGGGGCGAGGGCTGGGGGGTGGTGAGGGGCGGGGGGAAGGGGAGGGAGGGGGAGTGGGGGGAGAAGCAAACTGCAAGCACCGGAAGCCACACCTCCAAGCAGTCAGCCAGGATCAGCCCTTGCGGCTAGCATGCACAAGCAGTAACACCGGCTGCATGGCTGCGGCAGGTATTGTGCACCATGTGCGTATTACGGCTAGGGCAGCAGCAACACCTTGGATCAATGCACATGCTGCACTGAGGGCCTGTCTCTGGAGTAGCTGCTGATGCTTGCGGCAGCGAACCCACTGCCCACCTTGTCCCCCAGACCCGGCTTGTCGCCGAGCTGCAGCCCAGGCAGGTCGTTCAGTTGCAGCTCAGGCTTGTCGCCCTGCATTCACGAATCGCACGCAAGCAGTTGACACCTCAACCGAGGCTGGAGCCAAGCCATGCAAGCGAGGTGCGCGACGACTGCACTAGCTGCGGTCTGACAGTTGCGCTGCTCCGTGGTGCTCGCCAGCATGCAGTCCCAGCAATAAGGCCCACCGGCAGGTCCGCGCCAGCGGCCTTGACGAGCAGCAGGGCGGCCACCAGCACCAGCAGGCCGGCTTGCGTGGAGGTCCTGCGGCCAGCCAGCCACAGTGCGAGGCTCAAGCATGTGGCAGCGCACATGAACCTTGGAGCTGCGCGGCGACGTCTTGCCGACACCCCGCGGGACCAGCATCCCTGCCTACGCACCTCATGGCTAGGCAGGCCCTTTTATTCCTCAGTCTGGAAGAGCAGCCAGGCTGGTTGCTTTTGAGCTCGCCGGGTTCATGCTGGGACTCGAGCGGAAGGGGCCGGCGCCGACCCGCTGCCGGCTGCGTGGTGAGCGCACACGCTGTGAACTTCGCACGTAGGCTGCGTCGAGCGCACCGCAGTGATCAGTTGCCGGCATTGCAGCCTCGCCATGCGCCTATCCACTCGACCAGGAGTCCTCACCGCCCGCATTACCACCGTACTCGCCGTACGTGCATTCACCAGCCAAGACGCGGGCCCCCTGTTTTGGGTATGCCCGTAGCGCACCGATGAGCTGCTGAACCGATTGAACAGTGCTGTAAAGCTGAGCATTGCAGCATGACACGCACTAGCAGGAAAGATCAGCCTAGCCCTGATCCTAACACAAGACGGCTTAGGCGATGAAAGCCATCTCATCTTTACAGCGCAGGAGGTGAACTGCGGGTATGAAGGTGCTTACCTCATAGCTGATCTCTTTGTTCTCCTTGTCACTTCCATGCGTGTGCCGTCTGCCATGCATCAGCACTCTCCGGCTTTTGCTGCATGAAGGTGCATATGTCATGACTCAGCGCATCCCCATATTTACCTACCTGATGTTCCCATGCGTGTGCCTATATTCTGCCTGATCTGACCTGACTTCACTCACGCATGCTAGTATCAGTCTGAGGGTGCTGGATTCTTATGCTCTACGCAATGTCTTGACGTTGCCATCCCCAAACCATCAACGTCGGTAGAGGTGACCGTGCGGTCAGTGCTATAACAGTGTAACACAGGACTGCACCAAATGATGGTGATGTAAATTGACATTTTTGCGAGTCTACACCTCTCAAGTGGCACGTATTCATGGAGGCCTGGCAACATGTCATTCGGCCAGTATTGTCAATTGGTCAATACAGCTCACGCATCACCAACCTTTGACATGCATGGTCCACAATGGAAACTTTAGTTCAAGTAGCCTTTCTTAGGGATGTTCACTTCCAGGTCAGTGTTCAGAAACATGCCTTGTTACACCGCTGTCACATGACACAGTGCTATCATTTGCGAGTACTGTCGTTCGGGGCCCACTGAATGAAATGTCAGGTAGTATCAGTCAAATCTCAATCACAGCATCACTCAAGGACCATGCGCAAACTGCCAGGTCAAATGTGTTGTTATTGGTTTGCATGAGGGTTGTGGTCACTCGAGTAGGCAATGTCTGCGGGCCAGACATGTCAATAATGGGTGACAATGTAGGGGATGAATGGGCCTGGCCCCCGTGCCTGGGTAAGAGTGGGGATGATATTGAGTCAGCTACTTAGGTTGAGTTTTGACCAGCAGATGTGAAGAGTGTAGGAACCAATGTGCCACCACGTCCCGTTTCAAGGAGTTGGTGGAGCAGGATGGGTGCAGGGGAGAGGGAGGAGAGGGCTGGTCAGTCATCCTGCGGTCATGGAGCATGGCTGCTGGCAAGAGGCCCTGAGCCAGCCAGCCACAGTGCGCGGCTCAAGCATGTGGCAGCGCACACGAACCTTGGAGCTGCGCGGCGACGTCTTGCCGACACCCCGCGGGACCAGCATCCCTGCCTACGCACCTCATGGCTAGGCAGGCCCTTTTATTCCGCAGTCTGGAAGAGCAGCCAGGCTGGTTGCTTTTGAGCTCGCCGGCTTCATGCAGGGACTCGAGCGGAACGGGCCGGCGCCGACCCGCTGCCGGCTGCGTGGTGAGCGCACACGCTGTGAACTTCGCACGTAGGCTGCGTCGAGCGCACCGCAGTGATCAGTTGCCGGCATTGCAGCCTCGCCATGCGCCTATCCACTCGACCAGGAGTCCTCACCGCCCGCACTACCACCGTACTCACCGAACACGCATTCACCAGCCAAGACGCGGGCCCCCTGTTTTGGGTATTCCCGTAGCGCAACGATGAGCTGCTGTACCGATTGAACAGTGCTGTAAAGCTGAGCATTGCAGCATAACACGCACTAGCAAGAAAGATCAGCCTGGCCCTGATTCTAACACAAGGCGGCTTAGGCGATGAAAGCCATCTCAGCGCAGAGTTCAAATGTGAGGGTCCATCGGGGGCGCCTTGACCGCAAGGAATACTTCGGGAGGTCTTTTGGGAGATGTTTCCATCGACTGAGAGATTGTTTCCATTGACCGCACGTGCACAAGATGCACTGTGGCGGTAGTCGGCGATGCCATGCCATTCACATTGACAAGCTCTGCAACGGATTCCAATAGGGAGCCGACTGACTCTTTGGAGACAACCTAAGACAATCAGAGTAACTTGCATGCCTTGGTCTTGAGGTTCAAACGTCATCGCTTCCCCTTCTGTGCATAGCCCTTCTGTGCGTACCCCTTCTGCCCCCAGGCCGCCTTCTTCACGCCGCCTACCACACCCAGGCCGCCACCCCCCTGGCTCAGATCAGCCGCCTCAGCAGCGGCCTGCTCCAAGGACTGCGGCCAAGGGACAGGCACCATGCGCTAGGAGCACAACCGCCATCCATGAGTGGGCTGGCAGCGTGTCAGTTGGTGTTATGATGGCTAAGTATGACATCGAGTGGTCGCCTGTGTGACTGTATGATACCAGCATAAGATTGCAGCGTGTGTGGCGTCATGCTGGCAAAGCGCGCAATATGGATCTGTCGACCGTGCTAACATGGCATGGCAAGGGAACACGGGCGGCAGCACTGCATAGGTAGGACTGCAGAGCTGGTGCTGGCGGGGGAGGGCCGAGTCAACCATGCTGGGGGTCCTGGGCTATCAGCAGGTGTGATGACCACACCAGCAACAGGGAAGCGCATCGAGGTGGCGCAAGCCATCAACCCAGACGCCATTATGTTGGTGGTTGTGCACAGCACCTAGCCTGGCAGTGACAGGTCACTTACTTAGCCAATGGCAGCCATGGGTAGGGCCAGTTGCTTGCAACCCTGACTGCCAATGCCTAATGAGCCCCCCTCTCCATCCCTTTCATCTGGCCAACAAACTAGCTGCAGTGGGCCATCTACCACCCACACCCATTCCTGGCTCCACACACCACTGACCCACAGCCAGCAGGATAGAGTGACTCACTGCAGGAGAGGAGCGTGATGACAGTGAGAACAAGCGGTCCTCTGGCCGATAGCCTTTGAGGCTCAGCGATTTCTTCTTGTCCTTGGTCAAGATGTGACTCTCAAACCCCTGCAACCACAACCACCACCACCTTGACACCATCACCACCACCACCACCATGACCACTACCATCGCTGCCATAACCTTCAATAGCTCAGCCTGACTCATGCAATACAAAGCTTCTTGGTTGACAAACAACAGCCGGCAGCAGCCCTCAGACCAGCTGCAGCCCTGTTGAGTTGTAATCTAGGATGCTTGGCAGTTGTGCAGGTTTGCTGGATGGGTCCAGCTGCATGGCCGGGGCAGAAGCCAAGTCCCCCAGCTAGTGCGGACTGCTGCAAAGCGCAGGGCCCAGCACCAGCTGCCCCTCAGCCCTTGGCGGCTGGCGGGCAGCCAGCTACACTGTGGCTGTGCTTCGCTGTGGGGATGCCATGTTGGTCTGAGAGAGGCCTGACCTTCAGCACTGTCCCCAGCAGTGCCGCCTCGTTGGTGTTGTAGTTGGTCTCCATGTCAACAAGCTGCGGCGCAGCAGGTTTGTGTAATCCAATGAATCCAGGGGCAAAAAGTGCGTCAGGCCTCGGCCATTCTCGTCCTCACCACGCGCTCAACCTTGCACAGGTCATCTACTAGCCGCTTCTTCTGCTGGCGGAACTGGTCAATAAACATTGGCCCAGACTGACTGCACAATGACGAACTACTTCGCAAGCCTGCTACCCTGCTAGTATGCACATACTCCTCAAGAGTTTTCTCACCCCCAGCACTTCCCAACAATGAAGCAGCAATTCGAGGGAGTGTTGTATGAAGGTATGAATCTCACCCGTCACGATACTTCACTCCTGCTGGTCCTGCAGCTGAATTCGTCACTGTTCCTGTTGCTACAGTAGCTGCTGGCCCTGCAGAATCGTCTTCGGGCATACCAGCTGTCACTCGGATGACGAGCACCTTGCCATGCTTCTTGTATGTGCAGCCATCATTATGCATTGCTTGGCATTGCCCACCCCTGCCCTTGGGGACCGGCTGACTCACCCGTTTGTGCGGTCATGTCCATGTCTTTTCAGGTTTGTGCATACTCACGCAAGCTATACTCACGCTGTGGACAACAGCCACATGGTTGGCAGACTGCCCACGTAGCCCAGTGAGCCACCTACCCAAGGCACACGACAACATGGTTACCACATCCTTTTCGTGAAACAGTTTGGACACCTGCGCAGGCATGGCACTCCTTTGAGCTTGGGATCTCGTTTGTACCAGCCGTGGAATGGTGTTCCAGCCACCTGCACGATTTATGTGCCCCCAGGCCTGCCAGCACCTAGGCTGCTGCCATGACTAGGAGCTAGCACACGCATGTCCATAGACATGCACAGTTCTGGCCAACCCTCCTCATGGCCCACCACCCGCACAACTCTCAACCGTGAAGCCACACAGTCCGGCACAACACAACCTTCAGCATCAGTCCAGCTCTGCTACGTCTCCTTGTTGGGTGTTCGGCAGCGCCTGAGCCAGGCCACAGGCACCCTGCCTACCTCACCAGCTGCCAGCAGCCAGCTCTCTCAGTGTGTGTCTTACTCGGCACCACATTGCCTTGCCAATGCTTGTGGAGCTGTATTGCTACCCCTAAACATTACCCACTGCCTCAGCGGGAGGGTAGCAAGGGCATGCCCTGAGGCTACTCTCCTCCCCTAATGCCCTGAAGGCGAGGGCGTAGTCATTCTTTTTTCTTTCTTTCCCACTGCCTCAACTACTGCCGTGCCTGATGTGGGATGAGTTGCCAGCTTGTGCAGGCATGTGCTTTTGTGCAGGTTGTCCCAATCGGCTAGGTACCTCCCAGGGGTCAGGCAATAACACAGGGGGTAGCCACCCACAGTCTCAAGCAAGCTACACTGGATGTAGTGAGTTTTGGAGGGCTGAGCTGTTCTGTGTCGGAGGGTAAGTGGCTGGTGCTGGCCACCGAGCTGCTGGCCGCTGTCGTGCTGGCTGCTGGCCTTAGTCAGCCAGCGAAATGGCATCAGCAGGCCGGGTAAGGTTCTTGGCCTCACGGGGGACATGGATGGGGAGTGCCCAACATGAAATATCCTTGACACGGATGTGTTCCTGGTCTGAACGGATCTCACTTTAAGGCTGCGGCGATGCCTGTAGTCACTAGCAGTTTGCCTGTGCATTTACTCGCCGTGAAGGAGCTCAGGACACCTGTTGACATGCTCCGTATCCTGCTGCCATCCCTCGCATCGTTCAACATCTCCAGAGCCCTAGCTCGGAGAATTGCGGCTGCGATCGGGCGTCACTCCCATCACTCACCCTAAATTGCTACTTTGCGGTGCCCGTGCATCGGCCACTACACTAGCGCGAGAAGGGAGCCTATTACAATGGCTCACTCGCTGGGCAAGGTAAGGCTGCAGCGCCCGGCCATGTGTCTTATCCTGCCCTGGTGTTGCATTTCCCGTGGTGCGAGCACGGAAGTTATCAACAGGGACCACGGACCCCTGCTTCGCGGTTCTACTGGAGCCTGTTCCTGACCCGATAAGTGCCGATGCTGTCGCAGACCTCCTTCACTGGCAATGTTTCCATGTTGAAGAAGACTGGGGCCCAGCCCTCGCGGGTAAGCATAGACGCGATGTCACCCTAGGGGATGGAGTCCACGATCTTGGATAGCGACCTCATCCTCAGCTCCCGTTGCAATGCTTAACACTGACGTGCTCAGGCTGTTGTGAAGATGGAGGTGTTGGCCGAGAAGAAGATCCGTGTGGCCATCAACGGCTTTGGCCGCATTGGCCGCAACTTCCTGCGCTGCTGGGAGGGCCGGAAGAATAGCCTGCTGGACGTGGTTGTCATCAACGACTCCGGCGGTGTGAAGCAGGCCAGCCACCTGCTGAAGTACGACTCTACGCTCGGCACATTTGACGCCGACGTCAAGGTCGTGGACGACAGCACCATCTCCGTGAATGGCAAGAACATCAAGGTTGTGTCCAGCCGCGACCCCACCACCCTGCCCTGGGGCGCCATGGACATCGACCTGGTCATCGAGGGCACAGGCGTGTTCATTGACACCCCTGGTGCTGGCAAGCACTTGAAGGTCAGTGGCAGGGCCAGCCTGTCCACAGCTAACTTAAGTGCATGGTCAGGGTGCAGGAGTGCATGTGGCCATCGCGTGGCCCCACCACTGCCTGCCCTGCTGCCTGCATAGCTCTCCCATGCCTTGTCATTGCTTTGCCACGTCCCTATGCTTCTTCCCACCCCTGACTTCTTTGCCCATCTGCCCTCCCCTTGCCTCTCCTGTTTCCATCTTTCAGGTGCCCTGATACCAGCACTGCTCTTGCCCTGTGGCTTGCAGGCCGGTGCCAAGAAAGTGCTGATCACAGCCCCCGCCAAGGGCAATGACATCCCCACCTTCGTCATGGGTGTCAATGCCCAGGACTACAAGCATGAGTACCCCATTATCTCCAACGCCTCTTGCACAACAAACTGCCTGGCGCCCTTTGTCAAGGTGAGCTACAGCTGCAGCTCAACGCTACTAAGGGCCATCATCACCCACCGGAGTAATGGGCTGGCACACATGCAAGCCAGTGGCAGCTGCACCTGCTCAGCACACAGCTGCCTGCCAGCTCCTTAGGGAGGGCTAAGGGGAGGGCCAGGGTGGGAGTAGCTGGTGGTGGGCACCTGGCAGGGGTGCATGGGTATGGGGTGCATGGCTGGGTCTGGGGTACATGGCACCCTTGACTGCTTCCTGAGCTGAAGGGGAGCCTGCCTCAGCGCCGGGACTCTCGGTGGAGTGGAGTACATTAAGTGTTGTGCTGCCCCTGCCCTCTCTGTCTTTGTCTTCTCTGCCCTCTCTGCCCTCTCTGTCCACCTGCCTTTGCACAACCCTCCCCTGCCCTGCCCTCTCTGTCCTGCAGGTGCTTCAAGAGAAGTTTGGCATCATCAAGGGCACCATGACCACCACCCACTCGTACACCGGGGACCAGCGCCTGCTGGACGCCAGCCACCGCGACCTGCGCCGTGCACGCGCTGCCGCCCTGAACATCGTGCCCACCACCACCGGCGCTGCCAAGGCGGTGTCCCTGGTGCTGCCGGCCCTGAAGGGCAAGCTGAACGGCATTGCGCTGCGCGTGCCCACACCCAACGTGTCGGTGGTGGACCTGGTCATCCAGGTAGGCAGGGTGGCTGGGGTGTGGCAGTAGCTGGGTTCAGTGGCTGGGGCTGGGTGGCAGGGGCTGGGTTCAGTGGCAGGGGCTGGGGGGCAGGGGCAGTGGTTGGGGGGCAGGGGCTGGGTTCAGTGGCAGGGGCTGGGGGGCAGGGGCAGTGGCAGGGGCTGGGGGGTTCCTGGGGTCGTGGGGGGAGCAGCAGAGGCTGCGAGGTAGGTAGGAAACAGCTGGAGACATGCTGCCTGAAGGCAGCTGGGTGTGGGCTGGTGGGGTTCTCTCGCCACTGTCACAGCACACCCCAGCTATCAGCGTGCTGTCAGGTGCTTGTCAGCTGGGCAGCTCGAGTTGTAGACAATGATAGAAATGGGGTTGCATGTGGAGGGTGTGGGGGCAGAAGAGGGTCTAGCTTACCAGGGCATTGATGGTGGTTGATGCAGACCGAGAAGAAGACGTTCGCTGAGGAGGTGAACAATGCATTCCGGGAGGCATGCGCCGGGCCCCTCAAGGGCGTGCTCAGCATCACTGACGAGCCCCTGGTCAGCTGCGACTTCAAGTGCACCGACCAGTCCTCCACCATTGATGCATCCCTCACCATGGTCATGGGCGATGACATGGTCAAGGTGAGCGGCCATGCGGGCGAGCCAGGTTAAGCAGTGGGAAGTTTGACTTGTGACATGTTTTGTCCCCTGTCGCTGTCAGCATGGTACGGCTGCTTGGCCTTGCCCATTGGCAACTTGGGCACGACTGGTTACACGCTCTGTGGTAGCAGGCCCAGAAATAGGTTGACAGGGTGACGGGTGCACCTAATCAAGCCATCCAGTGTATGCCAGCTTCATGCTCTGCTCGCCCACACCGCTCTCCCTCATTCCCAGCCTAGAGATCAGGCCCCACTCCCAGCCTCGACGCGGTAGGAACCATGCGCCAAACTTTCATTGCGACGATGCTTGGTGTGCGGTGCGTAGGTGGTGGCATGGTACGACAACGAGTGGGGCTACAGCCAGCGCGTGGTGGACCTTGCCGAGCTGACCGCCCAGAAGTGGGCTGCATAGGAATTCTGCCCTCACGCTCTGCCTACGGCGCAGCAGGATTTTGTTTAACCAACTGCGCGACCGCCAGCCAGCTGTGAAGCTGTGGCATGCTGTAGCGCCTGACATTCTTTTGCTTGGTGCTTTGGCTTGTAATCGATACGGTTGGCGAGTTTGGGGAGGTGAGGTCGGCAATGTCTCCCAATGTCCAAGCAACGATGTACACGAGCACGATGCACCCGAGCCACGAAGCTTACAAGCCTGGGGATAACTGAGTCGGACATTTCCTCGTCCATGACATCTGGTCCATCGCAAGCTCCCACGATTACATCTCAGCGCAATAGCGCCTGTGTCGCAATGCTCAGCGTACTGACAGGAACCACCGCGATACCCAGCCCAACGCTTTCTGCAGAACCGGCACCCGTTCTCGCACACCGGCCGTACGCGCAGCCAGCGAGTGCCATACCTGCACAGGAGGCGCGACAGCTGTACCCTTGAACCACGCCAGTGTGCTTCATATGCGATTAAATGCGAACACGCAGCGTGGGAGGCTTTTGAGCGGAAGGGGTTAGGTCTGGGGAGTGGAAGGGGTGAGGTCTGGGGAGCGAAAGGGGAGCGGAAGGGGTTATGTCTGGGGAGGGGAAGGGGTGAGGTCTGGGGAGTGGAGTGAGGGACCGCCACCTACTCGCCACCTACTGTGCGGTGGATGGCAGCGCTCTCGCTGACATGGTATCTCATCTTCAGCAGGTTCCAGTATGCGAACGTGAGCATGATGTTGCGGGCAGGCCTGCGGGCACTGCCAGCTAGGCCACTGTCACCACCGCACCTGGGTCACACAATCCTGTATCGTGCTATGAACCAAATTACGACAATCCCATGCAAATAATGACATAGCTCATGACATAGCGTGAGGATATGCTGAAGCTGCAGCCCTGCTGCTAACCCCGCCCACCTGCTGCTAACCCCGAGCCACCCTGCCTATATTCCCTGCTGCTGCCCATGCCCTTGTGGGTGGCTCTGTACCTCGCGCCAGGCGTCCCCCTGCCACCCACACCCATCCTGACCCTGGCCCCAACCCCAGCACCCACCCCAGCAGGCTCAGCAGCAGCAGCACCCCGGTGGCAATCTCTGAATACGCAGACGCCAGCTGCAGCTCCCTCTGCACTCAGGGCCAGGCAGCCAGGCACAGGACACCACATCAGAACTCATAGGTCCACTCATGGTCACACTGATCACGGCGACAGCCATGCAGCCATGGCAACAGCCACGCACTTCACTGCTAAAAACCCTGGACGAGGTGCCACCTGTCTCCTCCCCCTACCCTCCCTCGCCTTCCCAGCGCCTCTCACCTTCTTCCCCAGCACCATGCTCGCCAGCGGCTGCAGACGGCTCCACCATGCCTTCCCCCGCCCGGCCTCCTGCCCGAACCTGACCAGCTCCAGGCCACTGAGCAGCACCATGGGGGCCAGGGCCAGGCTGAGGGGCATGTGCGCCAGGAACGCGGCGGCCAGCACCAGGTAGTGGAAGGTGTCGCTGGGCACCACACGGGCCAAGCCCTCCTGCAGCCGCGGCCAGGAGAAGGGGCGCAGCTGCGGGAGTCCGTGCTCCAGGTACAGCTTGTAGCCCTGGGCGTGGGCAGAGGGGGGCCAGGAGTAGGTCAGGGTGAGTGGGCAGACGGGCAGATGGGAGCAGAGTCATGCTGGTGCAAGGGGCATGCTGGCAGCGCAGCAAGCTGCTCACGGCACCACCTCCCCACCCTCCTCTCGTGAATCTCACGCTCCTCCCTCCCCCTCTCACCCTTTGCCCCTCTTCCCTGCCTCCACCTGCAGCTCCTCCCCTGCACCCCTCCTCCCGCCCCTGGCCCCCTGCACCTGACCCAGCACGGTGAGCTGCATGAAGGTGCGGAACGCGATGACGCTCCAGCGCGGCTTCAGGGGCAGCAGGTGCACCAGAGCCAGCACCAGCAGCTGCAGGGCGGCCGGGCCAGTGCAGGGAGCGGGTGGCACAATGCAGCGCGGGTCAGGCAGGGAGAGGCAAGGGGTAGCGTCCCCTAAACAGTAGCAGCAGGGCGGTAGCATGTCCTAGAGGCGGGTTAGGAAGGAGGGCTGTGGGCATGAGGGGCCGGCAGCAATCTTAGGCAGTCAGCTGGGCTCTGGAGGGAGGGGGGGCTGTCAGCTAGCCTTGTGGCACGGGGCCTTGGGCCAACCCCAGGGTGCCTACTACAGCTCTACTCGCACTGCGGGTGGTGTAAGTGGCCGGAGGCTGGTAGTGGCAGGGCCCCCTCCCCCTCCTCCCCTCCTCCACTGCAACCCTGCAATCCACCCAAGTACTAGTGGCTGATAGTGTATGCTAGTAGGTACTTCTGATCCGGCTCAAATGGAGGCCCTAGTGAGGGACAAGGGGGCTGGTAGTGGCAGGGAGAAGGAGCAGGGGAACATGGGAATGGGCTATGGCATGGACAGGGAGAAGGGCAGGGGGATCGGCTGGGAAGCCTGGAAGCAAAGCAAAGCCCCCACCCACCATCAGGTGGTACATGGCCAACTGCCGCTGCTGAGCCTGGGTCAGCCCACCCTTTGCAGTTGGTGGCACATACTGTGGCCTGGTAGGTTTGTCTGGCTGTGGCTTGCTGCCAGCGCTGCTGGTGCTGGTGCTGGTGCTGGAGGCACCGTTGGCTGTAGAGGCAAAGCTGGCGGTGCGGGCTGAGGCAGCTGCTTTGGCAGCTGGAGTGTTCAGCCACTCCAAGTCAAAGTTCTTGTCCTGATGACCAAACATCACACAGACGAGGTGTCTAACGACGATGCTTCTTGGGCTGGGGGTCATGCATTTTCCCTCTCCTTTCCTGTCTTTTTCCTTCATGTAATCCTCTTCCTCAAAATGCCGCGGTGCACTCACAATTATGCGCTTGTACCACCGGGCTTTGCATCTCTGCATCACCGCAGGGTCGGAACTCATCACCTCCACCGACGCCAGCCATTTCGCGAACTCCTGGTTGTTGTCGAAGTTGTAAGCGAAGAAGTCACGGAGCTGGTCGTCGCGCCCCATCGCTGTCTGACGCTACCTGTCCAGGCAACAACCGGCCCCGACCCATGCAGGTACGGCTTGCATGCACTATATGTTGTGTTGGGGACAGGCATGTCATCATATGCTCGCGCTTCCTGCAGGTCAACCCTGAGCTCCACCCCGGATTCATGCCGGCAGCTTGACCCCAGGCGGCCTTTACTGGCGCAGTATCGGATGCGGTCAGCCCTCTGTGCTATTCAGAGGTGATGCAGGTGAGCGGAGATTAACCCAGGCCCGAAGGAAAACCAAACGCACAGCGGCGACGGCAGGCGCCGGGTCTGGTGGTTCATGTCCCGGCGGCAGGGTGATGGGGAACAGGGCGCGAAAGAGTGCGAAAGAGCAGAGCCAGCGGCATAGCAAACGATACTGGCTGAGTCGGGCCGATGTCAACAAACAGCGCACACTGTGATGTTGCTACACCTGGCGCTGCCAGCCTCGCTGCGACATCGGCACGGCGGGCTCAATGCTAGCTCACGCCAGCCCCCACAGCGTTCCTTCACCGACGAGCAGCAATGTGAGCCGCGGCTTGCTGCGTGTTCGCTAGCTTGAACTTCCCGCTGGCGTCCATTTCGACTTGAAGGCCCAACGACGCCAGCTCGGGGTCACTGACGGGCGCCACAGGCTGCAACGCGCTGATGTGCTCGCGCGCGGCCTCGCTGCCTGCATGCGCAGCGCGAGGCAAGGTGAGCACCACGTCGTCAGTGCTGGCCCTGTCCATGCCCAGCACTTCGAAGTCGTGCTGTCTGATGTCTCGCCTCAGCGCCATATGACGCCTCTGCTGACAGACTAAGACAGTGCCGCTTGTAAGTGGCAAGGGTCAGGGGGAGGGAGGGAGGGTCGTTTGACTGCTCACCTGCACACAGGCTGCGCACCGCCCAGAGTGCCCACTCCCTGGCCACAGGGCTGTCTGGATCCAGCTGGCACTGCATGTGACAGCCACAATGCAGGGCAGGGCCAGCTGCACGGGAGCCATGGGTGGGTCATTTGCAATGGAGCGAGTCTGGTTGTGGGGGGCGGGGTGGGGCGGGGTAAGTCCAGATGGTGAGGGTGTGGCTCAGTGCGGTGGACCCCGGCGGTGGAGCTCCATGTGTGATCCAAGTATAGCCTGCCGTCACTGTTGCAGGGCAGCGGGGCGTAGGCTGTGGTTCAGGGCATGGTGCTGGAAGGCCCCCTGTTGCCCCCTCACTGCCACTGACCTGAGCCAGCAGCAAGTTGATGGCGTCAGGAGAGGCTGCCACCAGGTCTGCCAGGGCGGGGCGGGCATGCAGCCAGTTGGCCAGCACGGCCAGCAGGTCAGCGCGGTAGCCGCTGTAGGGTGGGTGCCAGGGAAGGGATGAGGGATGGGCGGGCAGGGGGGCAGCAGCCCCCTGCCCCTGCCCTTGGCCCTGCCCCTGCCCTTGGCCCTGCCCCTGGCCCTGCCACTGGCCCTGGCCCGACTCCAGCGGTGCGTTTGCCTTAGACTGTTTGGACCGAGGGCGCTGCACTGGTTGCAGTGCTGCCAGGCAGTCCAGCAGCAGCGGCAGCAGCAGTGGCCCCAGCTCTAGCAGAAGCAAGGCGTCATTGCTAGGGGCCTTGGAGGAGCCAGGGACTGCACTGCCTGGCCCACTGCCGCCGCCTCGCTGACCCACAGCTTTCCACAACTGCGTGGGGGTGGGAAAGGCAGGGGTGGGTAGGCAGGGGTGAGCAGGCAGGGGTCCAGGAGGGGAGGTGGGAGGCTGAGGGTTCTGTTACCAGGGCAGGGCAGAAGTCAAGGAGGGTGCTAGGGGTCCAGGGTAGCAAGCAACAAGCTGTAATGGGCTCCAAACTACTCAGGCCAGTGCAAACCCAGCAACAGCCAGGCAGGGCAGCAGGGCGGCAGGGCGGCAGGGCAGCAGTGAGCAAAGGGGCGGGGCTAAGTGTCCAGTGGAATGGGGTCCTGGAACATGGCGAGCCCACCAGCCAGGTGGCAGCTGAAGAGGCAGGCTGGCAGCCAGGGGTACGGCAGGCAGGTGAAGATGCAGTGGATGGGGTACACCTCCTGACATGATGCGTGCAGCCTGCCTGGTACCTGATGCCACGCCTCACCTGTAGGCTGGCTTCCAGCATACCTGCAGCATGCTCCTCCTCCTGCTCCTCCCCTCCATCACCTTGCCCCTCAACCGCTGCGCTGCCCCCCAGCCCCACCCGCAGTGCTGCCCCACCCTGACCCCTCCCCCCGCGGGACCCTGCCGCCTGCTGCTCGCCTGACCATGTGCATCCAGTCGGACCGCCTTGCTGCCCTGCCGGCCCCGGCACCTGTCCTGCTGCCGCGTCACACATAGCCTGTGCCTCAATGCCTTCCTGCTGGGCCACACTGCCCAGGGGGTGGGCTGCTGCTGCGCGCTCCTGCTGGGCACACTGCCTGGCTGCCTTCACCGTGATGTGCAGCAGCAGGTGTGGCCAGCGGGGCTCTAAACGCTTGGCAGGTAAGGTGGTTGGGGGCCTGGACCAGGTGTCAGTCAAAGCAGGTGAGGTGGGGGGGGGGACCAGGGGAGGGGCAGGGGCAGGGGGGGGTGTAAGCTCTGGCACCAGGTTTGCCTGCAGTGTGGCTGCTGCCGCTGGTGCTCCTGCTGCCGCTGGTGCTGCTGGTGCTGCTGGTGGTGCTGCTGCTGTTTGTGGTGCGGCTGGTGCCGCTGCTGCATGAGCAGCAGTGGGTTGTGCTGTATCTGCTATGGCAGCTGTAGTTGTTCGCATGACTGCCAGTGCTTCCCGGATTAAAAGGGAGGGATCAGGGGAAGGGTGTCCAGGGGAAGGGTATCCAGGGGAAGGGTGGCCAGGGGAGGGATGGTCAGGGGAGGGGTGGTTTGAGGCCAGGGGCAGGGTGCTGGAGGCCGCATGGTGGGCTAGCAGGTTGAGCAACACAGGCCCCAACCGGCCCCACCTGCAGCGCCACCAGGCAAGCAGCTAGTTCATTGGCAGGGTGGGCCGTAGGCTGGGCAAGAGGGTGGGGCGGGCGGGTAGACCAGCTGGTGTTCAGCAAGGCATGGTGCCGTTTCCGCTAGGTCGGTCACGATGAAGAACTGGAGGGTGAGGGGTGAGTGGAGTGGAGGGAGGGAGGGGAGACAGTGCACGGCAAGCTGGCCTTGATGGACGCCTGCCCACCTGCTGAGCCCTGCTTGTGTGTTGCTTAAGGGGAGGGCAGCAGCAGGGGCGGGTGGGGGGTGCAGCAGGGTGGGGGCCTGGGGCTGCTCTGTGGCTGTGGGCTGTGTGGGTGCGGGGTGAGCCAGCCAGGCCAGCAGCTGCCCCATCAAGTCATGGTGCAAGCACACCAGGCCAAGCAGCAGCAGCAGCTCGTGACTGCATGTAGCTGGAGGGGAGGGGGCCGGGGGTGCGGCAGGGAAGGCAGCTGGTGTAGGAGCTGCTGCTGCAGTGGGTAGTGTTGCTGCTGCCTTGGTCTCGCCCCCCTCAGTGGAGCCAGGCGCCTTTGTCTCTGGCTGCTGTGTGGCAGCCGCCAGCAGGGTCTGCCACCAGGTGTGGGGGTCCCTATTGAGGCCTGGGCTGCTGCTGCTGCTGCTGCTGCTGCTGCTGCTGCTGCTGCTGCTGCTGCTGCTGCTGCCAGGGGCTGTGATGGTCCTGCTGCTGCCAGCCATGGCTCTGGTGGTGTTGCGGGTGCTGCTGCTGTTGGTGGTGGCGGTGGTTGCCGTGGCGGTGGTGGCATTGTTGCCTGCAGGAATGCTGGGATGGGGTGGAGTGTTGGAGGAAGGGTGGGTGGAAGAGGGTGGACTGGCAGCAGACACCCAGCCGCCTGGCCCTGGCTGCACCAGCTGCTGGCAGCGCAGGGGGTGGGCGCGGCAGCAGACGTACAGCGCAGTGAGGGCTGGGCTCTGGACCTTGGCTGCCGGGGAGGACATGCGGCCAGCAGCAGTGCTAGGGGTGGAAGCGGTGGCGGTAGCAGCAGGGACATTGTCAGCATCATCATCATCAGCAGCAGCAGCAGCAGGAGCAGCAACAGCAGCAGCGGACGTAGCAAATCTAGCAGGCCTGCCCTGGCCAGCAGCAGCGCAGTGGCAGCGGTAGCAGTGGGCGCAACAACGGCAGCGGCAGTGGCAGCGGTAGCAGTGGCAGCGGCAGCGGCTGAGGTAGCAGCAGTGTCGGGCTGGTGGGCATCATGATCTGATCAATGAGCAATGGTGGTGAAGCGGCAACAGCAATGGTGGCGGCAGGTCAGCAGGACCTCTCCTGGCCCTTGGCCCTCACAGCTGAACATGGCAGTGACGGTGGTGGTGATGTCAGCGGGGCATCAGCACCGCTTGAGCAACCATAGCGGAGAGCAAACCCCAGTGGTGAGCAAGCAGTTCTCACGCTCTCCTCTTGGTGGTGGTGTGGGGTGGTGGTGTAGCAATGGTCTCAACGTTGCTCTCTAAGAGGCCCTAGGAGCGACAACTAGGGTACTGATGACCCCACGCAGCAGCACTTTGCATTTCCAGTATTAAACTGCAAAGGACCTGTGGTTCCCCCTCACTAAAACAACACTCTCACTCCCCGATGTCACACCTGCAGGGTAGCTGCTCAGCTGCTGCAGGGGGGCGGGCCAGGCAGCAGCCCACACCGCGTCCCCCCCTGCAGCCCCGCTGGTGGCCAGGTTGGCTAGTGCCTGGGCAGCTAGGGTCAGGGCCAGGGTCAGGTCCAGTGCTGGGGTCAGGGTCAGGGTGGGGGTCGGGGCTGGGGCTGGGGCTGGGGTTAAGCGTTGCTCCGCCCCCCCTTGCAATGCCATACTCTTTGCCTCAGCCTTGGCTGCATGTTGCGGGTGGAGGCAGGCTGGTTGCTGGGGGAGGCTGACCGCCTGGCAGTGGGATATTGGTCTGATGGCTGCGGCTGGCTCACTGGGCAGGAGGCACGCAAGCTCCAGTAGGGCGGTGGCGGTGGCAGCTACGGCGTCGGCCGCATTTGATTGCAAGCAGGCAGCCACCACCGATGCGCCACCCAAGGGGACTGCTTCCCGCAAAAGCCGCAGGGCTGCGCACAGCTGCTGGAGATGCTCGAAGGACTCTGGCGCCAGCGCGCCATCCTCGTGTCGGTGTGCAAGCAACCTGGGCTTGGTACAGTGCATGGGTAAACGAGGAGGCGACAGGAGCCCATGACTTTTTGACGTCCCGAAAGTCCAAATACCTGGTTGCAACGGCGGGCAAGGTCCTAGTAGCGCGCTGGATGCTAGCAAGGTTGCAACCGCCATCATCACGAAGTGCTCGCAGCCAGGACTGTAGCTCAGCTACAGTAGGCAGGGACGCAGGCCTCTCATCCATGAAGCTGTCAGCTAGTTTGTGGAAGGGATCACATGGGAGCATCAACCTACAAGTATTGTGACATGTGTAGGTGTTTCATCGTTCACCGTGCATTCACAAACTCTGACTATGACACGGCATACTTAACGTGCGTGCGTGCCGTGTTGCATTGCTTCAGGTTGCAACCTATTAGGTAAGGATGCCATGCTAATCCTACATGGAAATCACTATCGCTGTCGCCTAGGCATCGGGTATGACTAAATAGTACAAGAGAAACCATACAAAGGACGGAGGGACATGACCGCTCCCAGAGCGCAAGTTCCAGCCAGCTCTGGCCGAGGCAGCTAGACAGCCAGCCCCCGTTAATACACACATCCATGCCAGCTGGCTAAGACTTCCACCACCAGCAGGCTGGGTTGTGAAGGTCAGGCTGTTTTGAGCTGTGGTGCGGCCGGGGGGCTTTTTGGCAGGCGCTTGACTTGCGAGTAGGCAAACACGCCGGCTAGGGCGATGGCAGTACCTGCACAGCGGGCAAGGGATAGCGCTCAGATGGGCAGCCCAGCCCAGCCCAGGCTAGGCCAGGCCAGGCCAGGCCAGCTCGGCCCCCTCCGCCCCTACTCAGACGATCCAACAAGCCCATTCCACCCTAGCACCCCGCCCTGCCACCGCCTAATCACCGATGGCGTTGGTGGTGGAGATGGGGTTGCGAAAGAATATGACCGAGGCCACAATGACCACCACGCGCTTCACGCAGTTGCCTATGGAGTGCGTCACGGGGGACACCCGGGCCAGGATCATGTAGCTGACCTGCAGCAGGGGGCGGCCAGGGAGCAGGTGGGTGGGGCGCACGCAGGTTGGGCCTGACCTGAGCTCAGCTGGGCTGGGGGGTGGGCAAGACTTCGCTGGTGTCACACAGGATCCCAGGGGGGGAGGAGGGCAGGCAGGGGGGTTAAGGGTGGAGGAGAGGTAGGGTGTGAGGGGAGGGAGCGTGTGAGATCGGGGCGAGGAGAGGGTTGGTGTGAGGAGAGTGTGGGGAGGGGAGGGTGTGAGGCACGTGTGAGGATAGTGAGGGTGTAAGGAGACTGTTGAGAGAGGAAGGGTGTGCGGAGGTGGTTGCCTTGCCTGCTGGTAAGTGTGGAAGCAGATGCCTGCCAGCCCCGCTTGCACCAGGACAGCCACAGGGTCCACACCACTACCCTGCAGCCAGCAGGCAGAGCACTTGGCAGGGGCAGCAGCAGCGGGGCAAGGCAAGAGCCAATAGTGAGGGCAGGCCACGGCCCCCTGGCTGAGCCAGGGGGCTGTGGCAGTGATGGAGCCAGTGCCAAGGGCAGCAGTGTTCAGCGGCCACCCTTGCTGACCTGGCATAGAGTGGCACCCTGGCTGGTGTGAGGACTGCCTGATTTGGCTGTTAGGGGGACAGGGTTAGGGTTAGGGTTGGGAGGACTGCTCAGGTCAGCTCGCACTCACCCTCCTCCTGGCCTGTACCCTGCTCGGCCTGGCCTGGCCTTCCCTGACCCACCCTAGCCCGTCCCGGCCTGCTCACCCCTCACTCACCCCTCACTCACCCCTGCTGCTAGTGCGGGCGGTGCTGTGAGGAAGGCTGCCAGGGCCTGGCCTTCCACCGCCAGGCTGACCGGCAGCAGCAGCAGCGCGGACAGCAAGGTCATGACGCCGAACAGGGCCACGTTGCCCAAGGGGGGCACGGAGGGTCCACTGCCTGGGGGTATAGAGGGGGAGGAGGAGGGGGCTGATGCTCTGCTGGTGCTAAGGCAAGGTAAGGGCCAGGGTGGGGTGTGGGTGAGGGAGAGGGAGAGGGTCGGGGTTGGGGTGAGGTTAGGGAAGGCCAAGGGTGCTAACGGCACCACACCTTGCTTGGCTGTCATCAGCTTCTTGGACAGGACGTTGCGTGACTGGAATGTGAGGTTGCTGCCCATGGCGGATAGAAAGCCAGTCCAGTTGAAGGTAGCCTACAAGACATAGGCAACTGCTGCTGTGTGTGCCCCGTGCCTTAACCCCCTCACTGGCTCAGCACAGAGCCTGCCTGGCAGCCTAGACAGGCCCCCTCGCCCCCACTCCACACCCCCTCCTGGTCAGTCACACCCCCAAGTCACCTGCATGCCACCCAGAAGCTGTCAGCCAGGTAAACCTGGTCACCAACATGGAATGTGTGCTCTGTGCGCTTGGCATTTGCGTGCTTGGCCTGCCTCTCTTGAGCTTTCAGCAGGTGCTGCTTTGCAGCTGTGATGTCTCTGGCCATGCGCTCCAGGAATGCAGGTGCAGTCTCACTGTCGGCTGTAGCTGCGCCTGCAGTGGGTGCCGCTAAGGACAATGGCGTGTGTGGCTCCTGCCCGTAATTTAGGCGGAAAGGGCTGAAGCCTGTGCTGGCCTGCACCGACGCGTTGTAAGCGAACTCCGCAGCAGTGAGGTGCTCATCCCAGTTTTCGTGGTGTGGTGATACGAAATTGCGAAGCATGTCCTCGAGCGTGCGGTTGGCGCGCTCGGTCTGCCCGTCGGTTTGAGGGTGGTTGGCAGTAGACATGTTGAGATGGGTTCCAGTCAGTCGAAAGAGCTCTTGCCAGAAGGCTGATGTGAAGCGTGGGTCTCGGTCTGACACAATGACCTTTGGTCAGGTTAGACAAGCAAGGGGAAAATTGGGTACCATGCTGTTCTCCACATCCAGGCCACCATTTGCTACCGCGATTGCACCGCTAGCTTCAGCGTGCTAAAATAGTGAGCGGCACCGATAGAGGCTCAATATGGGTGTTTGTGCCTGAAATTGTGTCCACGCAATAAGGTCGCTGTAGGTAGCTACATACATACGTAGAAAGTCAAAGGCCGGGGCCCGTCTCTCTCGCTGGCCAGGTCCGTTCAGTCGGTTGTACTGGGTAGCTCTCTAGCTCCCGCAAAGCTGTGAATGTTAACAATGCCCCGCAACCAACACAAGCTCCAGCTCCGAACCCTCCTATCTAACAACATGTGCGGCAGACATTGCCTGAAAAGCTGTTTGCGGCTGGCCCGTCCGGCCCTCAACCTTGCCTGGGCTATGTTAGCGATGGGGCCCTTCCAGCGGACCCAGCAATGCTTCGCTTCGAGCGATGCAACATGCTTAAAATGCTTCAAGTGCGGCTAGCATCGACCGAAAGGTCCATCGCCGACTCCGACGGCAGGAGTAGGGTCGTCGCTACTGTTATCATAGATATGGCGGGCTGAAAGGACTTCAGTTCGGGGAAAAGGCCCCTGGCATGGCCGAATCTTAGCTGTTTTTCAAGTTTATCTGATTACTACTAGCACACGCATCAGTTTGCAGGCATATCTATGATATCGATGGACATACTTGATGCGGTTCCCCCGTATTCATTGCAGGGCATTTGGGACGTTTGGCATACAGTTGAGGCTTCTGGCAGTGTGTCCCTCACCACCCTCGCCATAGACCGGGCTAATGCATGTTAGGGTCAACTCAGCGCCAGGATGTGAGTGTGTGGTACATCTAGCTGCTGACGAAATTCCAGGTCCAAAGCCTCGTGGCGTACCCCCTCAACCCGGCCATGAGACAAGCCCCTAGCAAGCAGCATGCAGCTCACAGAGCTCGACACCCAGGAGGCACCCGGACATCGCCGCGGCAGCACACCTACTCCAGGGCGCATAACCAGAGAGATGGAGTGCTTCTGACATTGCCGGAGCCATCGAACATTGGACGGGGTCGCGGACCAGCCGATCACCGTAGGCCTGTTCCTCTGAGCCGATGCTAAGCTGTACGGCGCTGCGGCAAGGCGTGCAACTCTTACATCGTGAAGCGGTGTATAGAGTTAGTTAGGTCCGTCCGAAAAATGGGCATTTTTTGGCTTGCTTGTCTAACCTGACCTTTGGCAGGCCATGCAGCCGGAAAACGTTGTCAAAGAAGAGACGTGCCAATGCGGGTGCAGTGATAGAAGTGGTGGTAGGCACGGCATGGATCATTTTAGTTAGCTTGTCCACGAAAACGACGATAGCATCATTTCCAGCAGATGAAACCGGCAGCTGGGTGATTAAGTCCATGCTGACCTGCTCCCAACGGTGCTGGGGGACAGGTAGAGGCTGCAATAAGCCGATGGGTTTAGATGTGTTGGTCTTGCTACGCTGACAGCTGTTGCAGGTGCGGACATAGTCATGCACCGATGCTGACATGCGCGGCCAAAAGAAATGGCGGGATAGACGATGGTATGTCTTGTCCCTACCGAGATGACCAGAGATGGGTATGTCATGTGCCTCACGTAGCAGGTCGGTGCGCATTGGGCCGGCAGGGATGTAAAGCCTGCGGAGCCCCCGGCCTGTGTGGTACAACAGACTGCCCTCGATTTCGAACTGGCGTGCTTTGCCAGCAAGTACGGCAGCGTAGTGATGCTGGTACTGTGCGTCAGCTGCGGCAGTGGTGCCGACAGTGTTCAGGATTTGTTGGGTGACAGAGACGTGCGAGTGTTCTGTGCCCTGGGCGGTGGTGCCCGATTTGAGTGTGTGCATCTGCATGATGTGAGCATACACGTGATAGTCAGGCCTACGGGATAGCGCGTCCGCCACCACGTTGTGTTTGCCTGGAATATGGTCGATTTGACAGTTGTATTGTTGTAGCACTTCCATCCAGCGAGCTTGGCGTTTGCTATCAAGTCGTGGCTGTGTTTGCAGATGTTTGTTTGCCCAGTTGTCAGTGAGCAGGGTGAAGTTGACGCCTAGGAGGTAGTGGCGCCAAACCTTGAGTCAGACCCTCCCAACTCTGATAAAACCTTTTACACAACCATGTCATGGACATTCCGGCGCCGGGAAGTGTGCGATTGGCGTAACACCGTGCGGCATGCGATGAACGCTTAGTCTGCTATACGCCCGTAGTGCCAGGAACCCCGTAAACGAAAAAAGTGCGCCCACCAATCAGCCGGTCGCTCTCTCGACATCGCGCAGCGCAAGTGCATTGTGGAAGTGCATCGCAATGGCGTGGTGGACTCCTGAGGCTCTAAGGGCAAGTACAGCCGGCGGTACTAATTCCTCCCGGCTCAATAAACCCGACGTTGTTTCCTTTGCGTAGGCGCGCAAGTAGTCCTATTTCTTTAGGATTGTTTGGCCGAAATGGTCCTATAGCCTAGAAGTGCCTCTGAACTGGAGGTGAGGACTGACATGTCAAGCTGTCAAGGCTACACGAAGCTTGCTTTTGTGCTTGTGCTCCCAACGTTAAATGAAGTAGGATGTCCCGTCCTTGGTGCATCTCTCAGTGTAGCAATAGCATAAGTTGCCATGAAGTTTTTCACCTTGTGCATAGCTACTCTCACCACCTTGTGAATGGCTGGCGGTTGTTGCAGGAGCTCCCAATCTCAACCGCCACCACCAACACCAACCCCACCACCACAGTCACCACCACCTCCTAGCCTACCACCACCTCCTCACCCCACCCCACCCCACCCCACCCCACCCCACCCCACCCTACTACCCACCTACTCCTCTCCTCCCCTTCACCTCCCCCCTGATATCGCAGCCCTCTCTACCCTACCCAGCAGCCAAGAGCAAGCCCCCTCACCCTTCACCAACCTGCCGGTGAGTGGCCCAACCCTGCCCTGCGCCATGTGCCTTTACCACCCCCCCCTAGTCTCTATACCCCTCCCATGTTGGCATCCTCAGCCTTAGCCATTGCATCCGCCCACATGCCACTAGATGCCAGCCCAGCCCAGCCCAGCCCAGCCCAGCCCAGCCCAGCCCAGCCCAGCCCAGCGCAGCCCAGCCCAGCCCAGCCCAGCCCAGCCCAGCCCAGCCCAGCCCAGCCCAGCCCAGCCCAGCCCAGCCCAGCCCAGCCCAGCCCAGCCCAGCCCAGCCCAGCCCAGCCCAGCCCAGCCCAGCCCAGCCCAGCCCAGCCCAGCCCAGCCCAGCCCAGCCCAGCCCAGCCCAGCCCAGCCCAGCCCAGCCCAGCCCAGCCCAGCCCAGCCCAGCCCAGCCCAGCCCAGCCCAGCCCAGCCCAGCCCAGCCCAGCCCAGCCCAGCCCAGCCCAGCCCAGCCCAGCCCAGCCCAGCCCAGCCCAGCCCAGCCCAGCCCAGCCCAGCCCAGCCCAGCCCAGCCCAGCCCAGCCCAGCCCAGCCCAGCCCAGCCCAGCCCAGCCCAGCCCAGCCCAGCCCAGCCCAGCCCAGCCCAGCCATGGGGAGGTAACCGCAATCACACCCCTTATTTGTTGCAGGTCTGACCATCCTCTTGGCTCCTGCCCCTTGGCCTCTATCTCCTTCCCTCTCCGGTCCTACCACCACTTCCAAGGTCCTACCACCACTTCCAAGGCGGTGATGGAGTCTTGCATGGTGGGGGGCAACAAGCAGCTGGTGCTCAACATTGGCACCGTCGCTAGCCTCGGCCAATTGAGAGCAGCTAGCAGCAGGCATCCTCGAGGAGCTGACTACAGTGCAACCACACTTGAAGAAGCTGCGGCCTTCACTTTGGCACAGTTGTGGGGCTACATCAACTTTTATAAGATCCCACCCAAGCACCGACCAGCCCAAAAGACCTTGTTGCAGAATCTTCGACGCTTTGTGAAGCAGCACATTGAGCAGCGTACCAAAGCAGCTCTTTCCTCAGGCCCAGGGGGTGTTGCCTAAGGTCACTCTCCCTTTTGGTAGTTATGTGATGCCTGGTGCTTGCTTGTGTAGCCTGGTCAAGCTATGGCAGCTATGTGTCATACAGTGCCATGTTATGTTGCGCCATGAGGTGGTGCGGTTTGGTGGTACGGGGAGGGAGTGCAGTTGGACGTTGCAGTTGCCTGGGAAGGGTGCTTGCAGTCTTGCTACCTGTTTGCCATCAAGTATATGTTGCTCATCTATTGTACCCAACCAATGTGGTATGCACGTCGCGGCATGCATGACACAAGTTGTCGCTAAAGCAAAGGCTAAAGCAAGCTGCCTCCGCCTCTACTGCCTCTAACCATGCTAGTACAGGGACGTCTGAATGAGAGGGCAAGGGGTTTGGCAGTGGCACCTAGGCCATGGCATCTTGGCACAGGTCAATGTGGATGTGAATAGTGGTGTTGCTTGGGTGCTTTGCTATGAAGTGTAGAGGCCTTGCCTTGCCTAGGGGTGCGAGTCGGGCCAGGTGGGAGTGGGAGTGCATTTGACAACTGGTGGACCGTGGACCGAGAGCACCGTGGACCGAACCAGTGGTGACGTCCGAAACCGCTTCAGCGACAGAACGAAGACTGCGCATATGCACACATGCTCTAGCTACAACGAATACGGGGCGTAGACAGCGAAACGGGCAGAAAAGGCTTAAGTATGAAGAGTCCCGCGGTCAATTTGACTATCAGGCCACATAGTCTACTGTAGTCAAATGTGAAGGGTGCACATAGTGTCTTGTTGAACCGCTAGAGCATACAACTACTCCGTCTTACGCGTGACAGCGCGAGCGACACAAATGACGAGTGAAAGCTAATCGATGCTAAGAAGTATGCAGCTGTCCTAATCGCAGCATTAGTAGTGGTGTGGGTGCGTTAAAGAGGCATTTCAGCTTCTTAGGTTTCAAACTCGCTGTTCCGGCCATCGCAACACAAAGCGCGATTGCACACATACTTGAGTTTGCGTCATCACGGCATCATTATGAAGGTCGAGGGTGGAGGAGGCGTGCATGGTGATATCTGCCCACAAAATATATGCCAGGTTCACGCCCAGGTAGTGCATCATGTACACATTCAATAGAGCTGAGGACAGGCATTCCGTGTAGCCAAGCGAGTCCTCTACACACTGGTGTGCTTCGATGCTCAATCGGCATCCTGAGCGAGCAATCAACTGCGTGTAAAGGACACACCCTCTTTTCAAGAGAGTTGGGAGGCTCTGACCTTGAGTGCCTCCACCAAAGAGAGTAGCTCTTGCTCATGGGTGGGATAGTTTCTCTCTGCTGGGAGCAGCTTCCTAGAGTGGTAAGCTACTACACGCTCAGCAGGACCTGTGCCTTGTGTGAGAACGGCGCCAATGCCAATGCCAGAGGCGTCACAGCGGAGTGTGTATGGTTGTGTGGGGTCTGGTGCAATGAGCACCGGTGCAGTGGTGAGTGCATGCTTCAGAGCATCAAAAGCTGACTGCTGGGTAGAGGTCCATGTCACCTTGCCCTGCTTGTCATGCCCATCAGCCTGAGTCAATGCAGTGAGAGGTGCTGCTATATCAGAGAAGTTCTTGATGAAGCGGCGGTAAAAGTTAGCAAGTCCCAGAAAGCTGCGCACATCATGCACAGTGGTAGGAACAGGCCATGTCTCGACAGCAGCTACCTTGGCAGGGTCGCATGCAATGCCGGCAGATGAAATGATGTGGCCTAAGAACTCTGTCTTGTCCAGGCCAAATTCGCACTTTGATAGCTTTGCGTAGAGCTTGTGTTCTTGCAGCAGGTCTAGTACTCGCCGCAGATGCTGTGCGTGCTCTTGCTGGTTGCGTGAGAAGATGAGAATGTCGTCAAGGTACACAATGACACAGTCGTCCAGTTCCTTGCGGAAAATGTCGTTCATGAGGCGCTGCACTCCTACAAATTAATCCCTGCGTCCGTCCCTGCGTGTTGACCGACCTTGTCCGATCGGGCTGAAATTTTGATAGATGGTGCAGAATATAAAACATATTTTTCAGAATAAATATTTTAAAAAAACCAAAGGCGGCTGCGCTGTGGCCCTGTGGCTAGAGTGCAGGGATGAGTGCAGGGATAGGTTGCGGGCCACAGCGCAACAGCTGTTGATTTTTTCAAAATATTTTTCTTGTAAAATATGTTTTATTTTCTGAAAACTGCCATCTATCAAATTTCCAGCCCGATCGGACAAGGTCGGTAGAACGCAGGGACAAACGCAGGGACTAAACTGTAGGAGTGTGAAAAGTGGCAGGTGCGTTGCACAAGCCGAATGGCAGGACTGTAAACTCGAAATGCCCATAGCGTGTGCGGAATGCGGTTTTGGGAATGTCCTCAGGGGCGATGCGGATTTGATGATACCCCTGGCGAAGGTCGATTTTGCTGAACACTGTGGCTCCGTGGAGGCGGTCTAACAGGTTGTCTACCCGAGGTAAGGGATACTTGTTCTTGACTGTGATCCTGTTGAGCGGCCTGTAGTCGACACACATGCGGAAGGAGCCGTCTTTCTTGCGCACGAACAGCACGCCTGCGCCATATGGTGATGTGCTAGGCCTGATGAACCCTTTCTCCTGCATCTCTGTGATTTGCTTCTTGAGTTCTGCAAGCTCACAGGTGG
Organism: Haematococcus lacustris; assembly: GCA_030144725.1. Taxonomy (NCBI): domain Eukaryota; kingdom Viridiplantae; phylum Chlorophyta; class Chlorophyceae; order Chlamydomonadales; family Haematococcaceae; genus Haematococcus; species Haematococcus lacustris. The sequence goes on from JASKMD010000006.1 coordinate 166,554, forward strand.
ACATGTTGTAGGTGGCTCTCACCGGTGGACGGTGGCTTGGCTCCAGGTCAATGTGATGGTCTACAGCACGCTGGGGTGGCAGGCCAGCTGGCAGGTCGTCTGGGAACACAGAGGCGTAGTCCTGGAGGATGGTCGTGCAGTCCATGACCTGGTGCGGATGCTTCTCAGCTGGAGCAGTGTCAGCTGGCGTGATGTTGACAAGGAACATGGGTTGCTTGGTGCGGACGGCGGCATACAAGCCAGATGTGCTGATGGTGTAGCGGTCTCGGTCAGGGTCCCTAGGAGGTGGTGGTGCCCTGAGTGTGTGTCGTTTGCCTCCGTGCTTGAAGGTCATAATGTTGCGTTTCCAGTCAATGTGTGGGTTAAGCTCAGCCAGCCACGGCTTGCCTAGAATGATGTCAAAGCCGTGCAGTTTGGTGCAATGTAATGTTTGCTTTCCCTTGTAAGTGCTCATTCTGATACGAGCGTCAGGGATGAGTGCTGTGCTCTCCTGCTGGTGCCCATCAGCAAGACGGATCCAGTCAGGGTCATGCTTTGTGGCTGTGTCGACTGCATGGCGTGTGCAAAAGTCGGTGTCTATGAACGACGCTCCTCCATCTATCAAGATGCGTGTGGGATGGCCCTTGTAAGAGCCCGCAAAGATGAGAAGGTCGGCATCAGCCTGGTCTGCAGCGCTGCTGAGCTTTGTGATGCGAAATCGCGGTTTAGGCTCTACAGCTGCGGGTGTTTCTTGGGTCTCAGCTGGGATTGCTGGGCGTACTTCGCGGCAGGTTAATGCCGCGCAAGCTATTTTTTTGGAACTCCATCCCTGTAGCGATTCTTCTTGGGATGCGTGCAGTCTCGCAGGATGTGGCCCTCCTTGCGGCAGAATGTGCATTTGTTGTTGGCTGTGTACTGCTCCTTTTCCTCTGCAGTTAGCGGGCGCCACTCAGGTTTAGGTTTGGCTGGTGCGGCGTTGTACGCTGCAGGGCGTGTAGATGGTGTTGCAGGCTGTGAGTTGCGATGCCAAGGTGTCCTGGACTGTTTCATGGTACCCAGCTGCATTGGAACTGCAGTGGACATGCCAGCGTCTCTGTAAGCTGAATCATGAGCCACAGCTATGTTTACAGCGTTGGCAAAGGTCTCTGGTGCATGGATGTCAACCATAGCACGCAGGGTGGGGTGCAGGCCTCGGCGGAACCGGTCTAGCTGCTCATCCTCAGTTATGTTAGGGATCTGAAGGAATAGGTGTCTCAGCTGTGTGGCAAAGGATAGTGCTGTCTGGTTGGCTTTCTGAGAGGCCTCATGCAGCTGGTCCCTTGCTTTAGCTACCTCAGACTTAGTACGGAAGGCTGCTCTTAGTCCAGCTGTGAAGGTGCTCCATGAGAGGAACAGGGAAGGGTCACCTCGAACTGAACGGTACCACGCTTTAGCCAGGCCATCCAATCTTACACTGGTGCTCACAATCTTCTGCTCATCAGACAAACTGTGATACAAAGAAAAGATGTCCTCCACCTGGAAAAGGAAGCTGTTCACATCACCCTTGCCATCAAACTCCTTCACTTCACTCAACTTGATCAGGCCTTGCACTGATGAGGCAGTGTGTACAGCTGGGGGTGGGGGTGGGGTGGGAGGTGATGGGACAGGGGCAGGAGTGGTAAGATAGTGCAATGCCTGCATCACGGTGCTATTGTTTTGTGACACAAGTTGCACCTCAGCCCGCAATGCATTCAAGGCAGCCATGACTGTTAACATGTCTGGTGTGGCTGGTTGGTCATAAGTCTGAGCCTGGGTCTCCATCTATGGCTGGATTCTGGCTGCTTTGCGAGCTCTGCGTGCTACGACAAATGCCGTGTTAGGGTGTGGCTGCGGCTGTGTGTTGATGACAATAGGCTGTGCCGCAGCACCTGGATTCTGAGGCGTCGTGTGTTGCTTGAGCAAAGCGTACAGGTTGTCCTTCTCCTTCTCTAGAGCTCGGTTGACGGCGTGTAGTTGGTCAGCGGTCTGCTTGTAGTGCTTGCAGCGCGGGCAGTCTTGCTCGAACTGACGTTTAGGGTGGTGGCGGGGCTGTGGTGGAGCTGGAGGTTGGGCTGCCGTACTTGATGTACCTCGCTCTTGGCGTGGTGGTATGAAGTCTCGCTCCTTGCGGGGCGGAGGCCTCGCAGTTGCCTGCGGCGGTGCCTCCGCGAAGTGCGGGATGGGAATAGGCGTGAAACGCCTCTCTGCTCGTGGAGCAGGCTTCTCTGCTCTGAGAGCAGGCTCAGCGGTAGCCGCTGGGTCGTCCGGGTCCTCGCTGTTGAGGATGTCGTCGACCGTCCAGTCTCCGGATCGCTTGTGGGTCACTGCGCAAACAGGTCACGATGATCGAACTGAGGAAACCAAATGTAACAGTGCTGCTGGGTCGCTGGGGTGCATGGCTAATTAGCGGCTTGCACGGCTGGCGGCACTACAGCGACAACACAACAGTAGCTGATTTGACGCGTTGCTAGACTACTACTATTGATAGCGTACTCTTTAAGGACGCGACGCGATGAACGATACTCGTCCAGGGAAGATCAGATGCGATGGCGGCCGGGAGGCTGCAATTCGATGTTCTGTTAGATGACTGTGCTTACAATGTGGGTCTGTCGTTAACTCTGTAAACAAGTGTTGAAAAACCATCTGGACTTCCCTCAAGACGATGCAAAATCAAATCTCACAAGATCCTGCATGGAGATCCTACAATGAAAATATGCAGCCTGTTCCATGCATCCTGGCTAGGCCTGTGAACTGTTACAGGCGTGCATTAAGGGAGGAGCTACCGCCTGGGGCGCGGCCTGCTCCCACCAATCGAGCCAAGGAAGAGGCGACCCCCCCTACCACTCCTACAAATTAATCCCTGCGTCCGTCCCTGCGTGTTGACCGACCTTGTCCGATCGGGCTGAAATTTTGATAGATGGTAGTTTGCAGAATATAAAACATATTTGTCAGTAAAAATGTTTTAGAAAAATCAAAGGCGGCTGCGCTGTGGCCCTGTGGCTAGAGTGCAGGGATAGGTTGCGGGCCACAGCGCAACAGCTGTTGATTTTTTAAAAATATTTTTCTTGCAAAATATATCTTATTTTCTGCAAACTACCATTTATTATAATTTCAGCCCGATCGGACAAGGTTGGTCAATACGCAGGGACGGACGCAGGGATTAATTTGTAGGAGTGACCCTCCCTCCCTCTTAGTAGCCCTGAGTCTGTAGCTTGTCTTTGCAATGGAGTGGGCTGTCTCCACCGCGTGTCTCGTTAGCTTGTTTAGTAGTTTATTGGGAGCGGTTTCTTAATTAAGTTTAATTAAGCGTCATATTAAGTATTAGGTCGCTTACTACTTAATAGTAATTGAGTTTTACTCAATTGTAATCGTTAATAGACCTCGTTTTAAGAATCGTTAACTGCAGCGACCTGGTGTATTAACAAAAGTGGTTGCCAACGAACACGTAACAGCCGGCCAACACCATCGCAGGTGACAAGAAGCATCACATTGCGCGGCTTCGCCGCGCCTATAGAGCTTCGCCTACGTAAAACTCAATTACACTAGATAATGGAGTCGCTAGGGTCGTTTCAGGTGGTTGAAAAAGGCTCGGTCTCGGCCCTGGCGCGGGACAGCTCTCGACCTCAGCCAGCGGCCACGTCGCTACGCTCCGTGTCCGCTGGCTTCGGTCTCGAGCTGCCCCGCGCCAGGGCCTCGACCTCGCCTTTTTAAACCGCCTAAAACGACCCGCGACACCATTATCTACTACTTAAAACTACTACACTTAATATTAAGCGCTGGTGACTCTCTTTTCCTCTCGCTCCACCCTTCGTGGCTCTACCCCTTGCTTGATGCGGGCCCGCGGCGTGGTCCTGCCTAAAAAGTGCATCGACCCCTTTACTGGGTACGCGACAGCTATTCCTCACTACACGCACAAGCACACAATCGTTTAGTGTTTGCTCGCGGTATTACCATTTGTGCACCACTAGAGCAGCAACTTTGCTCAAGCCTCGCATGCGTTGCTGCTTGTAAGAACCATACCATTGGCCTTTGCTGGGTGCGCAGATGCAGCACCAACCAAATCGCGTCTTTGTGCAACTTGGTCGCGGTCCACTGCGGGGCCGGGCCCCAGCGACCCAGTCATAGCCCGTTCTGCTCGTAATACAGCTGTTCGCGGAGCCACTGACGGCTTGTTGGCATACTGTTGCTGCCGTGCCCGCGTGCGTTACGGTTGCGACCCGCCCTGCGCTGGGGTCGCACAGCTGCACTCATAGCAGTGTGGCGTCGCCGCAAAGAAGAAGCCACTTAATACACCTTAACGGGGCTTAGATACGACCGGCCTTAATTTAATTAAGCTATTAAGTAGTAGATAGTGGAAGCGCCGGTAGTTTTAGGCGCCCTAAAAACGCGAGGCCGAGGCGCTGGAGCGTAACAGCTCGCGACCGAAGCCAGCAGCCGCGGAGCGTAGCGACGCGGCTGCTGGCTGAGGTCGAGAGCTGTTACGCTCCAGCGCCGAGGCCGAGTGTTTTTGGGGCGCCTAAAACGCCCCGGGCGCTTCCACTATCTAATTTAGTTCCGTTTTTGTGCGTTCTTAGAGCTCAATGCGCGGCGAAGCCGCGCTCAGCAAATGTTACTCTTCAATGTGTGATAGTGGCAGTTCATCGGGAATTGGTGCTTCAATCTATTGCGCTATGTCTCAACACTCGTTCCTTGGGCCTACGCCAGCTGAGGACTACGATGAAGAGGAAGCAGACGTTGTGGACGGCGACTGTGATGATGAGCCCCTTACGCTTGGTGTTTTCAACCTTATGCCCGACGTGAATGCCCCTGTTCCAGGTTTGCTTCCGTGTGTACGGCCTTTTTGAACGGTCTTGATTCCTCTCTGGGTCTGAAACCACTATTCGTTGCCCTGCAGGTGATCCTTCTCTCCGTGCAGGTGACCCTGCTGGTGGAAGACTGCCATCTGCGCGTGTTCGTCCTCCTGTCTTGCCGAGTATGTCTCGCATTGCTTCTTTGTACGCACTGCTTTGTTTGTTCGCTGCCCACTGCTCTATATTGTTTGGATTGTAGGCTTTGGCAAGACTGTCGCCCGCTTCCCTTTCAAGGCTGGACCTGACATTCGCGGGGCTGCTCTGCCTACAGGTATGTATTGCGACTCACCAACATGTTGGGTGTTGTTTCATCACCTTTGTTGTTTTGATGTCTCAAAGATAATGAGCAAGCTGGCCCAAGTGCTCCTAGAGGCGCTTCCCTATTAGCATCCAATGGTATGTATCCTTGTTTTTGATGGTATGGATTCTGCCTTGTTGGACGGTTGTTGGTGCTTTATGTTGTTGTTTGCAGATGTATCTCGCTATCAAATGATGGCGATGGATCCCTCTATTGCTAAGGCTCAGCTTCACAGCACGGTCTGCCCAAAGACTGATGCCACAGAAAAGTCCTTGTTGAAGAGCACATTTGCCTTTTTCTTTGAGGCTCACTTGAAGGGTGTTTATGCAGATGGCATTACTGATCCTACCGACCCTGTACAGGGTCCTGGGCCACAGGGTTCTGCCGCACGGCTACAGGGTTCTGCGTCACTCGTTAACAGGGTTCTGCCGCACGCCTACAGGGTCCTAGGACACATGTCCACAGGGTTCAGCCGCACGCCTACAGGGTCCTAGGACATTAGCCCACAGGGTCCTTCCGCACGGCTACAGGGTCCTGCGACACACGTTCACAGGGTCCTGCCGCACGGCTACAGGGTCCTACGACACAATTTCACAGGGTCCTGCCGCACGTCTACAAGGTCCTACGTATGCAACGACGCCAGAACACCTCGCAACACCACAACAAACGACATGTACTGCTGGTGCTAAGCACATGCATTGATGCAAGGTGACAACACCACACAACAACACCACACAACATCACTACAACAACACAACGACTCATGCCTTGCTCACCACCTATGCCATGTGCACAACCACAAGGACTGGTTGCACCTCATTGCTATGGGCTAACACCTCATCAAGGGACTCCTAAGCACTTTGCCTTGCTGCCTATGCCCCATGGCACCCAATCAGGCTGGGCTAGGCTGGGCTAGGCTAGGCTAGGCTAGGCTAGCCTGGGTAGGCTAGGCTGGGCTAGGCTAGGCTGGGCTGGGCTAGGCTTGGCTCCAGGTTGCCCGCTCCAGGCTGGCCGCTCCAGGCTACCCGCTCCAGGCTGCCCGCTCCAGGCTGCCCGCCCCAAGCTGGTATGCCAAGGGTTGCTGTGTGGGGTAGGGGGGAGGAGAGGGGGAGGAGGGTAGGTAGGTTGGGTAGGGTTCGACCATCAGACTGGGTAGGGTTAGACCATCAGACCTGCGGCAGCAAGAGGCATCCTTGCCATTAGGCTTGGCATTGGGGAC